>VZRQ01002328.1:0-69656 GCA_013397975.1 Machaerirhynchus nigripectus | reverse complement strand
ATATTTATATATTTATTTATATATATATATAGAGAGAGAGAGAGAGAGAGAGAGAGAAGTGGGTCCTGGGACCACAGCTCTAAACCTTGTCTTAGTACGCTGTGATAGCATTGCCATCTGGCTGGTTTTCAACCGGACTGGCTGCTTTTGCTGTGAGTGAGCCAGTTTGCAATACACAGGAGCAAGTTAATCTAAGCATGTTCAGCAGCTACGTGTCTTAAGGTGGCTGGTTCTTTTGGACATCAAAGGTAGTAGTGCTAATTTGGCCAAGGAATAAAACATACATGAAAGAGTTCAGTAATATTCTTCATTCATTTACGTTTTGTGGGGGAATTTGTTTATTCTCTCATTACATTCTGAACTCAGTTTCTGGGAGAAAGGCAAGAATATTAAAACCACATAGGTCTTCCTAACTCACCAGTTGCAGTGTTTTGCATGTTCTTGGAACACAAAGATCCAATTCCGGTCTCTTTTTGCTGACTTCAACAAGAATAGAAATAAGGCCTAGGGTCACAGTTTCCTTGTTGACTTTTTCCTCATTTTTTACATTTGAACTCAATTTGAGATAAACTTTGCCCTCTGGGGAAGCAATTACAGATAATACTAAAATCAACATAAATTAAAACCTGAACATATTTACAATGTCACCAGTTTATGAATTATGCTCGCCGTGTGAAAAGTTTTTTCTGCTTTGTTTTGGAAGGGTCACTGCTATGTATATGCTTATATGTATAAAGAGAAATAACAATACATCAAACAGAACCACTCTTCTTTGTAGAGTGATTTTTTTTATCTATACAGTACTGGTAATGAATAACATCAGTCAGGAAATAAGTTTTCTAGGCACCCAATTTTCCTCAATCTTTGGATCCATTAGTGAAAAGTTATTATATGCATCCTGGCTTTTTTTCTTAAGAAAGAACAAAATCATTTAATACCCATAGTAATGTTTATGCTTTGGAATAAATCTGCAAAACAAGACAAAAGGAAAAATCACACACCGAGGAACTACTTTTTTAAACTATGAAGAAATTAAAACATGAAGCAAATAAATAGACCTTCTTTATGTGGATAAAATTCCTTTTCCTAAAGTGAACAAAACATATTAAGAAGAAAAAAGAAGAAGAAAAAGGTAGAAATTCTTCCTTTTACTTTTAAAAAAATATTTTCCTGTGCCTGAAAAAACTACGACAGTGAACATGGGAAATAAAAGAATAGTAGAAAGTAGATATAGAAAGGATTTGGAGGTCATTCTTAGTCATCCCAAATGGAAGATAGTTCCCTAAATTATGCTTCTGAGAGTTTGGTCCACTCTGATTTTAAATGAATCAACTGATACCATTTTTACAGCTCTCTAAGCAGGGTATTCCACTGTCAAATAAATACCCTTGTGAGTCTCAGGCACAGAAGTTATTCAGACATTAGAATTAAAATTAGAGTCAAAGGGAAAATAAACTGAATAAAATGTTACGTGTAGTTTTGTTTTGACATCCAGATTTGATTAGAGTTAAGAAAACATAATGAATGTGCATGCAAGTTCTCAGCAGGATGCCTGGCAAGACCTAGTTGAGGTTTCAAGGCTGAAGCAAGATAGTCCCATCAAGGAGTGTAAATTTTGAAAAAAGGTGGATTTATATGTAGATATTTCTGAGAACATCAAATATTTAGATATCGCTAGTCCCAAGAAAGAAAGAGGAAGTGTGTGTGACAGTAGGTTCATCTCTCCCACAGAAGTCCAGAGACCTAATTTTTTTATCCCATGAGAAAAATAAAGGTGTGCCTTTCCCTTGGGTTAGGTAACATGTAATCACTACGATATGAAATCAAATTGTAATTAAGGTTAATTGGTTCACAGCTTTAAGATAAATTCATTGCATACAGTAAATTCCAACTTTCAGTTATACTTCGTTGCCTTAACACTTGAAAGCCCAGGCCTTTTGCAGTGTTTTATGCAAGTCCACTCAAGATACTACACTTTTTTTCTGGAGAAGTGAGTCCCAGATTTGTGGCCCAGCAGCAAAAGCAGAGTTCTTGAACATCTCTCTCACCAGCCTGGGTAGGTACTGTGCCTCAGTGTGTTCCCACTTGTGTGACTGTCAGTTTGTGGAGGCTAGGGAATAATCTGATCACAGCAGACATGGCATTCACCCAGCTAGAGGATTTGAAGGATTGAGGTGGTCAGGAAATCATGGGAAAATTTGTGGTTAAGCAACCAATACCACACACCTGCCTCCTTAGGGACAGGGGGCTGGGCAGGAGACTGTCATAGGGTCTGGACTTCCCAGACTGTGTGCCTTGCCTGTGTGGAGCGCATAAGGGGAGGTTGAATCTTTCCAGGTGCTTCAGATAGGTTGGTACTTGCCAGGAGTGGCAATACTTGTGGCAGTCCCACACTAACAAGCTGCAAAGGAAAGATCCAAAGGAGGGAGAAGAGAGGCCACCACAGACCTTTGCCCCCTGCAAGGGAGTAGCCAGGGCAATGCTATCCCACAGGTAAGGACTGGAGAGAACCCCTCAGCTTCAAAGAACTCCCAAAAGGAGGAGCAGGGAGCCTGCACTAGAGGTCTCCCAGATTTTTCTTGAAAACTTCCCAAGCCAGCCAAAGCTAAGCTGATGCTGCCTTCTTCTATCTGGAGCCAGCCATGAGCAGCCAGCTCAAATCTCACCCAGCTAGCCGTGGGTTCCCCCACAGAGCAGCCTCCTCTTACACCCTTACCTAACAAAATGGCACAGGGAAAAACACAGCATCTTGAGGCTGTTTTCTCCCATTCTGGAGGAATCATCCATCAGCTGTTTGGACAACAGAATAATTGTCTGCATCACAGTTGTAAGGCTGTAAATCTGGCCCAAAATAGCAGTTTATTTTGTCTTTAGCATGTTTCTAGTTTTTCAGTGAAGGCTGGTCTTACTCACAAAGGGGGAAAGCTATTTTTGTGCTGTTGCCAAGATACTACTGGCACTAGCAGACTGATCAGATAGCAGCTGTCAATAGCTGTGACAAACTAACACAATGATTCAAAGAAGGGAATTTAAATGATGTATAAATGACATACCTCCCATGTGCAAATCTTCTGCTCCCATCAGGAATGTTAGGTAAGCCAGTCCCATTCCTTCACTAAGCTCTCCATGACATTGAACATCATGAGAGGTGGCCGGCTCAGGGAACAACCTAGAGCTATCATTCACAAACCCCATCACAGCATAGATTTCCATGGAAGTGTACAACATGCCCAGCATAGATTTCCATGGAAGTGTACAACACAGCTTAAAGGCCACTATAAAAATGGGTTTGAGGAACAATATTCTGCTACAGAGACTAATGGTACAAACAAGTTAAAATTGAAAGGTTCTGAGAGCATGAGAGCAGAAACACAGAAGGGGTAGTCACACCTAATGTAAACTATTTTCAGGCAAAGCTTAACAAACACAACTCAGAAATATTTCACAACAGCAAGATTCTTTACCTTTATTGCCAGCTCCTTTAACAGTAAAATCAAGTAATGCCTTATGCTTTCTTCATAATTTCTTCTAGAGTAGCAATTGTCAGTATAAAATGCTGCACTTTAAAATGTGTCCAATTTAAAAGGACACAGTTCGAAAAAGGAGTCTGGATTTGCTTGATCTTTGCACAAAAGCTGAAGAATGAGCATTGGACAAATAATGCAATTTACATTCAGTAATGAAAATGTTTTTAACAGAATGTGTACACACTTTGCATTTATATGTCTGTAGCTTGGCATATACAGCATAAAGAAATAATTTACCAATGATACTAACTGTTACATTAGGGATTCTGTGCCCACATAAAAATGTAAAATGTGTCTTCTGATTGTGAGCTGTATGCACTTAAAATGTAAAATCTCTGCCCAATAAAATTGCCTCAAAGTCACCTTGTAAAATGGAGTGTACAAAATAACACTAAATGCTACACGGGTGGATTTTTAAATGGATTTTTTTTTTTATCTAAGTATAATGATTGTTATATTTTTAAAACACGGTCACAAAAATTGGAGTTCTGTTTTTCTATGTGTATACATATAAGCCTCTGTGTGTATACATATATATGTACGTATGCATACATAGACAAATCTGTAGAATCATGTAATAGACAACATTAAGATCAGTACAATACTATTTCTGAAATTTGTATCTTTTGCCTTCCTATAAGGCTATAGACAATAGTGAACAAGGAATGATTCTTGTACTTTGTACCTTTTCGGTACAAGGGAAAGGATACAGTATAAGCAAAGGAGAATATAAAGAATTTCTCTGACAAAGACCCACTGTAAAATGCTGTCAAATGAGCTAAACAAGGATCCTGCATGTCTCTAGGATGACAGTGACTTTTGAATCAATTACTGCAGTTGAGAAACAACCTTCCACCAAGTGGAGATTCCCTTGGAAAAATCTAAACTTGGAAGGTTCTGAAGTTGCCAAAAAGTTCAAAACCCTTCAGCTGCCTCTTCTATATGTTTCTGGAAAATCAAAATGTTTACATCTATTTCCATGTCAGTCCTAAAGTCAAGCCAAAATTCTTAGGTAACAATATTAAATATTTGATTAATGCAGAGCTTTCCTTTAGGATGACTTTTCAGTTACATCTCTTTTAGCTAATAAAACTAGGGTAAAATATGTTATTATGCTGGGTTTACATGGCAAGGTTTTTGAAGGGAGATAACTGCAGGGGTGGCTCCTGTGAGAAGGCACTAGAAGCTGCCTCTATGTCCAACAGAGTCAGTTTCAACCTACTCCAGGATGGACCTCCCACTGGACAAACCAGGCCAAGGCTGAGCCCACTGGTAGCACGTCTGCCATAACATATTTCAGAAAGGGTAAAAACTTCTGCAGAACAGCTGGGAGCCAGGAATGAGAAAAGGTGAGCAAAACAGCCCTGCAGACACCAAGGTCAGTGCAGAAGGAGAGGGAGGAGATACTCCAGGTGCCAGGGCAAAGATTCCCCTGCAGCCACTGGTGCAGACCATGGTGAATCCGGCTGTCCCCCTGCCACCTGTGCAGATCTGCTGTGGAGCAGAGATCCACCTGCAGCACAGGAAGGACCCCACACCAGAACAGCTGAATGTTTCCTGAAAGAAGATGCCACCTGTGGAGACCCCCCTCAGGAGAAGACTCATGGCAGGAACAGGTTCCAGTGAAGAAAAGCCAACAGAGGGGCAGGTTTTGTTTCAGGACCTGTGATCCAATGGAAGACTCATGCTGGAGCATTCCATCCCTGAAGAACTGTCACCTGTGGAAAGGACCCACAGTAGAGCAAGTCTTGAAGGCATGTATCCCATGAGGAAACCCCATGAGACAGGGCAGGTATTTTTAATTTTGTCCTCATCTCTCACTATCCTAGTCTGTTACAATTTTTTGGCAATAAATTAAATTATTTCCCCAAGCTGAGTTTGTTTTGCCTGTGACTGAAATTAGTTCGTGATCTCCCTGTCATTATCTCGAGCCCCAAGCTTTTCATCATATTTCCTGCCCTGTCCTATTGAGAAAGGAGAGTGATAGAACGGGTTGATAGGCACCCAGCAGACAGTCAAGGTCATCCCACCACAACTATCAAATTTATCAAAATTTCCTAAATTTCAAAATATATGGACAAAAATTGTACCTATTTCGTAGTGCAGGTGGAACAACAAACAACTACTGAATTATATGAAGCCTGGAGCATTTTGTTTTGTTTTGTTTCTTTACTGCTCTGCTCAAAAGGGTAGCAAAGTACTGTAAGGGAATCTCTAATGAAATCAACATCTAACATAGTGGAAACTTTTACACTTGGATTGATTCCTAAGCAAATAGGAAACTTCTGATGGTGCCTCCTCAGAGAGGTTTTCAGAGAGCTGGGAACGAAAAAAAACAACGCAGACAACTATCAGATGAGAAATGACAGATTTGCTCTCCTAGCACTCATCCTGAAAAACAATTATTTTTGCATTTAGTTTTGAACATGAAAAACATGTGATTGTTTATCATCTTAAGTTAACCATAAGCTTGGGTTTACAAAGTTATTTAGCAGCAAACACTAGCTCTTGATATCTCATTACTTCTTTTTGACAAGTATCAGGAACAAGCATAGTTAGCAAAATAAAGCATCACGGAACAAAGTTGAATGTTATTTCTTAAAAACTGAAGGCATATGAATAAAACCAGAAGTCTTTATTTGTGTTATCTTGGATTCGTTGCTTTTATATTGCCTTTTGTTTTTAAAACAATAAATTACCTCAGCAGAGAGTATTTCTTAGGAAAAAAGGATCAGCCAAAAGATTCTCAAATGGAAATTAATCTCCAAGACATTTCCTCAAGTCTTTGTGGCATTTTTTTTCATAAACATGCCAGCATAGGACCTTTTTTTAAAAGATACCTGGATGAAAATAGAAAAGACAGGTAGGACAAAAGACTTCAGAATGAAGTCATAAAACTGAACAGAAGCAAATGCCTTGTTTTTATGTAGGTGTTTAGAGTTGGACATTCCAAAATTCTGATTCAGTCTCACATGTTTCAGGTGTGCAAGATACCACACTTGCCTTCAGTTTTGCATTGGGAAAATGTAAAAATAATATTTACTCATCTGCTATGGCTGTCAGAAGGAAATCCCATGTATTAAGTCTGAAGAACCAAAGGAAAGTGTCATATTTTTCAACTTTTAATACCATCCCACAGAGCGAGCCAGGGTTCAGGTAGACAGGGAATTTTAGAAGCCTAAGTGACGTAGGGGAAGAATAGAAAACTCTTGGGGAAGAATAGAAAACAAAAGTAATGTTGTAACCTAAATGCATACAGAAAGTCTCTCTGAACCTGTGGAGAAGCGTACTTGAATATTAAGCTTAAACTTTGCAGAAAGAAACTGGCAAGAAGGAAGAACTTAATTTAGAAAGCATTGTAAAGGCTCTGGGTGACAAATACAAGAACAGTAGAACTACTGAAAGAAAGAGAGAGAAAAAAGTGCCATTCTGAAAGGATCTATAGTAAGGTCATGTCCCTGTGAGTAAAGTGGGTACTCAGCCTTGTCTGACAAAAAGCCTTGCAGCTGGGCCTCTCATATCTAAGTGTCTTCATTAGTGTACTGCTCTGTAACCTCCTTTCCCATTGCACTGTCTGGTTTTGAGCAGATTGCATACCCTGAACCCCTCAGACTCACATCTAAACCACAGCCTTTGTTATGATAAACTCAGCTTTTAACCATCATGATAAAAACTCTTCAAATACCATAGACACTAGGGAACAAGGTGTCTGTACAAAGAGTTACAGAATTACCCAAACTTCCCTTTGCAATTATGTTCTTCCCACCCTGTTGTTTCCTCCACCTCTGGTTCTAGCTCTTTATTGTTGTGCCATATCTGTCGCTCAAGCTAAAACCCCCTGAGCACAGAATATACCCCTCTACATTCTCAGCATATTTTGGGTGATGCCACAATATAAACAGTACACAAATAGTGATATCCATATATTATGCTTATCCTTATCACATGCTTTTGGAAGCTGAGTGTTTGCGTGGTGGTATTTGGTTGAATCACATTAATTGAACTCACTGTTTTCACAAGCACAGGTAGTTAGTGCTCTTGCCAAAATATCTTAGCCTTTGATGCTGCTGTAATATTCTCCAACCTTGGTCTTGGATCACACCCTATGATGTCTTCTTGTTTTGAAGGGTGAGGGTTTATTTCCATTGAAACAAGCCATCCTCTGACGTTAATAGACTGAAGTTTGGGATAACAAAAAAGAAATTGCCCAGTGGTAACCGGAGAATAATAATAATAATAAAAAAGAAACTCATGGATGACATCTTCCTACAGAAGAGGAAAAGATAAAGACCTGAAATAATAATAACACTCAAATGACTATTCATTAATTGCCCTGTCAGCAGTTTAAGACTTTCCAAGTCTTTCTATCAACAGATGGATAATTACACTGGTTGTTTTCCTCCATACACACTTTGAAGTTCTGTTTAACTCCCTATGTATGCTTTAACATGCTAGATGCGAAACTGATTATATTCCTCAGACCTTCCACTGAGGGAATCAGTCATGTGTATTGGCAATTCCTGTAAAAAAATTGTGTTTGTGTGTTACCGAATCATTAGCACAGACCTCACAGATGGACTGTGCAGTTGTACCCAGGAGCCAGCTGTACTCACCTGATATGGGAGAATACATACAAGGGCACGGATAATGATAGTCACCCACAGGCTGACATTAGCTGAGAAAATTATTTGGAGAATTTTAAGCGAAACATTTTTCATTATAGTTCCCAGAGAGATAGAATCTCTCTGCCATTTCCATTGCCTCATACACCTTTGCCTATGTTCCAGCTGCACATCTTCACTGCTTACCACACAGCAGAAGTTTACCAAGCTTCATGTAGACGTGAGCTGGATTCTTGAATTAGTAGAACAAATATTCACAGGTACACATGCTTCAGAAGAGAAGTCATATCATATACAATGTAAATAATATACAAGTAAAATTTGGTTACTGACCAGACTGAAAAACTTAGAACTATGTATGAGGCATGGTGAAGAAAGTTACTGTTTTCTCGTGTTCCTGAAGCAGTTATCAAAGGAGTCAGTTAGAGTCTTAGTTTTCTTTCAAGGGTTTTTAAACAGATTAAGGAACAGATAACAGGAAGGCATTAAAACTGCTCAATTAAGAGTGTAGTAGTTTTTAATATTCGACCCTTAGAACATGTTACATGTCCCGGTCCCTAAAAGGGATATAGAAATCTGATTTCAGTTGGAGTGAAATGCCTCCTTTTGGGTTATGGATTTTAAGAGGTTTGGGTATAGTTTTGGGGATTATTTTATAATTTTCATTTTCAGTTTTTATGCATGGCATGTAAATCAAAGGATTAGATTTCAGAAAAGTTACTTAGAGCAGTTACTTAGCAGGAAGGTCATTCATCATCTACTTTATAAACTCTCAGTTATCTCAGTGGTAAGTGCCATAGGGATCATTATTGTCTTTTCCTACCCATGGATCTTTGTAAGGACCATGAAGGTCATAGATAACATTCAGGTTATCACATGAGTCTCACCCTCAACTTTCTAGGTTTCAAAGTCAAAACAATGAGCAGAGAGGACAGTGGGGCCTGGTAAAGGATCTGTGACAGATTTTTAATTCTTCAATTAAACTTAACATATTAAAAACATTAAAATGGAAGAAGAATTTTATCTCTTGATTTAGAGGATCTAGAAAGACATTTAGAAAAATTAGCTTTAATTGTTATGGATATATGGTCTCTTCCAAACGTGATGATCCTGTGATAAGATCCTCCTGAGACTTCTCCAAGATGAAAAGCCCCAGTTTTCCCTCACAGGAGAGATGGTTCAGGCCCTCAGTCATCTTCATGTCTCTTCACTGGACTCTGCCCAGTACATCCATGGGAGTTTTTGCACTGCTGAACCCAGAACTGGATACTGTACTCCTGTTGCAGCCTCACCAGTGCTGAATAAGGCGAGGGATCACCTCCGTTGACCTGGTGATAGTGGACTGTTTAATGCAGCCCATGAGGATGTTTGCCTTTGTCACAAGGTCACATTATCAGCTTATATTTAACTGGTGAGCACCACAACACCAGGGCCTTTTTCTGCCAAGCTGCTTTCCAGCTGGTCAGCCCCCAGCATGTGGATATGTTCCTTCCCAGGTGCAGGACTTCGCATTTCCTTTCGTTGAGAAACCTTCATAAATTTTCTGTCAGCTATTTCTCCAGCCTATCAAGGTCCCTTTGTGTGGCAGCACAGCTTCCCACAACCACCCCATACATTCACTGTGGTACAAACTGGCAGTTTCTCCTCTTGCGATACAAAAGTTGTTAAACACTGTGAGAAAAAGCTGTTACCAAAATTTCTAGCCAATAAATGGAACAAGAAGATAAGTAGGAATCTAGTTCATCAGAGAAAGCTTCTTTTTCACGTCAGTAAATCACATTTTCTCTGAACTCCTATTATCAATCAAGAAAAGCAGCAATGTTTCATGGTAAGGCGATTTAGTAGGAATTTGTGAATGTTGGGAAGTGGCAAATTAGAGTAGATACTATCTTGTTCAGCCTGACTAGTTATACTGCCAGCTGAATATGACTATATTAATTATGGGTATTTTACTTTTTTTTATCATAGTGTTTCATGCCTTTATGCAACATAAACTGTAGTAATGGATTAAATGCAGCCTTGAAACCATGACTGCACAGGGTCTCATCTTGCCTCTTAACATAAGAAGCATGTTATCAACTCAGTGAAAAGACCTTAACTCAATGAAAAGGCCTCCCTTAACGTGGGAGGTTAATTTGGAATTTATGATTGACTTCTTGTGTTGATGCCCATATTCTCAATTCTGAAGTGTGTAATTTGGAATAAAGACCCTTATTTTAAAGTCAGAGGATGTGAATCATTTCATTTAGCTTCAGACATCTACAGCTGAGATGTTTATAATCAAACGAGTCATCTTTACAGTCAAATAGAAAGATAGAGACGCCCAGCGGATGTGATTTATATGCCCTAATTTAGATTTCTACCTTTAGAATAAGATGAATCATATACTAGAAATAAAATTGATTATTAAAGGAAGTCTAAATAAGCGATTCAGTGTGAATATCTAAAGTTCTGCAGGGTTAACCTGCTCAGGAGGTCAAAAGCAGTTAATTTGCAATCACTGTTTTATACCACAGTTCAGCCTGAATTAAATTTCCAAGTAGATCACACTTAAATGAATCAGTGCTAGTTGCTATATCATTGCTTCCACTTTTTACTACCATGGTTTCTCCAAAAATTTCACATGTTAGTGCTGACAAATCCTAATCCTACCAATTCACAACTATCTTTTGTGGTAACAGTTGCAAAATTTCCACATAGTGCATGTAGACTTCTGCTTGCACATCATTCCAGACCATGCTTATCTCTCATACAGATCACAGCCTTCAGTGAGCAGGTTTTCCTGAGTAAAGAGTTCATACTATTTTTCAGCTAACCCAGATGAAAACTGGTCATTTTCCAGAAAACTTCTACAAAATATATATACAGAAATCATTCTCTGATGCACAACCTTATTCCCTCGTTTTCCATTACAGTTTATCTCACAGCTTGTCCCACCGATACTATATTGAACACTAAAGGTGATAATATCTAACTGTACCTTATGCTTGATTTCTTTAGTATAAGCACAATTTGCAGTAACATATTTTACTGAATAGCGAAAAGGAAGCTTATCACAGAGCTCCTTGCACACAGATACCCAAAAACTGCTTTGTGTACTGAAAGCCTGTGATGGAAAGGAAGATATAAAGTCCAGACCACTGAACAGTCTATTTCAGGTAGTTCAGCAAAACAGAAACTCACACTGAGGACAGGACATTTCAGGCACCAACTGGAACTCGTGCAAGCATAATTTTGAAGATTACCAGAGAGATGGTTGAACAGAGTCAATATCCAGTGTGGTTTGCCTTGGGGTCATGAGGGGAACTCCTGCAGTCTGACTCATGGCAGGACTGCATTCCAGAAGCAAGATTTTTATATTGGGTGGTACTTTCAGGAGAGATGACTATTCAAAATGAATTTCTAGTAAAGTCTGTGTCTTTGCTTGGTTTCTTGTGAAACAAAAAAACCCCATGCACATAACTGTAAGATATTGCTATAAGGATCATATCCTAACAGATTGGAGGGTTATTCCCTTGCTGATGGAGCCTCCCAATCTCTGAACACTGAAGTCGATAATATCAACTTGATATATCTTGATTTCTGAAGAAGCCTGCTATGAAAAAGATTCCTTTATGCCCAAAATCACTTCATCTGTCAGACTGAGGTTTCACTGGTGAAATGTAAGTAAATCAGACAAGCCTTGGTAATGTTCCATTCTGTGCCCTGTTAACTACTAAATTTGTAATTTAAAGGAGAAAGCACCATGTAGAATTTTTACATTTCTCCAAAGTCAGTGTACAAAACCAGGCAATTTTTAGCTCATTATATACTTGTGTTCTCTCTCTTGAAAACAAAAAAACTATCACACATTTACTTACAAAAATGAATATCAAATAGATTTTAACTCTGTAGCTTCACTCTTCTATTGAATCCTAAGAAAGCATTTTCAAAAGATTGTCTTTCATTCAGGCTTTTGAATATTTTAAGTTAAACCATTCCTAGACTCTCCTTGGCTGGTTTTGTGCTAAAGCAATAGCTACATATAACATAACCACACTGAAAATGAGAGACAGGCTTTAAAAGGGGCTAAACACATGAACTACTGAGCTGTTTGGAATTTAATAGAGCTAAAATATCAACAAAATTTTCATTTAGATTGAACAATTGTAACTTCCCTCACATTCACAGAAAAGGTTGTACATCCCTTGTCTTCTGCTGTGTAGGACTGGGTCTATTAACCTATATCCACTGGTAAAGTAAGGTTTCGGGTCTACTCGACTCAGACATGAAAAATCACTCTATGTATATACTATGGAACATATTTTTCAGTTTGTTACATAAAAAGTAAATCCTGACATTTTGATTAACGAAGATGAGATGAGTTCCATAATGCTTCAGTTTTGAAAAATTACTTTTTCCATGGTACTGTCCAGATTCAGTCCACAAATTTCAGTCAAGATCTTGTTAATGATAGTGATGGAATTGCCACCTGAGACTAATTTTTTTTTAATTAGTCACTCTATTTAGTGATAAATAAAGATGTAAATAATGTTCAAAGGAAATAGAAGTAATTTTTTTCAATATGGGACTGTAAACCTAACCACTGAAGAGACCTTCAAACAGTTACAACTGGGAAGATTAGTATCCACTCTCATCAAAATACATAATAGTTAATGCAAATTAAGCTTTTTATTTTACAGTTTAATCTCACATTGAATTACTATAAACAAGACATACATGTTCATAGAAATAGATTACAATGCATTTCTCTAGTGCGGCTTCTCATGTTCGCAGGAATTTGGGCACTGCTTTTGATTGTCAGTGAACCATGGGTCTGAGACACCACAGTGATTCCTGTAACAAACACATCCTTTTACAGCATTCTTGTTTAAAAGAGAGTGCTTGTGATTTCAACACGAATCACAAAATAAATGGTGGGGTTTTTTCTTAAAATTTAGCTTCTGAAGCATAGAAGTTACCTAGAAATTCCAGGCAGACAGCTGAGAGGTCTGAAGTTGTACTGCAAAGAGGTTTTTTGAACTCACAGGTTTCCCACCTCTGCAGTACACAAATTGGTCTATGAAGAGCGACAGATTTGGGGCTGTGCTGGTAATTCACACCCTGGTTTTCTGGTTTCTTGATCTCCCTATTAATTCTGAAGTCTCTCTGGCTCCCCATTCAATAAACACTCAGGTGCTTTGACTGCCAAGTTGCTGAGAGAAAATCTCCTTGGCTGACTGCTTTTCTAGATTATTTGCTACCTGAGCACTCAGCTTTCTTCAGTGGCAAGCCTTGAAGCTGAAATGGCAGAGGAGGGACTGATGCTATTAAATGCAAGAGAATAGGCACAATATGGAGGTCTAGCTCCAAAATTGTCTGTCAGGGAAAGAAGCCATACAGTGATGAAGGCAAGCTGGAAGAAAGCCAGGGTGTTTTTTCCCCATCAGAAATCTGCCAAGTTTTGACAAATGTTTTTTTGACATCAACACGTTTCGATTCAGTGAATCTGAACTTCCTGACTTAAAACATGTCCCACCAGAAAATGCCCAATCATTTCTGGAAGGGAGACAGCAATTTAACTTATTAATAGAATTTAAGCTGTGTGGATTTAATTTTAAAACCAAGCCACTTCTATAAAAATTAATTATTTATGAGTCATAACCGTTTTACTTAGTTTTCTTTCTCAGGGAAGGGTAACTGAACTCAACAGTGCTGTTCTAATTCATTGCCCATCATACTGTGAATTTCCCCTCAACAACAAGTGTAACCCTTAAAGATGTATTCCCATCTGAGGTTTTCTTATCTGTTGGAGAACCATGAAATAGTTTCACGTGTTTTGCATCTTGCACTCTGTAAATGGTAGTGACAGTCTTTCCTCATTTAGCAGGATTTCTGCTTTTCCAGTTTGTCTGGGGTTTTATTTTCTTGTGGTTTTTTAGTTGGTTTGTTTGGGGGTTTTTTGAGGGGAGAGGGATTGGGTTGGGATTTTCATTTCTTTGTTTTGGTGGTATTAACACCTGCAGGAGTTTCTCCATATTTGTGACAGACGGCATTTTTGAGGAAAGAAGTCTTTTGAGGGGTTAAGAGAAAGATATTTTTAGGGGTTGTACATGCATATTTTGGTTTTATTGATAAAAGAGAACACCAAAAGAATCTACCGGAAATGGTTGCTCTCAGCCTTCACCCTTTTGCTATGCTTGTATTTACACTGGGACCTGAAGCTATTCAAACCACTTCAGGCTGTGATGTTCTCTGATCATAAAGGCTAAATAGGATCAGAGCTACCCAGTGTTTAGCTGAAGGAAGTCCAAAGAAAAAGCCAGGTAGCAGGGAGTGGGATGGAGGAGGCATCGTGCCTCAGAGTGGAGCCTGTTGCTGCCAGAGGCAGCATGTATCGACAGCGCTAGGCCAAACACTCCTGTGTAATTAGGCCCCACTCAGTGGAGACGCAGAAGATCTAAGATGGAAACATTCCTAGATGAAGCTGTACAAACAATCTATGTTCCCAACTGATTTTGTCATTCCATTTATCTGCTTTTCTACCTTCTGCAAAACTAGTCCCTTATGCCTGATCCAAAGCTCCTCTGATCTATGCATATCCTCTGTTGTCTGTTGGGATATTTTTATAATTACATTTGTCAGTGTCTAAGGTAAGCAAATTCTTTTGAATACAGTGCACAGCCGTTCCACTCTGCATGGATTTCATTTTCGTTCGCTGCTACTCGATACAAAGAAATCTGATACAGCCCCACAGGTTTAAGTACAATCTAAATTAAACTTGATCATATCTCACAAGCTCTTCATTATTCCTGAAGAAATCTCTCATGTACCAATAGAGCAGCTGTTCTAACCACGTTTTAATGCCTTTTGCGGATGTTTTTGTGAAACCTTTCCCCTGCTATTTTCTATTCACTATCCTGCATTACAGCTGTTGACCTCTGAGCATATGAGCAGTTTGAGGCACCACACATATTGGAAATTTTCTTCATTTTTTAATTAGTTTTACCCAATCAAAAAAATTGCCCTTATCAAGAACACTTATGTACTCAATATGATCCAGTATGAAGTGAAATTGTTTGAAATGGTTATTCAAATCCTTGTAGCTAGTTCCCCATTCTGAGGATCTTATTGTATGTTAACAATTTTATCACATTTTTCTTGAGCCATCACCTTCAACTACTAAGCCATCAGCAAATAACTCAGCAGCTTTCACCATTTGTACACTTTTCACACCTGCAACATATAGGTGGCTCATAGTCCTGTGAAATCACCAGAATTCTCTTTATATATTTGCAAATAATTTGCAATTCCTTGTCAAAATACTTTTATTAATCCCCTGATATCTCACCATGCACTTTTTATGCTATTAAGTTCATTTTAGCACTTCATTCATTTAGGGCATACACTACTTCATTTGTTCACGATGCCTCTGAACTTTGTGTCATGGACAAATTTCATTAGCACTCTCTCGTGAATGAAGATATTTCAGAATACTAATCCTCTGGTTCATCCTGGAGGAATGCCCCTCCCATCTTAGAGTTTCCCCTTCATCATTGCCTACTGCTACTATCTCTATAGTAAGATCCATACTTACAGTTAATTTACAGACTTCATCCTCTCCATCTTCTGCAAGTGGGATTTTATTGAAAATTTCACCAAAGTCTTTGGGCAACCCCTTTTAAATTAAACCATCTGCCTCTGGACCAGATGATGTCAGAGGTCCTTTCCATCCATAACTACTTCTATGGTTCTTTACACAGATTGACAAGATCTTTTTTATTTCTCCTCTCTAAAAGAAAAAAAGGTATTTAGTACACTAAGTTAGACTAACATGGCCTGTTCCACTAAACAAATTTCAAATTTGTTCCATTTTTTTGTTTATCTCCATGCCTTTACTTGAAAATCTGACATGTATCCTGGTACATTTGTTGTGATTGTTGTTTTATCTGTGTTATGCTACATTGCACATGACTAAGCTTGAGTTAAATGCACTTCTTCTAGTGCTTAATTGAAAACTAAAGAAGCTAGTTAAATAAAAATTTTCAGTATTCCCAATCATATTTTACTTAATGATCACTCATCTTTTTTAGTTTCATCTGTTTTATCTTTCTAACTCTCTCTTGTGTGGTTTTCTTTAATACAGTTTAGCTTGGATTTCCCAGTCTTTATCTTTAAGTTCTTGAAATGTTTTCAGACTCTTAAGTTCAAGATGTCTTTAAAATCTGGCATTTTCTTGATGCGAAGTTAGGAGAAGAAAAGAGACAAGTCATGTGTTCATCTTTTTATTCACTTATATATGTTGAATTCTTTCTACTCCTTTCAGGCATTTTTCACTTAAATTATGTCTATTCTCTCTGCATTTTTCAATTTTTTTTTCAAATGGGGGCATAAGACATAAAAGCAGCATCTGATTCATCAACAGCATATTCAGAGATCTAGAATCATTATATTATTTGGCTGAATTGCCATGAAGGTTACATTTGAAGGGTAGTGTCACAGTTTTGTTTCTCAACCCTACTTTTACCGCCGTACCACTTGCCCTTGGACAGATTTACAAATTCCTACATGTTCCTATTTTTCACCATGAAAATGAGGAGTAAGTCAAGTGAGATTCAAACAGCTCTCTCATGAAAGGATAACTACTTAATAGGACAAGGTAAAATTAATTTTAGGAGTACATTCCTGACATATTGTAGGTTGACTGGCCTATTGAACAATTATCTTTTCAGTGGTTTCTCTTAGGACAGTAATTTCAGTCCTAAGTACTGAAAAGGATGGGCTATGCCAATAAGCCTTAATATGAGAGGGAATTTTCCCTGCCTCAGGTTCTGATCGGAATGCAAGATATATTCACAGTGACAGCTATACATTTACTGAACATGTTTCAAACGAGTTGCTGGAAGCAGAGCAAACAGTTTTATCTACTCTGCAAACTTTTCAGCTTACCAATAAAACTTCTGTTTGAAAATTATCTTCTGTAATAAATGCATCTGTACATACACTGCAATCAATATTTTCTTAAAAATGGGGAAAACTGAAATAGTTGTGGTATGCAAGCTATGTATTTTTTTCTAAATTTAGTATTAAACTTTGTTTATGTAATTTTAGCCTCAAGTTTTCTTGCTGTTATTAGTTATCGGTGTCTTGCAATAAACAGTTAAATCATTGTTACCATTAGTGTTTTTCACTCTGGATAAATATAAGTTATTCTTCTTTCTTTTTTCAGTCTTCTTTCCTAGAAATTCTCTAATTATTTAGAGGCAGTGCTCTACATAGATTAGACAGAGCTTCAATGCTCTGTATCTTAAGAAAAGACATTGAATTAAAAACGTTTCACCTACAACTTTGGCTTGTGTTATTTTTGTCCAGTAGATCTTTCAATCCCATTATTTTCCCTTTTAATCCTCTTACTTCCTTCAGTTTCACACTCACAAAAATTTATATATAAAGTCTATGTAATCATTTCTATATGAAGTATATAATAATTTATAAATAAAACATCAAATTGTTATGAATATAGTTCACTAAAACATTATTAAGCCAGTCCTGTGTTACAAGGACTATCAGGTCTTTGTTGCCTAACTTCCACAAGTAATTGGGATACATCTATAGGGTTTAGAGTTACATTGCTATACGGGGAGGTGGAGTTTTTGCATTTAAGATGCTCTTTTATAATGGAGTTTCATCTATTAGGACTTCCTTTCAAGGAAAATTCATGCAGTAGTTTCACTCAGATGGTAAAAGAACACACTTGCATTAACAACAGTATTGCCCAGTAACACAAGGCAAAGAAGGAAGACCCAAGAACTACACACAACCGACTACCCTTAACTCATGCCCAGTTCCTAGGAAAGTTATAGAGCAAATCTTCCTGGAAACCACCTCCAAACACATGGGAGACAAGAAGGTGGCTTAGAACAGTCAGAAGGACTTCATGAAGTGTAAATCAGGCCTGACCAACCCAGTTGCATTCTAAAATGACTTGATTAGTGTTTGGGACAGGGGAAGAGCAGTGGCTGTCGCATGCCTCAATTTAGCAAGGCCTTAGACACTGTCCCATAGCATGCCTATGGTCACACTACTAATATCTGGTCTCATTAATGAATGAATCAGGCATACGGAAAATTCACTGGACTACCAGTCTCTAGGGATTGCGAACGGTGGCATAGGTCCAGCACGTAACTGGTTACAAGTGGTATCTTTCAGAGATATATACTGGAGGCCAGTCTTTCAAGAGTACTTGACAGTATAGGGAATTCCGGGTACATACCATACAAAATGTTTTCTCTGTGAGGATGGTCTAACACTACATCAGTCTGGCCAGAAAGGTTGTGGAATTCCTATCCTCAGAGATATTCAAAACTTGGCTTGACAGCTCTTAAGCCTAGCACAGCTTATCAGACCTGCTTTGAGCAGAGAGTTGGACTCAACCTCCAGAGGTCTCTTCCTACTAAATTATTCCGTGATTCTGCAATTTATGAGATGCTCAATTGTTTCTTCTTAGTTGGTCTAATGAGCAACTTCTTTTTCATGGCACCAAATTTAATAGAATTTAAAGAAATCTGTCTAAAAGGACAGTTCTTTTAAAAATACTGTTTAAATACAGTGCACACACAAATCAGGTCTGAAGATATGTATTTTCAGATTTACAAATGATGACAAATTTGCCATTCTCCCTCAAGAAAGTGTGCTCTTTTGCACATCCTTTCAGCAATATTACATGTCACTAAAATATTGGTGAATAGTGAACTATTCAAACGTATGTAAAACTCCTCAATTAAACCTGGTTCTTGACAATTATAGCATCTTAACAGAAATACTTTCCAGTCAGCTTTCTTCCCCTGACACAGATAGATCTTTTGCTGATATGATTGACCTCCAGGCCATCTTAATGCAGCTAGATGGTGATAAACAATTTGATCTTTTGTTTTGTAGGTCCAAGCTTAATCTGTTAAAAATCTCTGCAATTACAGGATTCATCAGAAATAAAATCCACAGAAAAATTCAGCCAAAGACTTAATAAAGATACAGATTAGTAAATTGATTCACACTACAAAGTTATTCGTTCAAAAGCCTTCTTTCTTAAGTAATACTTAACATTTTATACTACTGGGTTTTGAAGTATATCCTCAAGTACTCAGAATCCTTTTTTGGAGAGAAGCAGTGCTTGGGACCAATTTAACCTGATGCAAATGAATACTTTGACTCGTAAGATTTGCACCACTATATCAGTGGAAAATAGAGTCCCTGTACTATTTGTGATCCTTTTCTACTAGCTACATAATTACAAAAATATGTCAGATTTTTTTTCCTTTTTTTTTTTTTTGTACTATCATTAATGTCCTGAATGAAAATATAATCTGCTTGCTAGGTTACTTAGTTTTTATTTGGTATCTCATCTGGCAATGACATTTCACAAAAATTATACAAGTTGTGGTCATTTCTGCAGGAAAGAAAAAGGGTCTGGAATATTTCATTCATTTCATATTTATTCTTCTTCCTTATACCTATACCTTATGTATGAGCCTTCAAATCACATAGTTTTCTAAGTTTCAGAATTAGTACATGCTAATCACACACTCAACCAATGTGCAATTAATGTGGATTTGAAAAAGAGCTAACATGCCTTGCTTCACTGTTTATTTCACCAGAGCATCCTTCCCTAGAAAAGCATTATCGCTTTACCAGCTTTTTATTTTTGAGCAGCAACCAATAAGTTTTGAAGCAATTATTCAATAGCATGTTTCCTCTGTGCAATTTGATGTGACCAAGATTCCTCTGAGCTTCTCCTTTTGTTGAAAATTCAAATTCCCTATAACATCAAATACTTGAGTTATTGCAAGAGATTTTTACAATGCCTTTGATTCCCAAAGGTACTGTAAATAGTAAAGAAATTGACTAACAAAGTTTTGTTTCAAGAATAGCAAGTTGTGAAAGGATAACTGGTTCACAACTGATTACCATTTGAATCTAGTCAATAAAAAATCTTCCTGTAACATAGCCCTGTACAGCAGATATAAATTGCAACATTAGCAACATTTCTATTTAACATCCTGAGGTTAAAAATTATTTAGTAAAATGTAATGATTAAAGTACAATACAAGAATTCAAGAACATTTAATACCACTGTTCTCAAAGGAGCATGTTTTAGAAATTTTGATCATACTGCAATCTGCTCAAAGCTGTTAAAGTATGGATAATTTCGTTCAATTTTCCAGTAGGTTTCTGCCTTGAATAAGTAAATAGTGGGTAATGGTTTGTGTCAAAGTCCTTGTAACACTCCATTAAACATAAAGCATGACAATCTGATCAGATGTCTCTTTTATAGTCAGAAACTGACTTGTGACTTTGGGAGTTACTCAGCTGCATCAGGTCACATCAGAAGTCTAGTCTTTTCATCTTCTAAAAATCCCTTATGGCTTTACATCTGACAAATTTTGAATCATAGCATCATGACCTCACTTTTAAAACTGCATTTGATATAGTCCAAGCAGTGTTACTGAATGAAAAGTAGAACACTCTTCTGCTGGGGACTGTATAAAAGGAATTTTCCTCTTTTTTTTCTTTTTTTTTTTCTTTTTTTTTCTTTTTTTTTTCTTTTTTTTTTTAATGCTTTAGATTAAATCATATGCTTAAGCTTCAAGTATTTCACTTACCTGAAAAGAAATTAGAGTGCAGCTTAAAGTACACACAAAACCAAGGGAATTCAGAGTTAGAAGAGAATAATTTGTCTATTCAAACATTAGTATTTCATGAAGAAAAGGATTACAAACAAACAAGCACTCATTTAAATAACTTAGAACAGAGATTCCAGACAAATATAGCATTAGAGATCCTCTGTGTTGTGCATAGATATCAGTAGACTCTGCCTATGTAAAGTCTTTTTTACACTTAAAGTAACATTCAAAATCTAAAATGTGATGATTCCCCAAATGAAACCGTCATCTTTCAGAAATTATTTGCTCATTTCTTTTGTCCTGCAGGGTAATCTCACTTGTCTGAAGTTCCAAGAAAAGAAAGGTTAGGACATGGTAAGTGAGGGAAAGAGTAAAGATTCAAAGGATAGAAGACAGAAGAACATCAAAGGAAGGTGGAGAAAAAACCAGTTTGTTCCCAATGTTCACCAGAGCGGGAGATCAATGTAACCTCTTTAAAGTAAAAGGACCAGTGAATGGAGAAGAGAACCACTGGAAAAGACAGGTACAATCAAACAGACACTTTATACTTCCCAGATTACTTTCCAAAGCCATATCTGTGGCTTTGCATCTTTGGCATATTGAAGTTTTACAGTTTTTAGCCAAACTGTAGCTTCTTCCCTGCCACAGGGGGGACTTAAATTATGCCCCCTTCCTGGCTAATATTACAGAAGATATGATCTATCATTCCTGGAATACTGAAATTGTGAAAACAATTTGATGGTATTATAAACAGTGTTTCTATAAAATTACTAACATTTTAGATGTCTAACTTTATACAGTAAGACTGATCTATGTCCGCTCATCTAATAAGGTGTGTCACCTCAAAGCCATTCCTTCTCACATTCTTGGAAAACTGCTGCTACAAAAGCAGAAAATTAATAATATGAAAAAGAGGTAATGTCCAGCTATTAGCAATTCTATTAGCTGGACATTATTATCTTAGAGTGCACTAGACAACAGTCTTTCCAGAAAGAAAGACCCTAATTCTGGTATCAGTTGTATACAGGAGTTTTTGTATGGACTTGTTAGTGAAATCACACTTCCTTTACTACAACTCCCAGTGTTGACAATGGATTTTTTTGGGCAACATTCTCAAAAGTTTTGTTGTTCAAATATAATTTCAGTGTCATCACTGTACTTTTCTGCAATAGCAAGTACAGACGATACTTCAGTAATGTGTGTAATTTGAAACTATAACTTGCATGTAGTTCCATCATATTCTGTCTTTTTCATGAAGTCTGTCTTTCTGGAACACTCATTACAGGAGTGTGTTTTCCTTGACCTCTGCCTCATGCAGCAGAGTTGGGGAAAGAGTTAATTTTCTTCACAACGGCTGGTATGGGGCTGTCTTTTGGATTTGTGCTGAAAACAAAGTTTATAATATAGGGATGTTTCTGTTATTGCTGGGCAGAACTTACAAAGAGCCAAGGCCTTTTCTGCTTTTCCTACTGCCATGCTGAAAAGGAGGCTGAGGGAGCATGGGAAGTTGGGAGGAGTCACAGCCAGGACAGGTGACCCAAACTGACCAAAGGGATATTCCAGACCATACAGCATCATGCTCAGTATATAAAATGAGGGTAAGAAGGAGAAGGTGAGGGATGTTTGGAGTGTGTGGTGGTGCATCCTCTCTCCCTCACAGTGTGACAGAATCATTCTTCCCAAGTCATCTTTACATGTGATGGGGCCCTGGTCTCCTGGAGATGGCTGAACACCTGCCTGCCCATGGAAGCAGTGAATCAATTCCTTGTTCAGCTTTGCTTGCATGCATGGCTTTTGCTTTCCCTGTTAAATTGTCTTTATCTCAACTCATTAGTTCTCTGCCTTTTACCCTTCTGATTCTCTTCCTGGTCCCACCGGTGGGGGAGTGAGTGAGCAGCTGCGTGGGGTTTGGTTGATGGCTGGGCTTAAACCATGACAACCATACAAAGCAGAGTATTGGTAGAGAAAGGAACACATTTTAATCAATTAGAAGGAATAATAATGAGTCCCAGTTAATTCAAATTAGCTTCTTAAATCCTTTCTATAGAATAAGAACCATTAGCAATATTAAACTTCACTAAGAAAAACACTATCTTTTTTCTTGGTGGAAGGGGAAAATTTAGTTAAAGCACGGTTCATGCTCCTGACTTAAAGTCTCTAATATGAACTGAAGAATTAAAGGAAGTTTAGTCTAAATTAGAGCCTTTTAAAATATCCACAAAATAGTAACCTATTGTTCTCGTGGGATTTCAAACTCTTATGCTTAATATCCAATAGATTGGCAAAGGCAAACTCTAGACCAAATATTTGGTGTAACCTGAGTTTTGCCCATTATTCTTTCTTCTTGCTGGCTGAAAAAAAAATCTTGATGTAATTGTACCCTGGAGAAAAACAGTTTCTAACAAAGCACAAAGCCAGGTGCAGGAGAGCTTTTATTACAAACAAACATCCTTAAACTGAGGCCTGTGACCTGTTTAGTACTGTTTAGGATTTAACTAGTTGTAAAATAGATACCAAAACTGAGATATCGACTGTGTTTAATATTCAATGAATTGTCCTAATGAGCATCAGAAAAAGGGATTTTATATCATTCTCAACAGACTTTTTGTTAGTAAAGTCATCAAGGAAGTATAGAGAAGCAAATTTAAATAAAGGAAAATAACACTTTGCAGTACAGAAATAAAATATTTATGAATCTTTTGAGACAAACATTTTAATATGAAATAGCACAATTAACTCTTGGGCAATGTTTTCTTATTAACATCATACTGTGAGGGGAGTTGTCTTAGAAAGTTTATTTACATTTTGTTTAGCGAAGAAAGAAATATGTTTCTTCAACGGAATTCAGAAAACTTCTTGAAATAAATCATTATAAATGCAAACAGATTGGATTTGAAAAGGGAAATTCTAAACACTTCAGGGATTTAATACTGATTTCATACAAAAAAGAGTCTTTGACCCATCTCTAGAAGTGAACATGATAGCTGCCCCATAGCATAGTCCTATTTATGTTCCACAATGCCTCGCTTGCACAGATGTGGATTTCATCCTTTATACCTTGAAATCAAGAAGTCCATGAAACATGCACTCATCTCCATGACCTTCAGTCATCACAGAGGGATGGTCAGAAGAGAAAATATGTGTTACTAAACAAAAAAATGTCTCAGTGAAAAAGTAGTAGAAAATTAACATCCAAGTTTCATTATCAACAATTCTTTGCAGTTATATTTTCTTTATATTGTCAAATTTTAGGTTTTTACTACAAACTGGCATTTTTTGCTATTATCCTAGCCAGGTTCAGCATTCATCGTTCTCTACTCTATGTTTACACAAATTCACTACAGGCCATAATAACATTTGGGTTTAACAGAACTCTGGTATTGACTGCAGGTGGGAAGGTTTTTGTAGTGGGGCTGGAGAGGTGACTTCTGTAAGGCAGTCAGAGAGAGCCAGCTTAGCCAGATCCCAGCTGGACCACTACTCGCTAAAGCTGAGCCCATTAGAGCATATTTGAGAAAGGGTAAAAAATGTGGTCAGTGTAGAAGAAAGGGGAGTTGTTCCAGGGGCCAGAGCAGATTCTCCTTCAGCCTGTGGGGAAGATCGTGGTGAGTGAGGCTGTGCCCTGGCAACCAATGGAGGACCACAGTGGAGCAAAGATCCACCTGCAGCCTGAGGAGGAACACACACTGGAGCAGGTGGATGTGATTTGAAACTGCAGGCTGTGAAGAGACCCTGTTGGAGCTGACTCCTTTCAGGAACTGGGGCCCATGGAGAAAAGCCCATATAGGAGCAGGTTTTCTGGCATAACCTGTGACCTTTTCAAAGCAGTCCATTCCTCAAGAAGTATACTCCATTGAAAGGACCCGTGCTGGAGAACCATGTTAAGGACTTTATCCTGTGGCAGGAACCCCATGCTGGAGCAGGGGAACAGAAGGAGGAGGAGTAGAAATGAACTGTTATGGATTGACCACAACTCCTCCATTGCCCCCTGTCACTTGAGGGGAAGAGGCAAAAGTGAAGCTAGGAGTGAAGATCAGCCTGAGGAGAAGAATGGGTGGTAAGATGAGGCTTTTAGTTTTGTTATTATTTCTAACTATCCACATCTGTTATTAACTTGCAAAAAAAATTAATTTCCCAAAGTCAAGTCTGTTTTTCTGTGACAGGAGCTTATCAGTGGTCTCCCTGTTGTTATCTCAACCCCTGAGCATATTTATAGCGTTATCTTCTCCTGTCCTGCTGAGGGGGAGGCCTGAGAGTATAACTAGAGGGGCATCAGGTGGCCAGCCAAGGTTTGCACATCACAGTCCTCTTGTGGTACACAGTGTTGGCACACCAGACCGAGTACAACTGTGAAAATAAAGTATAAGCAGTTATATAAAATAAAGTATAATAAAATAAAGTATAAGCAGTTTCATGGGGTTGGAATATCTGAATTTCTTTGATAACTGGTAGGATAAGCAATTTCTAGTAGCAGCAGATTTTCACATAGGTGACAAATGGAGTAGTCTTAACAAAGAACTTGCATGAAAAAGAAGAAAACTGTGCCTTCTATAAAAGCTAGATGCATCCCACTGTGAATCAGAGCAGCTAAGGGAGGTCATTCTGTACGTAAGACCCTCCTCTGAAATGTTGACGAAGCACCTTCATGGAGAAGGAAATTAAATTCTAGTGACTTTGGCTCATCATCAGATTAAAAACAAATTTTAGTCATTTTAGGACCTGCAGCAAAAGGCATTTGAGAATCACTCGCCAGGCCAGGGCAGACAGAGCGTAGTGACCAGGAATAAGGAAGACCAAGGACATAGAAGCAGCATGGAGACAGCAGTCATTTTCTGGAAACCTGCTTCTGGAAGTTCTAGGCTGCTTGTGAGCTTGAAATGCAAAGTTTGCAGTCTGGAAAATCATCAGACCCATTCTCTTTATGATTTTTTTTCTTCTCTCCACGGCATTTTACCTGTGGAAGGAAAAGGAAGGAAAGAGAGGGGGATTTGGCTCATGATGACCAATTAGAGGTCTATGATTTTTGTGCATGAACAAAAAGAATCAGTCCCTAAAACCCAATAAGTGATCAGCAGATCAAACACAAACGTAAGGTGATGAAGTCATGATCAACACACAGAGCCACAGCAAAAGTCTTTTGGAATAGAAAAAAAGAGTGGTTTTTTCTGTGATTAAATAACCAGATGAGTTATGTGCATGTGGGACACATTTCCACACTTCCTTTATTATATACACTTTCTTTATTATCTACTGATCTCCAAGGCTGCAGTGTATTAATTTGAAAAACACCATTCTAGTATATCCACTTGCAGGGTTAGAGCGGATATGTTCATCTTTTATGCACATTTTGAGGAAAGAATGTACATTTTTAGAATCATATCCCAGCTTAACAACTTAACTAACAATTCATAGAATTCACTAAATCAATGTGTTTATAAGTACCTAGACTTGGACAAATTCCTAAATCAGGTTGATTGACAGGGGTTTTTTATTCGTTTTTTCTGTGTTTCTGCTGAAGAGAAAAAATTCTGATCTACAAGATTCAACTTTCAATTCAGTATCACATTTTAATACATGTGAGACTGGTCCTGGCATACTTTTCTAATAAACATCTTTAACTGCCTTAAAATAAAGAAATTGAAGAAGTCATATTAAAGTGACCTGAAATGACTGAATTATAGAAAAGAATACACTCCAAAGCCAGTATATGAGCACCTCAGAACTTCTGAAAAAAAAAGCCAAGAATTTGTGTGCACCATAGTCCCTCATCCAGCAGAAAGTGTTTATCAGAGTATTCCATCATTTATTATGTGTATCACCGCATTTCCCTTAAATAATTGTTTACTGAGATTTATCTTGCATAGTAATTTAGACTTTAGTTAAGCTTACTGTTTGTTTCAATATTTATTTCATTTAGAATAATAACCAATAGAACAAAACTGTTGCCTGAGACCATGTCCCCATGCCAATAGCATGCAAAATTGTCTAGTAAATTAAAATAACCAACAAGAGCTGTCAAGCTCCATAGTGTCATTTCAAATTAATCGCTGTAAGAAAAGTCAGGCTTTATATTATTAACAGCAATAGCTGTAATACATATTTTTTCCTTAGCAAAATGCAAAAGTGACAGCACATGATCTCAAATGCCAATTAATATAGACAGCAGAAAACATCTTTTGAGAGAAAGATGAAACAGCTTTCTATTGCTTATTCGTGGTGCACTGTAAGAGCAATAGAGTTGCTAATGTACATACCCATTACATTGTCTAAGACACAAATGTGTGCTCAGTAGCAGGAAGTTCCTGCCCAACTGATAAGAAAGGAGGACTACTCTACACTATTCAAAAAAAAAAAAAAAAGTGAGGTTAAAATTGGGTTATTATTCAGCCTGCTTTAGTTTTGAAAAGCCTATTTTATTTTTAACCCTTAGAGAAATGATTCCAAACAGATTTAAGTTTTAGAATTATTAACCTTTCCTATATTTTAGGGACTAATGGTCTATTTAAAAGTTTACTATTAGAAAAGAGGATTGTTCTTTTATTTGGTCTATCTGAAACACCTATTTCTGAACTATTTAAAACTATTTTATATACATATATTCAAAAACCAATTGTAATTCAAAAACATATTTGTTAATCCTCTGGCAAAAATAGAACAATTCAGTAGAGTTAATAAACACAGAACAATGATAAGTATATATTAACAGGCTTTTAGGTTTGGGATATGTTTCATTTAATGAAATCGCCACTATGATTGTCAGTAGTAAATGAATTATAAATAAAATATATATTCCCTATGTGACCTGGTGGTTGGAATTCAGCCCCAGGGATCAGACCAAAATAATTTGATACTGTTATTTCAATATAAAGCAATAATCTACAGCGGAAAATAACCACACACAAAGTGTGAAAAATCTTTGCTACGCCCTAAAGAATGCCAGCAATCAGAAAGACAAGGGCCAGATTTATTTTCTGTCTTCAGCAAAGTCAGAGAAATACCTGAAGTAATATATATTAGACCTCAAAACATTTTATGGGCTGAAGGGAAGTTAAAGTGGGAGTATGAGTGTAAATCACACATGGAATTGTGGTGGAATTAATGAACTCTGGCAATTGCTTTTTTCAGTTATAACTTTTAGTGTTCTTCATTTTGCAGTTTGTACTGATTTAGAGTCCACAGTGTCAGAATGGAAGAAAGTTACTCTACAAGATTGCTTCTGAGTGAGGAGGTGTCTGTCTTAGGTTGAACTTTACTCTGGGTGTATTCAGTGTGGTTTTGGAAAGAGTGCGTCACACAGAAGAAGTGATAAAATACAGGGTTTCAGATTTTCTTTTTGTAGGTGCGCAGGTGATAAAACACGTGGTTCCTCTTGTTTGCAGAATTTTGTCATTACAGAACAATTTTTGTAATGGCCTGTAATCTAATCAGAGTAACCAGAGTAAATGCCAAATAATCCCTTTTTTCCCACCTATACACCTACTTTAAAAATATTACTTGCATTTGAAATAATAGCTGCGGCTAACCTGCACAGATAGTAACTCTTGGGTAACTACGGAGCACTGAAGAGAGTTTAAACATGACTTCCACAGGGCTACATCATGCTAATAGCCACAAGGTTATTTATTTTGACTGAGTAATATGAGACTCTGTGGTCAGAGAGACTGAATCATCAGGGACTCCTAAGATTAATATTGTCACATCATACTTGGATCAGCTACCCATCTGCTCATTTGAGAACAAAAGGGCGGGACCCTCTAGGGAAGCACTGCTACCTACTGCCCCAGTTCTACACTCTTCTTTTTTCTCAGGTACCAGTGTTAAAGCTCAAAGTGACAGTTTTAAAGGCCCATGGCATACTGAAAAGGCTTTTTCTTCTTGTTTTGTTTTTGGGGTTTATTTTAGTAGAACTTCACAGAGGTCTCCTGGCTCAGTAAGAACCTTTAAAAGCACAGTGCATATAACCCAAAACCATTGAAAAGGAGCAACAGATGCAAACACTATATTTGGTATGATATCATTCATACTACATTTCCTTCTCTCTCTTTATAAATACCAACAGAGGTGATTTTGAAGAAGAATGCTGGACAATAACCCCACACATTGTGCCGATTTTACTTTAGACAGATCTAAGATCCATTAAGTGAATCACAGGATTTGTACCATGTTTTTTAAAGCATTCTCTTCTATTACAGATGCTTCATGGGATTTGGGGACTTTTGACCTTAAGAATCACACCCACGAGCCAGTATGTTCTGTGATTCCACTAATGAGAACATTTCTGTATAATTCTTGGATATTTTTGCTCACCTATTTTTACACAGTATTTTTACAAAGCACAACCAACTACAAGTTTCCCTATTTGTCTGCTATTTAATAGTTTGTATGGTTTAAACAATACCTAAGCCTTATGCCCTACTTAAGGTGAAAATAAAAGTCCTCAGCTTGAAAAAATTATTTCTTAAGAGACTGTATCAACCTGTATTCATAAGGACAAGTTTCCAGAACAACGGGGAACTGTAAAGAGCTCTGATTTGCACTGTAATACTTGGGGTGTGGAAACAAGGTGCAAAAGGACTTTTACCCTGTGCAAGAACATATTCATGGTTTGGCCAGTGCAACATGAAACATTCATCTCAAGACTTTCTTATGAAAAGCGGTGATCTATGAACAGCTAAATGAAAGAAGTACTTGATGGGGGAGCTAGAAGTAGTGACTTGTCACTGCTTGTCAATAAACGAGCAATGAGCCTCTGCCTCTGAGAGGCAATCTAAGATGATTGCAAGGAGATAACAGGTATGAAATATCTCAACTCCCTTTTCAGTTATCATTGATCTGAGATTGCTTGCTAGAGCCTGAGTGAAGCCTGTTCCTGACCAAATTGGCATTTAAACATGTACCTGCTCCCTGGCTGGACCCTGTGTCTTGCCCTTGCCTGCCCAAGCCACACAGTTCAGTCTAGGCTCCTTTCAGTGAAGTCGTGTGCCACTTGACTGCCACCTCAGTTGTTTCACAGGGGCCTGGGGTGTCTCTCAGGCTCCTGTTACAGGACAAGCTGTGTTTTACATTCCTTTGTAATTTGTCTCACACCTCACCCTCAGGTTATAAGACTTGCATTGCTTCTTACAAGAGAGAAAAATTTTGTTTGACCATACTCAAACTGGACTTAGCAGTTTTCCCATCACGGCAAAATAGTCACAGATCATACAGAGAACTCTGCTGAAAACTTCTCTCTGTCCCTCCATTAACTAAACTAATCCCAAAGCAGGTTTTGTAAAATACAGTGCTTTTTATATTTAACCAAACGCAAACAATATGCACAGAAAAGGGCTGAAATAGCAAGCTTGCATGAGATTTTTTTCTAAATTTATGCTTCATTTGCAAGTATGTGAGGACTTCTCTTTGCCCAGTTACACCCAGATCCGTGTAGCAGCAAACACAAAATAGTGCTTTGTCCTCTGCGCTGTCTCTTCTCTTTGAGATTGGGAAACTGCATATTTTTGGGGTCGTGACTAAAGCCAGACAACCTGGGTGAGTACATCACAGAAACCAGGACCAAACCAGGGACAGGAATGGACTAAGGTCCCATCCCTACCTATAATATCTATAAGTCCCTTCCTATAAATACATGCTTGCTACTCCATTCAGCTTCTTTTTGTTTCTATCTTCCTCTTTAGAAATAATATTTAACTGTAAGGTGTCCCTTCAGCCCTAAGTTATGTCCGTAGCCCCACTGCCCTAGAAAATAAATCACTAGCTTCATTATAGTAGATGAGATAGCATTATCTAAAATCTGTTCACCTGCATATTTCTGAAGGGTTTTTGGAAAAAAAGAAGTCTGTCAATTCTTTTCTGGTCTTTATAATTGTTTCATTACCTTTCATTTTCTCCGCAGAAATTTCTTTTGGTTTAACTCCACACCACCTGCAGAATGAAATAGGTAAATTAATATGCATATTATATTTATAGAATACATTAGTGAGAAATCCTTCATTTTCCACATCTTCTGCAACTTAGTGAAGTAGCTGAGCTATTTGGTAACTATCCTAGAAAGTTTGGTTACAAACTCTATTTTTTGATAGTATATTTGTTGCACCTAAAAGTAAAATGTTTTTTGGAGTACTCTCTTATTAACTATTTTCATAAAATAATAGACCTTAGGTTCAAAATGTCCATTTCCAAGTTTAAAGTTTCATATTCTATCCCATGCCCTTATTGCCCCAAACCATCCTTTCAATAAACCTATGTTTTATTCCATCTAGTTGTAACTTTGATGTCTCCAGGTAAAATAAAGCCACAGAATTTTTTGGCTCTCTCCTGATGTCTTTATTCTTCCACAGGGATTTTCTTTCAAGGCTCACATGTTTGATCATACTCTTTCCAAATGCAAGGATGGATGGATGGATGGATGGATGGATGGATGGATAAGTGCCTGTACTGCTTCTTTTAACTCTGTTTCCCCAATTCAAGTCCATCGCATTGCACAACACACTCATCCCTTGTTTCTCACTAATGATATACAGCAGGTTATCTTTCATGGTCACAGAGCACTTATTCCAAGTTGACCAATGTACCTGCTGCTTTCCTCGTGGAAATGGGTGGAGGTCCTGATTGCTCTGAGTTATGTCAGCTTACAGGCACTGGGATCATGACCTGAGGAAAATGACTTTCGCTTTTGTCTGTAATAGAGGGAGAGGATGTTAACCTTCCCTCCCATTGTGTTTTCCTATTCCTTGTGTATTTTCACTGATACTCTCAGCTGCATTCCTACAGCCAGCTGCCTGTGTTTTTAGTGAGGATAGGAACTGATTTCTGGCTGATGTTACATTATAACTTCCAAGCAAAATATCAAAAGGTATGTCCCTTGATATCTCCATTGACAGTATTCCGGACCTTAACTGGGTGTGTGCAGAAATATGCTCTTCAGACAGCAGACATGGCTTCATGTTTGGAACTTCCAGCTGCATTTGATACTCTACCAACATCTGACATTTTATTTTCCCATATGAGATCGTAACAGAGTTCCAGAAGCCAGGGTACCAGGATCCTCTTAAATGTCTCTCTCCCGTGCACCCTGCTTCACCTTCATGACAAGGTGTTCTGAAAATACCAACACGAAACACTAGAATAAGCAGTAATTTGTAGATGTTTGATGAGAATAGTCACCTATCCAAAAATCCTAGAACTCAGAGGAACGAGTTGTGTACATTTCTGGCAAAATTATCACATGGTTAACTGCATTAATTGGAAACCCAAAAGCCTTTCTGGCTGGAAATACAGCGGGTCACTTGTCTGGTGCTCACAACACTCTTCTAAACATCAGTTGGCAAATTCTTCCCAGCTAAAACTTTATGTGACTGTTTCTGTGAGTGTTCTTCCTTTCATCTCCTTGCATGTACTTCTTGAGTAATTCACAAATGTTTTCTGACATGACCCTAATCTGTTCTCCTTCCTTGGGAACTTATGAACCTTCTTTTCAGACTAAATCAATATCCCTCTACTTTCGAACATGCTCTTTCCTAGGGCTTTCTGAGGTGAGCTTAACAGAGATGAAGAGGCACATATTTTATGTTAGCTCATTTCTAAGTGCTTAATTGTCCTAGAATAACCCATAAAACCTCAATCCATCAGTTTCAATCCTTTTTGTCATGTCATATTTTCAACTCAAAGTTACTTAGGCATGTGAAATTCTGGTGCTGGTCCAATCATCTTAATTGACCCAAACATGCAGCTTTAATCTTGTTCCCATATAAATCCAAAATACATGAATGAGATTTCCTTGTATGAGGGACCATGGGATTCTGAGTGTAGTCAGTGTGCTCTAAGCACGCTTAATGTTAAAAGCAGGTATCTGGGAAAAAAATATGGAAAATTCACTCCTTTCCATTTAAACATGTTTCTTGTGTTAAAACCGTGTAGTCAAAGCACTCTCCCAGGAAGCAGAAGTGAGTTTACCATCCAGTTTCACCTCTTACATTGAGTGATCCAGGCTATACATAAAAGGCTAGTCCGAGACCAGGTCAAACATCTCCTATAACAGCCATAGAACCGGTCATTCAGGCTTGCAGAATCCAAAAGGATCCGATAGACCGTGGAAATGAACCAGATTGAGCAACCTGGGTATTCACAAGAAGTTCATGGAGGAAGAAAAGATGGATCGATGTGCACGAGATCTAATTCCAAAGATAGGGCATGCTGAAAGTTAAAAATTTTAAGGTAAAATACATGCAGAATCCTCCGTACCTTCAGTTCTGCCAATGCAATAGCATCTATACAGGATCTATTGTAGCCTATTTGACATTCATTCTTGTAGCCTCTTTTTTTCTTGCCTGTAGGACTTTCTGTTTGTTCTGTCTCTTCTTTCCTTGGTTGACAAGCCTCAGACACTGGATTCAGCTCTTCCTTTTAGTTTTCACCTCTGCAGTTTCTATTTTAAAGACATTTCAAACTCATCCAAATTTGACATTTTTATAAGGGACATTTCTGACCTGAGTAAGACTATTCTGATATTCTTCGTGGCCATGTAATTTTTTTACATGTCCGTGAGATATATACCATCTTCCCAAGAGATCTAAGGAAGCAGTGGATGTGGTCCATGTACAGGTACTGACATATCCTCAAGCCCCACTGCTCCAGTGAAGAATGGATATAGACTGGGCAAAGGTGTATCAAATGCACTACTGCTGTCTTCTTTCTAATGCCCTCCTACCATCTCAGTACCTCCACAGGTCACAGGCAGAATCCTGACATGGAATCACCCCTGAATTTCTCAGGAGCCTCAGGACTTGATTGTCTTGTAAAGGAGTATCTTGACTCATTTCCCTTCAATAACTGGTGTGGGAGAATTAAGTTTACCCCACTTTTAAAAATACAACGTACAGTTCTACACCTTATCAGCTTAATAGAGCACAAAGGTATGAATCCCTTAATCAACATTTTTAAGTTCAGACACAGTCTTTATATCTTTATCAACTGGGTAATTTTAGAAAGATGTTTATAATAATTTCTATTGCATGACCTTTTCTCTACCTCTCCTTTCCCAAGCAACCTGACAACTTTTTCCCTGACTTTCTCTTTAGCTGACATTATTTTCAGTATTGTTGTAAGTCATTGTAAAATGTCACTGCCAGAATCCTCAACTATCACCAACAGTCATGGGTGTAGTCAGACATATTTTAAACACCTTGATGTATTGATCTAAGTTGGTGAATCTGCTTCCTTTGTCACTGTCAGAGGTGAAATCCTGCCATTTGAAGAGGTATGTATAAGAAACGGGTCAATGTCAAATAATAAACCGGGTTAAAAACCAGAAAAGAAAAAAAGCATATGGAAAAAACTATATCAAAAGGTGAACTACTTGTCAGCTGTACAGAAAAGGCCTGGAGAAAACTAAATTCAAGACTTTCTGTAGAAGTCATGACACCCTTCAACTTCAAGCCTGTTACATCACTGATTCATCATTGGTCAACAGGAGTTTAAAGTTATAAACCTTCCCTGGAAGAAGAAAGAAAGAAAAAAAAGGAAATATCTACAGTAGCTCAGAAAGATACCCTATTCCCCCAAACCATTAAAAATATTGACTTCCCCCCCTCCCCTCTTCTGTTTATATAATTCACTTACGGGAGTTACATGTCAACATACTGCAGTACACAGTTTTCTTTATAGCATCTCCAGATCAAACGGAAAAGAGATGTCATTCTTCAAACTGTGTACAAGAAAAGAAAATTAGACAGATATTAAAAAGGTTCTAGAATCTATTCAGAGTCTTTTTTACTTCTGAAGAAGTTTTTTTAATTTATTGGGGAAACAGGGAGCTGCCTGGTGCAGTAAAAAGAACTGTCAACCATAGAGAAAATTTTAAAAAAAGGATGGAGGGAGGCAGAGGGGAAGGGAAGGAAAGGAAAGGAAAGGAAAGGAAAGGAAAGGAAAGGAAAGGAAAGGAAAGGAAAGGAAAGGAAAGGAAAGGAAAGGAAAGGAAAAGGAAAAGGAAAAGGAAAAGGAAAAGAAAGGAAAGACTTCTCCTGAAATATGAAGAATAGAGAAAACTATCTGCTGCCCCTGCTTTTGACAGAGATATCACATTAGGCAAAGGAAGGAAAAGCTGGATGAATATGTGAAAGTGTAGAGCTGCAGGGAGGGAAGTCTAAGAAGAATCAAGCAACCATCATTAATCTCCTGAAAGCAAGACTTTCACAGGCAGCAGCATAAAGACTTCCTGTGAATATTGAACTTCCTTATTGCATAATACAAAGAAGGGCTAAAGCAGCATAAAGTGAACACAATTATATTACTCTGGACATTATCAGAAATTAATACAATACCTTTTAAAAGAGATTTATGACACTGGTATAGATTTTCAGCGGTTAAATAAAGACCTTTTTGCACAAAACTGGCTGTCACCTCTGGTAAGTGGAAACACATGCATTTTCATTCCACTGCATATAACAGAGGCGTTTTGTCCTGAAATTTAAAAAGCACACCCAATACATCAGTAATCAACCTGCATCTAGGGCTGCACATAGATCTATGCAGGTGTGGAAGCTTATGTGGAATCATATAGGCATGTGAATACATCCCATTTCAGCTTTAACTTAAAATTTTATGGAGTCACGTAACTCAAGTTATTCATGACAAACTCTTCACTATATTTCTTTGCATTCATGACTCACATTTCTGAATGCCACTTCCAATCTCTCTTAGTTGCCTCCCTACCCCCACTCTCAGCCTCACCAGCCTTTTTTCCTTTGGTGCAATGCAGAGTACAAAGAAACGAAACTACAGAGAAGATCAATATATTATGTAGAAAGGAAAGCAATTGATGTTGATTTGCTTATTTGCTCCTCTCTGTAATAAGAGTGACTAATCTGCAGTAAAGTTCTCCAAAATTTCTTCAAAAAAGGTTTCTGATGCAAGATGGTGTCTTGTCTTCGGTTGAAAGGAGAATTTTACTATTGGCAATGAGCAACTGACAAGTTTCCCAGTCATCTAACCTGTCATGCTGTGTGTCTTCACTTCCCTGTCTTAATCCTGAAGCCCTAAAGTAGGAAAAAGCCAGACAGACTCATTTCACTAGTTACTACTTACCCAGAAATTTTTTTCTTAAGTTCTTGACGGAATTTGAAGCATAAATTTTATTTCTAATTTTATTTCTAATTTTATTTCTAATTTTATTTCTAATTTTATTTCTAATTTTATTTCTGGGTGTGACTTTGGGTGGGTTATTGTGGCTTTGAGGGGGCAGGAGTGAGGGACTGTTTGATCCTCAAGACTAGAAGAACTATATACTGTGTTTAGTTTAGTTTAACTTTTGTGTCTGTTCAGTCACAACGCTTCTGAACCACAGGATGTATTTTGCTGCCTATTTCTGCAATGGCTGCATCAAATCTATTCACTTCAGAAGCAGTCTTCCTTTGATAGAAAACCTCTTAGATACAAGATAACAATCACTGTCATTAAAATTTTCACAATCTAAAAGCTATAAATGTTCAAATAACAATTCCTCTTGCATGCAGCAGATAAAAACTGTGCTTTGATTTACTTCTTAACACATTACTGAAGTCATCTCTTTGAAAGCTTTACAGCATGATTATTTCCCAGCAGCAGGGTATGCAGAACCTAATTGAAACAATTAAGGTGACATCTAACAGCTTCAGTTGCATTTTGAGAATATCAGTTTGTATTAATATATTTCCATATGAACAACATTAAAATGCATGTTATTCTGTCACCCTCTGGATAAATTATAATCTTAGAGAAAAATTAAAATTTCCTCTTCAAAAAGTTTGAATGTGGCTAGGAAAAAAAAAACTGCCAGTGCCTATTTACTAAATAACCATTACCACATCCTGCAAAAGAAACACATTTATCCAGGACATGAAATGCTGCCTCTTGGTTGTGTATCATTTCTGATACTGGCTATCTGTTATAATGGAAAAAACATCAGTGATGCATCAGGATCTATCTGGCAAGGCACTGTAAGGTTCTCAATCACTTGGTCTCTGCAAGGTGACAGATGTTGCAGTTCATGCTTTTTTTTCTACTGAAACTTGAATGCACTGAAAATGTCAGGTTACAGCAGCAGCAAGATCTCCATTTATTTATTCCAAACTGAATATAAGACAAAAGGCACAGCACAGAATTGACCGCCTCTGATACATTAGATGTGTTTCTCTCATCCTGAAATGCTATCAGTTCCTCTATTTCTTTTTTAAGTAATGCAGTAGCATCTCGATCAAGACCAGAATCACTGTGTGGGTCCCACAAAGCTGTGCCAGTTGAAAGGTTTCCATCATGAGACAACCTGTATTGCCTCCCCCTTTGGCTACAGCCAGCAGAGAAAGCTTTCTCTGGCATGGTGCAATGGGGTTACACCCAGCCCTCCGTGCTGTCCAGCCTGCTCTGTTCTCAGTGCCTGTCCCTCTTACTCTCTGGGCTACAGAGATAAGTTAAGACACGTGTTCAGCAAAAGAGCGAGGCAAACAATGGGAGGGAAAAAAAAAAAGAGCCTGATGGTGGCTCAGAATAGGAAACACTGTTATTTAGATTAATCTGGTCACTGTTATCTGATTTCAAGCCATTTTAAGTTTTAGAGATAGCAACATAAACAGTAGCCGTGTTTAAATTTGTAATGGTAAATATAGAAACAGGAGGCTAGGCAGGGAGGACTGTTGTTCAATATATCATGCTTGGTATATGCTGTGAATTTCCAGTTTTTCTCCAGTAATATCTCCCTGAAAAATACACGCTGAGAATGTGAAGCTTCTTTGTTTTCCCTTCAAGTTGTCCACTGCAACTTATGGAAAGTTTTTGTTTAGCTTTTCATTAACTTGCTGGTGTTGCTTTTCCTTTCTCTCAATAAGTCATCATAACAGTCTTTTGAAACAAGATGTTTTTCTCCCTCCCCCCGCCCCTTATTATTTATACTTTACAGTGCCCTCATTTAGAGGCCAGAACAGTTTTTTATGCAGCCTCAAGGAGAGAAAAGGGATTGTAAATCAATATTAATGATTCATTTGTAACCACCCCTTGGTATATGAGATTATATTCTAGGAGTTAACTTTCCTTTAAAATAATCTATTTAAATCTGCTACAACCCCTATGGTGTTCATTGTGTTCATATTTTGTGTTCATTGTGTTCATATTTTGTATTCATTCAACTCCCCAAAACAACCCACTAAGAACTACTCAGCATTTTGATATTTCACTTTACGTTAGGTGACTGAGAAAAGGAGTACCAATTTAAAGCAAGACCATCATAAACAACAACCCCTAAATGTTTTCACCTTCTTTCTTAGGTTGAGGAGGTGGAGAAGGAGAGGGGAACTTGCACTGCAAAAGTTACACAATCAATCATGAGTTGTTGTATCTACCAAAAATCCAACTGAACAAGAAGACCAAGTTGCTGACACACTGAGACACCTCAGACAGCCCTTACACAGCTTCAGAAAGATGTGGGATATGTCAGAAGCAGCCATGACAGATTCATCCCATCAGTCCATCGCGTGGTGCCTGCAGGCTGCACCGCGGGAAGGATGCTGCCTGATATGCACAACTCAAGTCAAAACATTGCAGACAATTGTGATGTCAAAGTTTGCTCTTGATGATGTCAGCATGCCCTCTTGTACCTACAGGAGCCTCCCCTCCCTCACCCTAACCAAACAGTTTAGGATACAGGGCAATGCAGTGGGAAATGGCTTTGACTTAATTAATCCTTCTCAATGAGTGCTATTTGAGAGTGGGATAAGCCCAAATCAAAGCAGAGAACTCCAAGAGAATGGGTTCAGATCATTTGCTTTTAATAAAACAATAAGATATAAATTCATTTGTAATGAAATATTACAGAACACTTAAAAGACCGATTATCATCAGCCAGGAAGAGAACTTACAGGAAGATTGCCAACATTTTTTTTCTCAAATATTACTGTTGAAAATGATCGATTCGAAAAGTTTCTATGATGTTTTCTTTGAATATTACATACATCAAATTTGCTCCATTTGAAAACATTTGATATTGTAATTTAGTTTGCTTTGAGATAGGGCAATTACTTCTAAAAACTTTGTTTTTTAAAAAACTCACTTATTTTCCAGATGTTTTTAATGTATTTCACAGAAAATAAGTCTTTGTTTTGGCAACAAAAAGTGCACTGCAAATTGTATATTTAAAACCTGTTTACAGAGTACAACTAAAGTCTTCCCTTTATGAGCAGAAGAAAGGATGTCACCTGGAAAAAAAGGAACAGCAGATGTCAACATGGCCATGGTAAATAAAATTTGAAAATAATTATAGTGTCAACTGGGTCATATTTTTATAGCAGACATTTTCAACAACATTAACTTCAATGAATTTTATCAAATTATTCCAGAATTTTGCATTATTTTAAAATAGCAAGGAGATTCTTCATATATGTGTTCATGTATTTGGAAAGAGAAAAGCTTTATCAGCAATTTTGCATTTTTTAAGAAAAGACTAGCTTAATAGCTTTTTCACTTGAATCTCTCTGGAATCTTAAGTCAATTTATAAAATGCCAAATGGAGTTGTACAGGCAGCATTAAGAACCACTAGCTAATTCTGACACTGCATGAATTTTCATACAATTTGCAAAGGTGCGAGTCAATATAAAATGTTGTGAATGACTTCAGTGAATCACACACTGTGTCTCCGAGAAAATGATGAGATGAAGTAGTTGGTACAGGAAGTAATTGGGAAATGCACTGAACATTCACTTCGCAAAGACTTAGGGTTCCTTTTGCATCCTCATAGTCACAGAGAACAGACTGAGCAGCCTCGTAATGTTTACTTAGCAAAATGCAACGCTGTTGTGACAAAAATAAATATACAAGGATATACTTTGGGAAAAGCCTGAACCCACTAAATTACCCATATTATCTAGAGTTGCAAGCAGAAGAAAAAGTGTAAACAGTACCTTGTAAGGTAGGATTTGAGCATATCCCAACACAAACAAAAGGATTATGTTTTGGACCCAGGATAGGTGCCCAGGCTACTTTTCTGTATTGAACAGGATCCCTGCTTAGGCAGGGATCCAGACAGACTAGATCAGGCCAAGAAAAGCTTCCAGTTAGCTTTGTTTTATTTACCTGCTCAGATTCACTCTACAGTTTGAAATAAAGGAGTGCACAGGTGTATTACACCTACTCAATAAAATATCATGCTCCCAGACTTTCATTGTAGTGCAGAACAGTTTCTCTCACTACAAAAGCCCAGAGGCAGCTGCAGATTGTAGCTGCACACAGCTGTCTAGGTCAGCTAACATTCCTGCTCGCCATTATAAGTTTTGGCCAGTCAAGAGCAAAGCTCAGGCTTTTCAGATGAGGTACTGACATGGTATTTTGTCGTGTGTGGACAAAAAAATGTACACCAGGATGATGGATAACCTGAGTAAGGTTTTCATACACAAATCAGGCAGAGTAGCCAAGCTTCAACTGGAAAGTAATAAACTCTCAAGCTATTCCAGTATTCTTCCAAAACTCCCACAAGAGTTTTTTGAGAACTCAGATGACTTCTTACAATCTGCCTACTTTAGCAAAGGAAAGAAACTGAACAGGGAGATGGAAACACAAGCTTAAAGTGAAGCAGGAGCCAGAGTTGCAGTCCTAGTGAGCACAGTGCACAGAGGAGAGGACAAGCTGAGCAGGGTGAGGGCAGGGTAAGATTTCTGCAAGCTGCTTGTAACATAGCCTCTGCGAGATGCAGATTGGTGAGACAATTCACATCAGCTGAACCCAGAAGTGGAATTCAGTGGCCTGAAAACAGGCACCTACCACAAAAGTAAATATAAACTACACTGACTGCTCTCCAGAAGAGTTTGGGTCAACTACAAGTCTTTTCTGCTTGCCACATCTTCCAGCCCTGTATGGATGTCTTGGGTACCCTACAGCATCAAACATCTGCATCTAGGCCACTGACTTTCCTGCCATGTTTTCCAGCAATGTTTTAAAGTAATTCTCATTTTGACATATTTTGTGAATATTTGAACAGCTTGTTTTAGAAAAGCATTGGAAAACCTTGCTGAGTATTTGTTGTCCAAGGAAATTGTAAAATGCACATTCTTTCCAAAAACATAGCTGTAGGTCTGTACAACTTCCTCATCTTAGCAATTAATTCAAGTGGAAAAAAAATACCAACTTTATCACAAGTATTTTGGCTCCACTGGGAGAGTTAGTGACACCATGAACATATGCTACATCACTTGAATACTCCCCAGACTTGCTGATACATCAACCAGGCTTTTAAAATAGCTTCCAAAAGCAAATTCTGGTGAAGATGGGGACTGCATTCCCTTTACTCCAGGTCTGAAAATTAAGCACATTAGAGAACAAGGGCACAGAGCCAAAGCTACTGTTACCAGGTCATTAATGCAGAAAGGCTTTTATTTTTTGTGGTTGTTGTTAAATGCATCATAGCAAACCCTAAGGCTTCACATGCTCTAGCCCTGCACACACACTCCTGTGCCATCTGTAACACCCACACACATCCTGTGCTATCTCTCCAGTATCCTACATCATACGTCTTCTGGAGGAATTATACCTACCAAGTCAGACATTCACCATTAGGAAGACTGGGCTGCTCCAGTAACAGTGCTGTGAGTCATGGCTCTCTCACTGCCTGAATCATTTGAACAGTTGCAGAGACCAATACCACTCTTTGGGAATAGATTCCCACTCCTTCACAGGGCAGCTTTGTGCTTTTCCGTGTGCACATGGATTTGAAGGGTCTGCAGAGAGGGACAGGTTGGCTCAGCACACAAGGAATGTGTCTCATATATTTGGCTTTTTCTAAAAGAAACAGTATCCAGTGAGAGTAGGAAGGTCCAACTCTTACTCTCCATCATTTACTATACCAGCTGGCTGACGTCATTCCCAAAAAACACCACTTCTGAACAGCCAGGTTAAGAAGGATGGAATTAACAACCCAAGTGGATTTTTAAAACAATGCAGTAAGCCCTATCTAAGTCTCGCCAAACAGGCACAGTGTCTCTGGTCCTGACAGCTCACTGACATTTTACACTGAAGTATGGGTCTGCTGCCACAGTAAGAATGGGAAAAACTGCAACTTTGAAAACACATAAAAAATTATCTTAGGTCTGATAATCCTCCAGTCTAATGAAACAAAATGTTTTGGCAATATATTCTTACAGATTAGCCAAAAGGTTCCCTGGAAGCTCAGATTTGCCTTGGCCCCTTTTGTCATCTATACCAGACCTCAGCAGCTCCAGGGTGTCAGCAGGCGGGATGCTTCTGAAAGGTACCAGTTGAAACCTATCAGGGAGCCCCAGGACATATTGTCTTGCAGTTTGAGTGGATTAGACATACGATACTAAGGCATCTGACAAGTTTTCAGTTACAATGGGGCATTTTCTCATTAAGATCAGCCACTGTCTGAGACGTACATGCAGATACAAGAAAAATACACATAAGCTTATATGTATTTATATAGAGAGATATAAAAAAGGTACACATATGCGAAAGACTGTTTTCTTTTTTATAAACTATAAAACAACATATACATGGGTAAACCTTGATTAAGAGCCTGAGTAGGACACTGGATTTATAAAGGGTTTTAGGTAAAAATCATGTTGAGTATTTTGGAACTAAATCGCCCTCCAAGCCACACTAGCACCGATGTAATTTCAGCAGTTACTTGTATTGGGCAAGAGCTTGAGGGAAGAATGGCTCTCTAGGTTTCTTTGCCTGAATGAAAAAATAAGTATAGCAGATCTCAGGTGAGTTTCTCTACTGAGGATATATATTGCATGGAATTTTCTCTGCATCCTTTCACTAGATGCAACAGATCCTGATGCCCATGATAATGTTTTTTACATGTTTTTATACACTGTAATCACCACTGAAATAACAGAGCTACCATAACATGTTCAGCCTTTTAATGAAAATAGTTTCAAGGGTTGTTCAGCGTTTCCCAGCAATATAAATACTGCTTTGCCCTTTTTCACCCGCAGTCTAACTCACTGGTAAAATTTTGCTCTGTGGCAGTCATAAGAATCATTTAAGAGTCTATGAGAAAAACATACATAGTACGTTAGCTATAACGTATTCACACTTGCACACACAGACCTAGAGGAGTGTGTGCAAGGTATACCTGTGAAAAATTCCCCTTGATTTCAGTGAAGTACTTACAACAGATGCCTTTGCATCTTCTCAAGGAAAAAAAGGTTGAGCCTTGAGGAGTGGGAGTATCAGCCCAGACTCTGTTGGCATCATTTGGTGGCAGTCCTCCAAGTATAGCAAACTTGAAGGTTCACTGGCTTTGAAGGGTATCACACTCAGAGGGAGATTGCCAGTCACAGCCTGCTGTGGTCCAGGAGAGCTTAAAGGGTCTCACTTAGGACTGCTGTTTATAGGGCCACAAGAGGCTTTCATCATAGTAATTTTCCATCCCAGTTGCAATTTGGGTTGATAACTTTCTTGGAAAGTTCAATCACGAATAAGTTGCTCCACTTGGGTTGTTATTCAGGCAAGAAAAATGAGTTCCTAAGGCTGTCAGTTAAGAATGAGGAGCTCATTAGACAGCACTAGTTCCTGGGAGCAGACTATTCCACCCTGAGAAAAGTAGATGAGACCCACAAACATCTCTCCTTCTAGTCTCGCTTATGAGAGGGACAGTATCTTTATTGGAATGCCTCACTCCTCTTATAAACTACACTTTTTGGTAGCCATTCTAGAAATTAAAAAATTACATTTGGCTTAATTGAGCTTTTTTGTATCCAAGTGCCATTTAAGAATCCGGGCCCATGTAATTTTATTTTTCAAAAATTACCGTACAATTTAGTACAAAAAGACAGTTCCTCCTTCACAGTCAAAAGAAATCTTAAATCTACTGCAATTAATAGGAAAGTAGAAAAAATTAACATCAGCATTGTCTAATACTTGTTATAAAGCAAAGAGCAAAGACTTTTTTTCTTAAATTATGATAACACAATACTGAGCCCAGTAGCCATATAATAATACTGTAAATACAGGATAATCGACAATCTGAGTAGAATGCAACCCCAGGATAATTATGCACTTCTCTATAACTTTAAAACAAAGCCTTATCGTCACATCTAAAAAGTGGAAGTTACATGGTAATTATTCTTTGAATTACTTTGTAACTGGTAGTATAATTATCAAGTAATCTGCATGAAAATAATTAGGTATTTACATAGTCTTTGCAATGTAATTACAGAGTAGTTGGCTGATTATGCAGCATGTGCCTTGTAACAGAAAGTGATACCAGAAAGACAAAAAAAACCCTTTAAAAATACTTTCCATTTCAAGCAAAATGAGTTAAATCTGAAAAAGAAATTCTCTGTATTTTGGGTGAATATGTGTGTGTCTCTGTACACGAACACGTCTCTGTGCGTGTGTTAGAAGATGGAAAACAATAGAAATAGAAGTGTACAAATCACAGCATTTTCCTCGGTGGAAGAAATTTGTGAAGTCAATAATTTCCCAAGTCATAAACTTCTTTCAGAAGACAATAAGAATTTTTTTCCATAACTCACAACTGCACTCTTCTTTCCATCTCACAAGCCCATCTGCATTCAGAGATGCTTAATAAGTTGGTAGACACAATATGAGGATATAGTGATTGTTTACAGTTACTTTGGCTGACTTGTACTCTGATTTTCACCTGAAAAAAAAGAATTAATGATACAATTTTTTTTCAATTTTAAAGACATTATTAATCATTTCTTCTCTTTTTTTTAATTAAAAATATGCCAGTGGCAATGGTTCACTTTTGTTGTGACCAAGGTAGCCCAATAATTGATTTTGATCCCTGTTAATACATCTGCACCTTCTGCTCTGGATGCACCAGAGTTTGCAGTTTTAGTCATATTCAGTTATCAGAAGCAGACCATGCAACAATGAAGATTATTTCTCAAGGAGAAAGTCATTATTTGGTAATCATTTACATTAAAATAGCAGTACGGTGTGAATAGAATGTAAGTGCTTGAAATATTATAAATATATGGTCACAAAGTAAATTATAAATGGAAAGGAGTAAGAACATCCCTTGAATGTTACAGACAACAAACAGGCATCACCAGCAGAAACAAATCTGAGGAAGCAATCATTATTTTTACAGTTCTCCGCTATCAAATTTTTTTCTTCTAGATAGCTTTAACCTCTGTTTTTCTGGGCCCACCCCATCTATGTCCATCAGTATTATGAAATGCATAAGAAAAACTTTTTCCTGTGGATTTTTAAGGCCACTGACCATTTATGATCATCCAGCTTGAAATTCTGCATAAGGGAAACCAGCTTGTTCTTGTGTCTCATCCAAACTGATGTGTCAGAGAGCTCTTCTTTAGATTTCCCCGTTTGTTTGTTTGTTCTTTACTCAGGGAATTCCCCATTGTTCTTAAAGTGAAATTGCCTAGATGAAATATTAAATATAAAATTAAACAAGAATTTCTATCTACTTTTTTTTAATGCAGTAAATAATATAATCTGATGGGAACTATATAAACGAGTTTCTCAAATGGATGTATACAACTCAACTCATTTTATTATTCTGAATATCTGAATTATTCCGTAGTGAAATATTCCAGTCAAAATACATGCTTAAAGGTTCAGTGAATAACAAACATGTGAGATGCACCTCACATGTCTGGAATGAACTTTTCCTGCTGAAACAAGAACGTGTTTCAAGCTGACTAAGTGTGAGAGTTCATGTTTTCCTTCAGTGCTCAGCTTAATTTCATATAAAGACTAAGAGCTGCTGATAGGACTGACACCCAGGTAATTTCTTATGCGCATACAAAGAGTTTGAGTGTGAGAGTGTGCATCTATTTTTTTCCAAAACTTACTTTGCATCAGGACTGTGGCATTCACATGGTTCAGAATCTCATCTACTGTCTATTTTTGATGAAAAAAAGTCCAGTTATACTTACTTATTAATGTACCCACTATATTCGTTGATTTAGCAGAAAAGAGTAAACTAAACAGCTTGAAACTTCTGTACATAGCTATCAAATGCTTTATCTTACCAATAGAAGTAAAATGAATTACTAGAATAATAGCTGTCTTATGTTTTCTGTATCACTTGAACAGCAGAGAAAAGTACACCCAGCTACTTAAAGAAGCAAATTTAATTGTAGATGTCCAAATGGATCTGAACATGATTACCATGTGCTGTATCATTAAAAAACTAAAGTTCACAGCAAATTCCAGTTTCTGTCATGTCATAAGTTTAAAAAAAAACTAAAAAAAAAAAGAATAGGAACTTAATTCAGAAAGACAAAAAAAAAAGAGAGAGAGAAAAAACCATAGGTCAAATTGAGCTGGGGCATCTTTAGAGGAACTGAACTCAGTACCAAGCTTTAAGTGTGATAGGGGAGGGAATGGGAGACATCAACTCCCTTGTGCTACAGAACCTCCACTTCCCACAACTCACTGACTGTGATTAGATCTTGTCCAATATATAAGGAGGCTTTTTTTAATTTTACAATCCAGGGTGTCACCACAATGAACCCGAGACAGAAGACACATTAATGACAGCTATAAAAAAAAAAAAAGGTGTCATTAAAAAGCTCTGGAAAACTGAAAAGAAACAATACTTTGTCAGATAATAATCAGACTTTGAGTTGTTAGCCAGTGACTCTAAGGAGTTAATACCAAAAAAGAAAAAAAAGCTCCAGTTCACAGAATGATCAGTATTTAAAGCTCCAGACAGCCTTGAAATAGTTCATACAAGTTTAAGCCGTCAAGTTCCATTACTCTTAGACAGGAGTTTTTAAGAGTTATTTCCACTTAATTCAATTGATTTACACGATAAACAGCACATGACCTAGGACCAGCCACTGTCTCATTCTCCAGCCCACACTAGGGAACCCAAGGTCCTCAATGCCTATGTATTTTTATACCTTTGTGTTTCTTTTTCTTTAATTTACATTTCTCTGTTAATTTTGGAATTACTATGGTTAGTTAATACAAGCCAGAGCCATTAATGGCCAGCAGGTCACATAAGGCAAGTTTTTGCATGCTGCCTAGCAGGTTAAATTGCCCTCTAACTCTCCAGGACAAGCCTGAATGGAGACTCCACAGGAGCACAATTGGAGTTAAGAGCTCTGAATGCTCTTCTATGGCAAACGGCAGTAGTCTGACCCTGCAGGACTCTCTCTCTTGCAGCAAAGTGTGATAAAACAAATGCCTCTCTGATTAGAGGAATTAGTGCTGCCTCATCTCCTGTGCGTCTGTGTCTCAGTCCTTGGAGCCAAGTACTCTGCGTCAGGTGCAGACACACTGTGGCTAGGGGCCAAGACCTTAAGAGGTCTAGCAGACTTTTTCCCACCTGCCCTATATAGTTCAGAAGCTCACAAGTTACCTGACAGCAGTTGCTTCCCAGCTGCATCGCTTCCCTCCAATTTAGAAGGTGTCTGCTCTGCCTTTGAGGAGCCACACTCGCTGTGACCAGAGGATTCTGAGAAAAAGGATTGTTTCAGCTTGACACCCAGACAAGGCAGGCAGCTGTAATCTTCCATGCCCTCTGTTTCAAAGGGATGCTTCAAACACTGAGAAAAATTTTATCACCAGGGAGTTTCTAAGAAGCTGTGAACTCACCTGGAAGCCTTTTCTTCAGTCAGGTCACCTAGAATTCTCCCTCCTCCACTAGTCACTATTTTCACAAACTCTTTCAAACGTAATTGTGTCATAGATTACACCTTTTCACCCAATCAGATAGCAGGCCAGAGAGCCTAAAGATCACTAGAGCTGAATAGGTTTTTTATTGGATGTGTCTGAGTAAATATGGCTCAAGTGGCTTCTGGAATGTAAGATTCTTCTCTGGATCAAGTCATGGTAATTGACTGCTCATCAGCAATCATCAATACTGGATCAGTATTCTTTCACAGCTGTACTATTCATCAATTTCCACACTGAGTTTATGTTCCTTTTATGCTACACTTATGCATTTAAAAGCTCATATAAAGACAAATATTGAAGCCAGGTGAGAATTCTAATTGCTATTTTTATGTGATTCATTTATACACCTTCACAATATATGCTTTTAAGTGCCAAGTTATTAATGTACAGGATATTGCAAGCCATATTTAGTTTTTCTGTAAGACAAAGAGGACTCCACCAGAACTCCCTCCACTTAAGCCAAGAGTTTCAACAGTCTCCTGTCTTTGAAAATTCTATATGTATTGCTTATCTCAAACCCCAGATTTAAACTGAAGAACGAGTTTTTATTCAGTCTTTCACTTCCCCCAAAAGCCACTTATCACAGATGAGTGAATGCAGTTTATCTTTTTGGGCTCTCCTCTACCCACGGTGCTTCACCCCACCCCAGTAGCTCAGGATCCTGGCGACTGCATCCTCCAATAGGTAAGTGTTTTCACAGTCATATAGTAGCCTTGTATAGCAAGAGGAAAAATTCAGGAGCTTATTACACTCAGAAGCCATCATCAATATGACAAAAATGCTGTACCTCAAAATTAAAAAGTTAGAAAAATGATACAAATTTCACACTCTGCTAGAAAATTATGTTTTATCTAATGTTCATTCTGTTTTTTAAAAGAAATTCAGCAAACACAAAACATTTTTGACAAATATTGGTGAGTGGTATCTCCCTGCTTAGGGTGCAACCAAGAACCACTGACTTTCCCTAGACTCTTACTTCAGGAAATATCATGCAACTTACCTATTATAGTTTAATTAAAATCTTCCCCCAAAGAGCATTAAACCAAAAAGTGAATTTAACAAGCATATCTAAGGATATGCTTTTAGTTCTAAGGAACTGAAACTGTGAAGCTGAATAAAGGATTTTTAAAAAAGCCCAATGAACAACTAGTAGTGAATAAAGAAAACTACAAAAAATGGCTAATATTCCATCTGGGACAGGGTGTGATAGTTAAAATAAACAAAAGTGCCACAAAAGAATTCCTACCTGCATGCACTTCCAATAGCTGACTCTGCTGATACTTGCTGGTTTTGTAAGTGTTGGCTTTCTGAGTTGGCTGATAACGCTGAGTTAGGAGTTTTGCACAGAAGGGTGAGATACAGGCATTTCCCGCCACATCCGTCAGATGACAGATTTATGGAGATGTTGCATTTTATTGCAGTCTCATGTTATGATTTGGCCATACAACGTGCACAGAGATTTTTGTCATGTAACAGGCTGGCGGCTTTTTCTTCTTGCCCTGCTAACAGGTGTTGATCCTGCTGGGAGACGCAAAGTGATGACTCACTGCAGCAGATGGGGCTCCTGAAGTCTGTCCTGTTTGTACCAGACGTACAAGCCGCTCTGGAAGACAGACCTTGTGCTGAGCTCCTCTCAGGGAGGCACATCCCAGCTAGGTCTGTCTGTGGAGTCATGGCTGACCTAGAATGTCTCTTATTTCGGTAAGAATGATGGAGAATAAAACAACTCATAAAAATAAAACACGGGCAAGCTGTCCTGAGGCTTAAAACCCTAACTGATTCTATATTGTATTCCAGATACATTTCTACATGCTTTCTCTCTGCAGTCATGAATGTCAGGATTAGGTGTACTTAACAAACCAGTATAAATCTTCTATCTTTGGTTTTGCTTTATGTGCCTGTTATTCAAAAAGACATTACTTGCTGTTGTTCATTTTTCAACCCACTCTCTCTATGTTACAACTGCAGGATGACTGGCTCTTGCAGTAGTTTAATTTGAGAGTTTGCTTTTTCTCAGTAAGCCAGTGACAGTAGAATAGCATGTTTCAAACACACTGCACACAAGCCAGCTCCAGTATTACATCCAAGAGTGAAGTACTTTGTGATGATACATACATAAGAGATCAGACCTTGTGCAACAAAGTTAGTTGCTCTAACCTACCAGCAATTCAGAGAGAGTGATAACTGCTAAACTGCTGTGAGACTTCCTCCCTGATATTAATATTGTAAGTTGACATAGGCTTTTCAAAAAAATTTTTGACCCTTTTTTTGAAGGTCACAAGCTCTTCTGACAACATCTCTAAGCTGGCGGTTCTAGTCTGTCCCATCTCTACCAGTATTATTATATGTATTGCCTCCCTTTTAAATAGATTCTCTCTTTGTCCAAAATTATCCACTCCCAAGCTTTCATCAAATAGTTAAATTAAACATATGAAAACTTGCAAAAAGCTTAAAGAAATCAAAACTGCAGTAGAGGTAACACCAATTAAAAAGCATAAATTCTCAGTCATAGAAACAGAAGTTATGTTACTGTCTTCATCCAGTAGCACTCTGATCTTAATGGTTTTACCTTTGGATTTTGCTCTGGCTTTCCTTTTTCTTCTCTCTTTTCATATACTGTTGACTACTGACCATCAAAAGCAAAGAGAAAAATAGATCAATCCTGAATTTGTCTCTGAGAGGCACTAGTTATATGTTAGGAATTTCACAAAAGCATCCTAAACTGCATGGAAGACACTAAAAAAACTGCCGTGGGATCTAATTCAAGAGTCTTTGCAGTAGTTCAGCTTCTACATATGTTCATCACTAAGCTTAGTCATACATCTTTTGTGGACTAGACAAACTTGTTACGAGTCTCTCATACAGCTTAGGCACTGTCTGCACTTTATGCTGGATATTCTTACACCAGTAAAAAAGGGAGAGTCCTTACTAAAAGAGCCTAACACTGCTCATGAAAAATTTTGGGGAAAAAATGATTACTTTATCCTAAGCACTGAAGGTATTTCAGAAATCTCTGTTTTTGTAGAACTGGCTGGAAAATAGACTGCTGGTTTATACTTGCTGCTGCTATTGAGATGCAACATTTCAGTGAAATTTGTGGCCAAAGTTTAAGATTTGGAAAGCTTCAACCGCCTTAGACTGAAAGTCAGTGTGTGAATAGACCTCTTTAAGCTGCAACATCCTGTGGTAGTTCTGCTTGTGTAAACGTACAGCACAGAGTCAAGGAAAGACACTACTGAATGGTATGTCTGCACAAAGGCATAGGTGGACATTGAGGTGTAGGATTTTCCAAGACAGACCTGTTCAACTCAAATTTTGAAAAACGATGTCATTGCTGAGAAGAAACCATGACTCTTCTTTGTAAGGGTTCACAAAAGAGACCAGTGTTTAAACCAGAGAGCAAAATGTTTCTCTCTCTTCATTTTCCCAAGAGTGTAGTGGGGACAGTCTTATTAGATCTTCTTGCTCTTCACTGTAAGCAAGGAAAAAACACCTGTACCTGATAAATCACAAGTTTCTCTAAATGTCTCATACTAGGGCTGTGCACACGGAAAGTTAGGAGACAGTCCAGCAGGAGAACACCGAAGATTTCTTTAACTGCATACAATCATCTTTCCGTCACTGGCCAATTGCTCTCACCACAGTGTTATCTTTTTTTTCAGTAATGTATTATATTCTGAAGAAAATATTGTATTATTCTGTCAGTACAGCACATTCCTTCGAACTCAGTGTATTGTTTTGGTAAATAAAGTACATAATGCCTCACCCCTTTTCCATTTGTGCTCCAATTGATTTTTCCATTGATTACTCAGAATTTCCAATAATGTTTCAGTGCAATCACTCAACCTAAAATACACATTTTGAGATAAAAATCAAAATTTAAATTAAAAAAATCTTGAGCAACCTTCTTTTCACCTACAAATAGTTAAACCTTGTTTTAAGTTTGAGTGGATAGCTTCATGACAAACCCAGACTTTAGCATTAAAGTTGCTTTATCAGAATCCTCAGAGTAAAACTCACTTTATTTTGCATTAAAAAAACCAAAGTTGATCCTCCATAGTTATTCATGGAAAAAAACAAAACAAAACAAAAAAAAAAACGGTGATTACAAACCATGCTATAGACAAGAAAATAAAATTAAATAAAATTTTAAAAACACCTTGCAAGGGTCCAGACAATGCATAACACTTCAAAGACGCTAATAATGCTGGCCAACGTTGAACACAAAATGTGTTCTTAAATCTGGGAGTCAAAGAGATCTCCCAGTCATAGGCTATACTGCCACAGCCATCCTTTGGTGTGATGGATAACAGCAGTTAACATGGATAACAGCTGGATAACCTATTTGCAGCCTGGCAGAGGCCTTGGACAGGGAAAACAGAAGGACTGGCTCTGCAGCTGAAGGAAAGGCTTTAGAGACCAAAAAAGCAACAGGATTCTTGGGACAAGAAGTAAAACAAACAAAACAACAGAGGCAGGAATGAGATCAAAAGGTCTAAACAGAAGTACAAGATGAGACAAGAACAGACGTCTGGACAGCAGCCACATTTCTGCAAAACAATTCTTAGCAGGCAGTGGAGGGAGACTCTACCCACATTTGCACGATGCAGTCGGTGTCACAGCTGCAGATTCAGACCCAGAATAAAGGGGGAGTGGAGAGGTAGGGTGTGGGAGGCAGGGAGACAAAGAGGTTGTGCCATGTCGTGTGATATAGTTGTAGGCAGCCAGATGTACAATCCATTCAATTCAAGCAAGAGCTGCAGGCATCTGTCAAAGCGACACCTCCCCCATGGAGCTTCCTATCTGGCTGACGGATGGCTTCAGAGTTGCCAAACATATTTGTTCATCAGCAGAAGAGCAGCACCAAAAGCCATTCCTTATTAACCTCCTCAAACAATTTGATCTAAACCTATTTCCAAAAGCATGTGGGGTAGAATAATCTAGACCACAAATAACTTTTCTTCCCAGGTATCCAGTGCTACTTTTGTGTGTCACTTTAGCATCAGAGCACCAGACTTCTTAAATAAATCAGAACAACCCAGAATAAAATCAAATTCTGAGGTGTCTGGGCAATATTTTAATTTTTCAAAGTCAGCAGAAAGGTGATGGGTCATGTTTTCTTTTATGTCAGAGAATGCAGTGGAACAGGCTCCTTTCCTAATCTACAAGGGAAAATTTCATCCTCTAGTCTATTACAACTTCTCTGTGCCAGTTACCAAGGAGAATTAAGAGAAAAAGTTCACAACATGAGTCCCCCACAGATACTCAGAGTCAAAAAGATAATGGAAAAAAGACTCCAATACTGAGTATCTGACAAATGATACAGATTACCTGACATAACATATGTAAGACCTATACATGGACTGTCTGTATATTTGACCCTGATGTTTAAAATACATTGATAAAAGCAGTATACTTAAGGGTAGTCAAGATAACAAATCCAAAACATTTGTATCCTTCCTGGGAATCGAGTTCAAGAGGGTGTATGATCCACCAGACCATTTGATTCTTTTCATTACTGCAAGCAGAAAAAAAGATAATTTCTATTTGTTCATTCTGAAAATAAGAAGACAAAATAGAGGTTCAGCTCTAAGGTTATATCCCAAGAGGCATTTGGAGCAATTTTCCTTAAAAAGGACAATCATTCAAGGGATTATAGATCATCGCTTCCCTAAGTCCTCCCACTGAGACAATATTCTTTCAGCAACCTCACATGTTCTTGATCATTCATATTTGAAGCTTTAGTGCCATTGACTGCTCTTGCTTTTTTGGGGATTAATGTGATTTCAATGAGGTGAGCTGGTGCTCTGCAAGCTTAGAGCACAGAGCCTGAAGTGTATTTCAGGACCATTATAACTTCAGTCCATAACTATACAACTGTGAAGTGTCATAGCATTTTGTTTCACAGTCACTTCCACTGAGGACAAGTTTTTAGAATAGGCATCACTAGGCAATGGGTCAGAAGTATGTTTATCTCCCTGAATTGTTCAAGCCCTCCAAACAAGAGAAATTGATAATTTGGGTTTCTGAATGAGGCTTAGCCTCCTTGGAAGCTGAGCTATGAAAGCCTATCGCCATGGGGTACGCTTTCAAAGAGTCACGTGGGGGTTTAGCAGTGTGGTTTTCATGTACTATTCAAGAGCGAAGGCCTGCCTCTGCATTTTCAATTGAGTATTGGGAAAAGCAAAAAGTAAACATGTATATGTACATACCTATAGATATAACTTCTTGTTGGTTTAAATAATATATCCAAATTTCTTCAGTTTTCTAGAGTCATTCATATCCATTGACTGCAAAGGAAGCAATTCTTTCTCAAGAAAGAGATCTGGTCTGGGTAGGTAATGTCTTGGGGGCATTCTTTACCCTCTCCTAGACAATTTTGTGAGTAATCTGTAATTAAAATGACTGTTACCTTAGGTATCTAATGACACATTTCCACACACATATGTCACACTGCCACAGTCATAGTCCAGTGGCCACGTATGCGATAGCTATAGATAGACTTCTTTCACATAAACCCTAATGCTTTTTAAGTTACACTTTGTATGAATTTCCTGTTTTTTTAGCTTTAGTGTGGTAAGAGAAAAACTATAGTGAAATAAGAATGATAGGCATTCCTATTACAGAAAAAATGTATGTTAGTAAACTATATCTAATTTATATTCCTTGTTCCTTATCTGAGATTACTGAATATGTTTTATTTATTTTTATAAATACAAATCTATCTTTAGATAGATTTTTAGAATCTAGAACTCAAAGAAAGCATGTAAATCAAGGTTTGGAAACCTTACTAAATGAGTTTTTATATTGAAAACCTTTCTATACTCTGTAAACCGTTTTATTAGAAGTTTAGATTGTTTATGTGGGAGACCAAAATAATTTTAAAAATATGTTTTAATGTTTATCCACATGATTATCCCTCCTGACTCTAGCAGAGAACATATTTATATTTTAGAGCCAATCTTTGGGAATTTATATTTGTTCTAAAACTCTTAACCAAAGCATTTAATATCTGTAATCACTAAGCATATTCTGTGAGACAAGAGTTTTCAGATCAAATTCTCCATTCTGGATTTCCTCTAGAGAATTCAGGCTTCTAAACCATATTTGCAGTTGTATTGAAAACAAACATTTAATGACAACTGCAAGTAATTATTAAAAATTTGGAAAAGTTTTATTAAGTTTTAGCATGACTTCTCAGATCAATTTACTGGACAATATAAAAAATTATAAGAAAAAAAAAGAGAAAGAAAACCAAACTCAAAGAAACTATAAAATTACTGTAATTTTTTAAAAAGTTAATTCATTAATTAACTTTTAAAAATTAATTAACTTAGTGAATTAAAAGCTTCACTTAGGTAGTGTTCTTCTTCACACAAGGTGAATATAGGTCATTAGTGTACATTCTTGTGAAGACAAATGAACAATGTTATTTCAAAAAAAAATTTGAATGAAATCATAATATATCCCACAATAGTTTAGTACTTACCACAGGGACAGAATTTCCTACTCACACTCAGGCAGATTTGAAGCACAGGCTTTGCATTACATCCAAGTTTGGGCAAGGAGGAATGCAAGGGTGTGCATGTTTTTACCCTACCCTTTAGCCCACAACTTTCTCAGGAAGCAAAAAAAGACAACAAAAAATACCCCCACGTTATGGTTAAAAGAAAGAGACAAATCTTCATGGGTAAATACATTCTCTACTTGTTGTGTTCATCTGCTTCAACATTCTTTTATTAATTGGAATAATGGGAAGCAAATTCTGTGTTTCTTACCTTCTTCTAGACAAGAAGACATTCTAGAAATAAAAACCCATGAGAAGTTTTATTACTGATGTTCAAATAAGGCATATCGTCAAATGGTTGGCTTTATAGTTGGAAAATACTAAAACCAGTAACTGTTCAGACAGTGCTGCAGTTTAGAAAAGTTTCTGAACTTCAGCTGTCATAACAAACTGTGTGTTCTTTATCCACAGCAAGTATAAGGTAATTTTGAGTTAGCCCAGGGTTGAAAAAAGTCAGACTAAGTTAAACTGCTTCCCGTCTCTCTCAGGTTAAGTGTTTTCTTGTAAAGTCCATGTGCAGTAGCTCAGTAATGCTTTCAAGATCTAAGATCACACCTGAGGGCTTTGATTATAATATTGTTTCTTGCAAAACCGTCACTAGGAATAAATTAATGAAAGAGGTAAGCTCTTCTTGGTATGCAAAATAAATATCAAAGACGTGTTAACAAGATATTAGGCAACATATATGAATGGTGCACCGGAGTTACTCATATTTAAAATACCAAATGGTTCCTATATGCAAGGGTACTATGCATCCTTACAGCTAATTAAACTTAGGATCCATATAGGAATAGTATCACATCAGTGTAATTAGTTTACCAACTAGTGAGTCAGAATAGCAGATCCCTTATATAATAATAAAGGATAATAATCCCTATACTAATCCTTTAGATAATTTCCTTTGCAACCAGAAGAGAGTAAACATGGTCCGTGTTCTCTAAAGTATATGAAAATACCGTGTACAATAAAAATTAATGAAATCACATGAATAGCATCCACCAGCTCTGAAAAGGCATAAACATCCAGTTATTTTAGATGCTGCTTGCACACAGAACAAAGCCCATTCCTGACTCAAATGGCAAGGAACTTAAAGGCCTTACACATGCTTAAGCTAAGCAGTGAGACAGAACCAAAATGAGGACACTAAAGACTAACACCTACACTGCAATTCACCATCACATACATTCCTTCCTCTCAATTTTGTTTCCTCTCTCCCTTTCTCTTGATTAACTCATTTTCATTATGACTGGCTTTTTTGGCTCTGCCACACACTGGAAAAGAAACCACTCATTTTACAGCTTCTGAGAAAGATTAAAATGTTTAGAGCAAGACTATGAAATTAACAGGTTTTTAGTGTCAATTACTAATGGACTTTTGCCCTGAAGAAAACTATCAACTCTATTTCTGTTTTACATGGGATAATAAAACCCACAGTAAACCTGACCTCCTGAAGTTAGTTTATCTTGGATTATAATTTGAATCTTTAATGAATGAAGCAGTTAAAGGAAGTAGCTATTACCTGTTATTCACTCTATAGGCTGAGTACATTTTGGAAATATTGTACACCATATGATTATGTATACCAAAAACCAAAAATTATAGATAGTGTTTCATATGAAAACATATGTTTTCATCATTATATTCAGTTTATTATCAAGCTTTCAAGTAGGGTTATATACTCTCCTCAAAATGGGGTTTGTTAGAGCATATAAAAATAAGTTCTTATGAACTTAAGTTAGATACACAGTCTTTGCTGATGCTAGTGCATACATTCATAAAAACCCCTCAATGTGTGTTTAATTTATTTGATTTTAGTGGATTAAAGGGAAATTTCTCACTTGACTACATTCAATCATATTCCTCATTTACTACCCCAATACTGTTGCTCCTTCCAAGAAAACAACTTCGTACTGTGGAAATGGTGGCAAAAGCCAGAACATCCATGACTTGTGGTTGTTTAGAAATGATGATGAATATATGACGTTTTTTCAGCTAACTAGATACTAAAGAAGGAAAAATATATGTGCCAAACCATCACTGAATCATGTCAACTAGTAAATCCCTAATTCCAAGGCTCCCATCTTAAGTGGAAAGAAAAGAAAATGGTTGGGAGCTATTGCACAGAAGTACGTGTCAGGCTGCATGCATTTTGAGAGGAGAAGTGACTTCAGAAAGCATGTGTGGGGGGTAGGAGGGAGGGAAATGAGAGATGGGTCTGCATGTTGCAAATCATTGTCTGGGGCATGAAACAGGTTTCTGAAAGACATTGTTAATGCTGCAGCTTTTTTTTTCTCCACGTAATCAGCCGACATTTACAAGCCAAAAGCTCAAAGGAAAGAGATTCCAGCAAGAGACATGGAACTCTTCTGTGTTCAGTGCCCTGTTGTGCTGTATCCCCTCTGTGAGCTACTTAGTTTCTCTCATCTTCCCTTCTCTTACAAGCATAAAAATATGTTCTCCTTTGCTCCTTATTTGTTTTATTTGCTTAAGAACAAATAATACCTATTTCAACATACAACCCAGTGAAACAATATCCTCACTACAACTAGAACTGGGATCCAAACAAGTACAAATTAAGTGGAGAGATGCAGATGTGAGTGCACTTGTTTAGTGATTTTAAGATGACATACAATGAATCATTCAATTCATGTGATATTTGATTAATTATTCTTGCTGAGGTTTAGTGTGAAAGCCAAAGGTATGCGTGTGTTCAAAAAGAGATTCAACAACCTAATGAAGAATAAAGCAATTAATTGGTTAGGCAGCTTTAGAGATGCCTAACCAATTAATTACTGGAAGATGACCAGATCTTTATGACCACACTACATGCACACTTCTGTTTTTATCCTTTCCCTGACCTTAGAATCTTAGAAAAAACTCAAGGGCTTTCAAGAGAGATAAAAAGACAGCAGAAACTTTTCTTCATTCCTGTTTCACTTCTCCTTGCCCTCCTTCCCCTTCTCCTTCCAGCAGGAGACAATAAATGCAAAGTATTGTAGTATCTACAAAGAAATGTTTTCTGATTTCCGAAATATTAGTTTATCTCAGTCAGCTTGTATGTCTGCTGTAATGTCACCATTTATCTTGCTAAATGAACTTTGTATCCTGAACATACCTGGATGTGCCTAAACTTTGCTCGGTGTTTTGACTGAGAATGTTCTTTTTCTGCATTCCTGTTGCTTGAAGTTGTCAGAGGAGAAACTTAACTCTGCCACTAAACAAAGACCTTTTGATATTTTTTCTAAGCTGCTGCTGAGTGATTTTTGCATGTTAACTATTAAGCAAACCTACAGGAACTGTATCAGTATTGTAAAGCTTCATGGCATGACACAGTGTAATGACGGGGGAGGAAAAATTGTCAGCTAAAGAATACAACTATTTTCTCACCATTTCAGTCACCTGTGTGATGATTGTAATAACACACAAACCCCAGCATATTTCAGTGTGCTGGTATTTTGTCTTCCTTCTATTCTGTCTGGTCAAGTTCTTTCCCATGAATTCACCACATTTTGTTAGAGTTCACTGGTAAATCTGATAAATATTTGGTGAATGTATTATTTATAAGGAAAAAAATAATCCCTTTTTATGTCATGAGAAGAGAGAAAGAAAAGGGGTCATTGTGCAAATAATGTTTTTCTTCTTATATGGCTACTAAAAAACTGAATTTGGAGAGGAAAAAAAAATTACGGTAACTTAGTTCCATAACAGTTTAGTTAATGATATCATATGTTCTCTGTGTCCAAAGATAAACAGTCCCAGGTTATGGCTACATTGAAGCAGGTAAAGTGAACATATCAATGGTGCTTGAAAGTAGAGCTTGTCTGATGACACCATCTTGAAAGCAGTTTCAATGGGATTTTTTTTTTCCTTTTCATCAAAATTTTCCTTTAAAACTTTGAAGCTTCATCTTAGTTATTTCTTATGCTTTTGTGGCAGTTTGGGCCAAATTCCAAGGAAATGTCCAAAAGGAGTGTCTCCTTAAAGGAAGATGGGTTACAGCCACCCCTCCCCCACCAGGTTCAGGGAAAAAAAAAGATTTTCCTCAGAGGAACGTGAAAAAGAAAATAAAAACTATTTCTTTAACAACCACACAGGAAAATAATAATAATAGTAATATAATAATAGCAAACAACAAAAACCTCTCATTGTGAGAGAAAACCTGAAAGATTTTAAGAGTCCTTCTGTGGGTGTGGTCTCTCTCCTTCTCCTCGGAGCTGGGTTGGTGTGGGGGCCCCCCTCCAGGCCGGTGGAAGGTCCCTCGGTGGGGCTCTGATGTTCTGGTGTTCTGAACAAGTCCAGAAGAGAAGAAAAAAGGATCCAAAGTCCTGGAAAAACCACTCTCTGTCTCTCTCTGAAGAAGCAGAGCTGAAAAACTGGCTGAAAAGCAAGAGGAGTGCTGCCTCTGCTCCTCAGCAAGAAGCAGCTAAAAGCAGCTAATCTCAGTGTCCTTGAAGTACAGACTGTTTGAAAAGTTCGCTCAGTTTTTTTTCTCTATCTTGCATTCAGTTTTAAAGTCATAGAAAGGCACGGGAATCATGTCTGGGCATAGAACGGTGATAGGGATACAACAGCATAAAGTCACCCCAAGACAGCTTTATTTCCAGCACTTGAAAGTTGATAGAAAAAAGGCATCATTTGTTAAAAATTTTTGGAATTTTTTTTCAGTGAACCAGTCTCTATAGGAAAAAAAAAAAAATAAATCAAATTCAAATCAAATTCCATATAAATAAAGAATTCCATTTATTTTTTTCAGCTGGTCATGGATGACTTTTTCAGTATTCCAAATCTTTATTCCATTTTAAACCTTCTACTTCTCTAGCCCTACAATTACTGTGATGATTTTATTACCTCAGTGGGCACCTCTGACCTACTTCATAGTTTAGGATGACATGGACACTTACTTTTAAAGTACTGTTCATTGGCTAGTTTAGGAAGGAGACTCCTGAACAGAATTACTATGATTCTCATCCTAGATCATTAGAATTTCTCTTTACTAATTCAAACTTCTCACTACAGAAGTGTAAATATCCTGAGTACTTCCTGCTCTTTGCTCTGAACCGGACTGAATCTCCTCTCTGCTTGTGTAGGTCAGTTTCCAGTTGATACAAAGGTACATCAGATTTATACTGTTCCTAAAGCTTTGACTCACAAACCAACTATTTTGTTTCCAGAAAGACAGCCTTTTCTACTAATGTACTTCGTATATTTTGTAGGAAAATTCAAACCCCGGTCAACAAATTAAGGACTTGACCATTATTTTTGCACTAACTTGTAACACAGGCAGGTGCTATGACACAAGAAATGCTTAATAAAAAAAAACTCATAAAATTTAAATACCATTTGAAGCATTCTAACAAAGAAATCCTAGTTCATGCCTAACATTCAGTCCCGCACTGAGAGCGATTATTGTTAACAGCTTCATTTTTCTTAAAAGGGAGGTAATTTCCTCCTTAGTTTACAATGCACAAAAGAAAAGTATAGTCTGCAGTGTCTATTTTATTTTCAGGTGATATCCAAGACAACACTTGAGCATTAAAGTGTAACCGAAGCAGAAATTAGATGTCTAAATTTTTGAGCAAATTAAAAAAAAATAGATATAAATGCTAAGAAAACAAGCCCTGTGTCTTCTAAGCTTCTGAATTTTACAGAAAAAATTTTGATTAGAACACTGACATTGTGCTAATAGATCACTTCTGTCTGCAACCAAAGAGAACACAGTCTCCTGCCAGCAGCCAGGTCACCACACCTCTGGTCACCCCTCCTGGCCTGCACACCTATTTACAGGCCAGACAACCTGCTTCCTGGAGGTAGAATTCTCTTTTTTGATCATAAAGAGTACTCAAGACTTTCACTGCAGGGACCTGAAGGGTGGAGGCAACCTGGGGCAACTAAGTCAAATCATAATGAACACCATCTCCTGAAAGGAAGGGAATGGTGATATTTTGAATTTGAAATGCACACAAGATGAGATTCTGAGGATTTTGCTGAAATGACTTCTTAACAATTAAGTAAAATGTCCAAATAACGAAACAAAAATGTTCTATTTTTTCTTGAAAATAAAAAGTCACTTCTGATCAATTGTAGCTAACCCTGTTTATCTGTGTTTTCCTGGAAAGGATTTATGTTTATTATCTTTACTGGAGAGGGAAGTATGTTTCAAAGGAGTGAAAAAACAAAAGCCTTCATGCAAAAAATATTAATCTTCACCTTGTCTTAGTGATGAGAGATGGTTTTGTTCCATTTATTCCCACCTTTAGATATCTGTGCAAGCCTACTCTTGCTTACATCTCTGAATTCATCATTTTCTACTTCCTCTTGCCCCTTACTCACTTCCCAAGCCCCTTTCTAAATGTCACCTTTGAACCACCCTTTCATGACATTTGGGGATTTAATCCTTACTACCTCTCTTAACAGTGAAATTCTAGATTTCTAGATTCCCAGAAGACAGCTACAAATTTCATATCAGCAGGGATTTCACCCTGGCTATTTAGATTTTCTCATCTGCTGACTAGTGCTCTGGCTGCATTTTTTTTTTTTTTAAACTCTTTTTAAAACCACAGTTCTTAGATATGCATCTTTTCCACAATAAAAAGAATTTAAAAAAAAATTCCACAAACAAAAAAAACTCAAAAAACAACAATCCAAACCAACCCAACAAACAAACAAACAAAATTCCATGCAAATAATGCATATAACAGAGGAATCAAACCCTAATTCTCATACCTTTCTTTGTCACCAGCTCCATTGGTTACCTTCAAGAAATAATTCTATTCTTTCAACCCTCAGTTTCTTCCTTTGTAATCCGATAAATATCTTTCTCATAAGAAGCCTGGACAGTGGATCCAGGAAAGACAAACACTATTTCACTGCTACTGTTGTAATGGGCCACCAGGAATTGCACTATTCCATGCTAAGAATGGCCCTAGATTGCATCAGGAATGAGATAAACCAGGACTTAGTCTGAAACACCATGATTTTTTTCTGTGGTTGAGCCCAAATCTACTCCTATGTTTGTTTTCACAAGTATGCAATCTTTAAGAAAACATATACATTTATATTCTTATTAAAGACAATGCATATGTTAATTCAAATGTCAAAAAAATAACAGGGGTAAATAACATAATTTAAAAATACATATAAGAAATATCAAGTCCTGTAAAATTATTTTTCAAAAGCCCTTTTTTTTCTATCTCTTTTTATCTATTGTGGTACAAATTATGACAATGGATAAAAATTAAAATGTATGTCTACAGCCCTAATGGGTGCTGACCTGCAGTACAGTTCTGGAGAGCTTGATTATTTGTTATCAACAGCTTTGCTTATCCTTCAAAGCAAAGTTATCAAAACACAGAGAGTTCAAAAGTTGTCAGGTCCTGACTATTGGTCTTGGTCCCTTAGCTTGGGGGTTAATTTACATACATTTTGGCAAAAGAAATCCGATGAGGAATTAAATAAATTATTATACTCTCATAATATAAAAATCAATTCCATTCTTTATTAGAAATCTTTCACAAAGAGTATTAGATAATTAAGTTGTTATATATTAACTCATGCATATCAAATATCTCAGCCAAGAAGGTTAATTGAAGCTCCCTCTTCATCATTGTAAATGTCTTCAAACTACTTTGACTGGGTCAAGTTGAAACAAAATAGGTAGGCTCTAATAAGTGCTCTGAACAAATTAGTGACAGGGAAAAAACCTAAAGGGAATAAAGGATTTCTTTGCATATTCTGATTTTTGAAAGAATATAACACAAATCTTTTCTTCCCTTCAGCTTGACTTCTAATATCAAATAGTACATCCTCATAAAAATGTAGAAAAAAAAATCGGTTTTGTCTCAATAGGTACCATTAAATAAAAATGTCCCTCTAGGCACTAAACACTGAACTTTGTGCATATAGTATTTTTTTCTTTGTCAATTATTAAGATATATACAGTTTCATCCGTATTTATTATTTGCTTGAGTTTGTCTCACCTTATCAGTGCAACATACTGACTAAATACATGCATAACTTGGGTATAATGTAAAAAAATTAGCTCAGTGAAGACAGAGCTTGGTCTTCCCATAAGTTACAATCCCAGGTGTTCCTTCAAGTCACAAACTTCAAGGAACTTAAAATGAACTTAAATTTTTTTGACAGAAATTGAAGGAACGAAAAGTAACATTAATGTTACTACAAGGTAACAGTGCATAAACATTGGCTTTTAGAACATTCACTGGCTATGCAATTTACTTGGCCATCCAATTTACTTGTGTTTCCTTTTGGCTGCTATTGTGGTGCATAGGCAGCAAGGGAAGATTTTACAGTTTTGCCTTGGAGGAGGTGTGGTTGTGGTGTTGCTTTTTCAGTTTTAATTAAATTTGGATTATTCTTTTAGAATACACTAATTTAAAATATACATATCCTTCAGAACACACTCCCATTAACTTCAGGTCTCCTCTAATTGAGCTGCTTTATTTCACAGATTCCCAACCCTAGAAAAACTACTTTTTATTCATTTTTGCATAATGGTGCAAAAGAATCCCTAACTAGTGAACCATGATACAGTCTTTCACTACAACCAGTTTGTGAGGGAGAATGCGCTAAATAATTATCAAAGTATAATGAACATTGCTACTAAATGCTAAGTAAATGCCTCATTGGAAAATTTGAAAGGCATTAATTCAGACAACAGTTTCTCTTTATCTCCTATATTTCCTGTTTCTAATTCCTCCTTTTTTATTTATTAGTAAAGCAATTTGCATGAAAGAAGCATCTTTGTTTCTTCAATATTCATTTCCTTTTTCTCATTGAGGGTATCATTCTGCTTCATTGAAAACAATGGCAATTTTGCTGGTTGTCTTCAGGGAAAGTAGTTCTGATAGTGAGACATGCTGGCTGTTTTCAGGTCTCACTGAAGTCAGCCACCAGGTAACAGCTTTCGGAATCCTTTCAGATAAGAATCCCTGAAGTGCCACTTCCTTTGTGCAACTTTAATGATTTGCTATTGCAGAAATGCTGATTACTTCATCAGGGATTATGACTTTATGCAAAGAGTAAACAACAAGAGTAGGTGGATTTCTAAGTCCACCCCTTCCGACACCCTCTCTTTTCATGCAAATAGCTGTAATTATGCCAAAAGAAAGCAGAAAATGTATGTCACAGAAAAGTGGGGTACTGACAAGTAGTTTCCATGCACCATTGGTAGTTCAAAATTTGAACCAGCAAAAACTGTCTGTCATTAACTGCTACAGAATATCCAGGAAAATACAAAAATACATCTTCATGGTACCAAAATACCTTTTGTATTAAAATATCTGGGAGGGGGGAACGTCATAATTATCAATGAAAGCATTCTGACACTATGATACGAAGTGTTTTGTGCAAACGCATTTCCATCATCTCATACACTGGTTACATTAACAAAACAGTCATTTCCAAGAGGATTTTTAAACTAGGTTTGTTTGTGAAGATGTGATTTGTTCATCGATAGGACTTCAAACTTTGTGCATATGTGTGTGCCTGTAAATTAACCCACCAGGGCCAGAAAATGGAATTTTGATTGGAAGGTCCTGTCAAAGTCTGTCTGAGTGATGGTTGTGCTTTTCATCAGTGTAATCTGTAATCCCCATTTCCAGCAGTTAGATATAATTCACTGTCACACACACAGCATCCTCTTTCCTGGGCACATCCAGCTGAGAAAGATTCTTCACAAGCCATTACATTCTGCTATGCTTGATATATAGGCTGATGCTTGCAAATTATCCAGTCAGAATCTTCCTTAGAAACACCTGTATTTTGTAGTATAGCTCAGAATTTACTGCTTGTCGAGGGGGCATATGACCTACTACACTGTGTCAATCATGGCCCAAAACCTTTTACTTAGAGCCTCCGAGCTGTTTTTTCACACCCTTAGAGCAAGTCTGACATCTCATAAAATTTAGAAATGAATTTTCACTTCGGGAGAAGTAGAGAAGAAACTGAAAATGCCACTAATTAAGCAAAAGATAATATACCATGTGTCAGGTCCAGACACGAATGAAGGTATTTACAGAATGTTTTAGTGAAAGCAATGTGTTAGCAACAGATAAGAGTTATTTGTTCTTTAGTCTTTCTAATGCAAATATCCTCTCTGCTTTACCCTAACTTAAGATTTGAATCTTATATCTGAAGTATGTATGTTATTAGATATATTATCTTTAAAAACAAAACTCTTTCTAATTTATACTGAAAAACTACTAAAAACAGCTCAAAGAACCCCAAATCAATGCTCCTAGACTGTACCTGGGTGCTCCCTCTATATGAAAATGATGAGTAACTAATTAAATTGTATCCAAGTTGGAAAAGTCCAAGATATCAAATGGCCACAAAACTGTTGGGGCGAACCTTATTTTGTTACAACCTTAAAGCAAATTGGTATGCTACCTTTAAAAATGAACAGCAGCTTGCAGACCCTCAATGACCTAATTTTAAAAAAAGGAAGAAAAAAGAGAGAAGCAAGATGAGTCTGTCTCAGGAAGAGTTTTGCAGTATTTGAACACTGCAATTTCATCCCTCATCATGCTGTCTCCATCCCACGCTGCCTGAAAAAATGTGCTGGACTCCACTGCCTGAAGCAGGGTGGAATATTCAGTGAAGCAATGACCACAACTTCCTGCCTGCCAGAAAGATCCCACCAGAATTTGGGGAATCTTAAAATTATGAAACAGTGAGCAAAGCAGCTATAAATAATGCACAGATGTTTATGTCAATTATTTTAAGTTTAAGCAATGTGATCTCTAAGAGAGCAGAGTACAGAACAAATCTATCTTGATGTCATTATTGCTCCTTCTCCTCCTTATGGTATTTTTTAATTGCAATACATATACTGTAGTGTTGTGCCTTCAGGTTTTGGCATGTACACCCTCCAGGTGAACACTGGCCATGTGACAGAGGAGTTTTTCTTGCATAACAAGATGTATTTCTACAGCTCAGTCTTCGACTCACCACAGGTTGCACAATTAAACATAAAAGTACAGTCCTGACACTACTGTGATTCATTAATTTGGTCAGGTCATTTGTTACTGGTACATGGACAAATGCAGAGGGAAATAAAGCCACTTGCAGTCTGTCATAAATTTCAGTATAAGTGAGTTCTGCAGAGATCCATTTTAAAATATTAACATGTATCTATAACTTGAATTCACCCAATGACATGAGAATCATCCCATTTACATATTCAGCAACACAATAAAAATAAAAACAATAAAATTAATTTTAAAATAAAAAATAATTTTAAAAAATAATTTTTTAAAAATTAAAATAAAAATAATAGGAAGAAATTTTATTTAACTACTTTAATAAAAGCGATATAAAATTCTTACTCCAAACAACCACAAGCAAAAAAACCTCAGGCAATAAATTTTAAATAATATCTATAATTTACAACTGTCCTAAGTCTACTCTGGTTTGTCACAATAGACCTGAACTTTTTGTTTCCCTGTTCTACTTCTTCTCAGCAATGATGTCAAATTTTGTGCTAGAAAAAGGACAAATATACAAAGAAATTAACAGAAAAGAACTTCAAATCATGCCTCCCAACCATCCCACATTTTGATGAAGAATGTTTTAGTAAATGTTCATGCATTGGAAAGTTAATTAAATAATTTATTGGAGAAAATAACACTTTTAGTCATTACAAGTTGACACACAGAAAATTGCTGAGAAAACACTGAGATATATTTAATACTTTTAGGTTACGAGATTCTGTTTCCTGTGTGTCATCTCCAGCTGAATTTATTACAGAGAAAAAGAACCCAGGGCAATGAAATAGATGTCATGGATGAACAGAACATTTCTGTGAAAATTCATCAAATTCAGACATGCCATTTAGCGACACATTGAAGTTCAGGAAAGAAAAATCAAAGGTGATCTGCTCACCAGCCTGTGTATTCAAGATCCACTGAAAGCTTTTCTGTAGCTTTATGATTAGTATTACTTGCATATTTCAGGACTAATACAATCTTGTCCTCTGTAACTTATTCGACTTTTCTTCACATATGATGATTTTGGCACTGCTCTTTTTAATTTCCAACGATGTACGAATGGAGAAAGGCTCCATCTAAGAAACAGATGATCAAACGATCAATTTCTTATTTCTCTTCTGTGGTGGCAGGGAAGACCAAGTCTATTCAGAAGGACAGAGGCAGAAAGCTAAAAGGGGAGCGTGGGATTTTATTTCAGAGGAAAGATACCTGGCTTCTTCATAAATCTCAGACTTATCCGTAGTACCAGGTCAGAGATGAGGTTCTCAAATATTCACAACAAGGTACATTTGTAAGGTCCGTACTTGGCAGTATAACTCCCACAGAAAGTGCAAATTAGTGGGAGGTATTGGTGGGAGCTTTTGAAAGAGCCCTTGAAAGCTAACCTATCAGTTCCCAATTATTTATCTCATTCTCAGTGAAGCTCTAAACAGTTTAATGCTCTTTGACATGATCAGATCCATATCAATAGAAAACCCATTTTTCTCCCAAAGTGTACACCTTTTTAGTTCAGGCAGTTTCAACCAAAGAAGGGCAATAATTTTAATTTTTCAATTTCAGTTGTGATTTTTGGGTCTCCTTTTACTTATAACTGCAAGACCTCTCTTGGTCTGTGGCATTAAAGCTGTTTTCTTTTCATACACCATTTAGGCTTAATAACCATAAAAATGAACAGCTTCTAAGTGAATAATATAAATTTCACATCTGATTGTGACCTCAGAAATATTTAATGCAGAAAATGGGGAAAGAGGGCACATTTGTTCTCAAAGCACAGATCTCACTCAATACACTTCTCTAATTCTCTGCTGCGAGAGTCAGAACTTGCCATTTTTTAGTAAATGAAGTTCAAATGTTGCAACAAAAAATCAAATGATCCAAAAAATTTTAATCTACTTTTTGTGGATTTTATGGACTTAATCCTATGCTCCTAGAGCTAAATATTTTGAAGAATTTTTTTTTCTTCAGCCTTCCCTGTCCTTATACCCAGGAAAGTACATATACCATATAACATTTAATCCACACTAAATTTCCACTCTAGCTTACCTCCCAGTAATTTGGATGTCTTCCATGCACTGTGATATCTTTTTCTCCTTCACTTCACTTCTTTGTTTCCTTAATTACTGAAAATCAAGTTTTCACAAAATAAAAAAAGAAAAATTTTCATTCTATCTTATGCATATAGAATTACTGGTATTTCTGCAAGCTCTGAAAAAGCTGAGGGTGACAACAGTGTTTTTCCTTCAAACTGCCTGTCATTTGCTTATGAGGAAGCACATACTTTTTTTTTCCAGAGATTACAACTCCTGTTTATTAAACAAGCAAAACCAGAATAACTAAAAACACGTGTACTTCTCATAGTTACAGGGTTTATTACAAATAAAAATTGAATATCATAAACCATCCAAACACAACACCATGTAAGAAAGGGACAAAGCATTTTGAAGTCACTCATCGAAATTATCCTTTCAGAGCTGTATTAACGTACAGAAAGATTAGTTTTCTTTGACTTATAAGCTGCAGTATTCTTCAACTATTGTTCTTTGTCTTTCCATTTGCCAAATTCATAATTTTGGATACTTGACAGACAGCATTTTACAATGCCAAGTGTATTAAGACTTGGATATTGGCTTTAAAAAGAATTATATACACATTTTTAGACCCACAGGAGCAAATAATATAAAATTTCCATCATTTATATTGTTGCACAAACCTATTGTGCAAAAACTTATTCCAAAGCTGAGGGGAGCAAAGCATAAATATTATATAACATATAAGTTACACATTTTAATATACATACACAGATCAAATCATATATTAACTACATGGGACCAGAAAGAGAGGGGAAAAAATTTTTATCTTTACCAGAAAATTCTCCGAATTTCTACTGAAAGACTCTTGGACTTTATGAAAGTACAAAGCATTTTTTAAATGCTGACTTTAGCTTTAAGAGACTCAGCTCTTTGGAAAACCCCCAAGGTCATAAAAAGAGACGGGCATCCCTAGGGAAAGGTTCAGGAGGTTCTGACTGAGGAGTCCACCATTTCCCTGGAGAACTCACTCTCCATGAAAGGAGCTTGAGAATATTGGCCTCATAACTCTAAAACAAGGGCTTAACAACACTCCGTCAGCATGTTATTCTGCCAAAATAAAACTTATCTACTCCAAGTAGAGCTCCCAAACACTGAATTCAAATAGCTCTAACATTTTATAATGTCAAGATTTCGGTAGTCACTTTTGAAAAGAGCGCTTTTTCACTCAAGAAAAACTAGGTTCCAATTTCAATAATTTCTCCCATTCTGAAAGTTTAATATAAGTATATATACCCAAACTTATTACCATAACCAAAGTGTACTGCAGCAAAGATTTCAGGCAAAAATTATGGCCTGGTATAAGTTAAACCTGTGGTTCAAAGACTACAGAAACTTCTTCAAGAGGCTTATCGTATTTTCTATTGCTGTCTTAAATATTCCTTTCCTGAAGGCATTGATTGTATTAAAAAAATCAAGCAAACAATGTTGTTGCACATGAAAATGCATAGAAAATAAAAGAAATGTCTTCTTTAATGGTAAAGTAATTACAAGGAATAAAAGTTCCCTCTTGTGGTGGTTTGAACCTG
>VZRQ01002318.1:1245944-1462432 GCA_013397975.1 Machaerirhynchus nigripectus | reverse complement strand
CAGGAAGTTTCACCTGGATGAGAATAATTCCACACGAGTGNAGGCCCAGGAAGTTTCACCTGGATGAGAGTAATTCCACGTGAGCAGGAGGGATGCTCCTCTGGCAGTGCAGAGCTGCTCTGCAGTCAGACACTCACCATGGCACAGCTGTTCTACAGAAGCCATTTTTAAAAGTCTACAAATTAAACTTGAAGAAAGCTTACCGTGTAATTAATGAAGAGAACAAGGACACAAAGGGAGAGAGGAAGGAATCTTTCTAAATGCCTGTAAACTCCTTAGGGGGCTAATCCTCAGAGAAGGGAGGCATCAGAAATCTAATTTGATGAATAATTTTCAGTCCAGACAGCACTGAAATACCATCCGACACAGATATCCAGTTTATATCCAGCCCCCACTTCTGTTTAATGGTTAGATAATCATGGATCATAAGTTTAGTTTTAATAACAACCACAGCAGACACTTTATTAGCAGATTTTGGAGGCTACAGGGCTGTCATTTGTCATCATAGCAATTTTCTGGTTTAAATATTGCATCAATTTGTTTCTCTTTTTTTTTTTTTTTCCCTGAATTAATGAACTTAGATCTATCTCTTGTCATTCTGATTCTCTAGTACTGTGAGCTGCTACTTTGCCTATTTGAGAGTTTTCTGGCCTGAGAAAATCTAAGACACACAGCTACTAACTCACAGGGCCTCTAAGAAAGACCAGGAGGAGTCTCCTCTTTGGAGCAACTGAAGAATTTCTCAGATTTATTCAATGTTCTTAGGACTTCTGTAAATCAAAGCAAATTCTCTGCCAGATGTCCTGATTGATAAGCAGAGCATGTGTTGAAGAACATCACCTGCCCAGTGTTTACACACACATTTCACACAGCTCTGGAGAGAAGGAGGAGACGTTGCCCCAGAGTGACCCTGACACACGGACGCCTTCCAGAGCGAGCACCAGGTGCGAGATGCACCCTGCACTCAGCCTCCCTGACACCCCATGGCTCTGCTGGGTGTCCTTACATCCCATGGCTTTGCTGGGCACCCTTACACCCCATGGCTTTGCTGGGCACCCTTACACCCCATGGCTTTGCTCCCTCCCTTACACCCCATGGCTTTGCTGGCCTTCCTTACACCCCATGGCTTTGCTCCCTTCCTTACACCCCATGGCTTTGCTGGGTGTCCTTACACCCCATGGCTTTGCTGGGCACCCTTACACCCCATGGTTTTGCTCCCTCCCTTACACCCCATGGCTTTGCTGTCCTGCTGCAGTTCTGTGAGACACAGAGCCTTTCCTGACCCCACACACCAAAGCCAGGGGAGCTGCAGTGTGGATGTGCTGGCACGCCCCACACAGCAGAGTTTTGCTTAAACCCAAAGGGTGCAGTTTGACCAAAAGTCATCATGGCCAGTAAGGGCAGAGCAGTGAGGAGCTCAGTGATATTTAAGATATGAAATGAGGCTTTAGATTCAGTTTCACCAGGTCTAGTGGAAGGAGTCCCTGCCCATGGCAGGGAGGTTGGAACTAGATGGTCTTTAAGGTCCCTTCCAACCCAAACCATCCCAGGATTCTGTGCTGAATCACTGAGCTGCTTTGTGGCTCTGATTTCTGCATGGCAGCGTGTTACTGTTTGTAAAGCATTTCAAGTGATTGATGTGTGTGTTTATTCCCATCGTGCCAGCAGCTGCGAGGCATTATTTTAGTGGGAGAATTAGAAAGCTACTACAAATACTTAAAAAATAATCACCTCTTTTCTTTTGAAATTTCTCCTCCAACTCAGCATCCATTCTGTACTGTAGCATTATGTTCCTCCAGCTGAAACTGTCTGAGAGCACAGGCTACTGGTTAAATTCAACTAGAATTTTAAACAGATTAACATTCATGTGTTTTCCAGCTGTTTGTTCCCATTAGAAGAAAAGCACTGTGGGTGGATGCTGCATCAGGGAGTGAAGTAGTCACCGAAACCCAAGAAAAAATTGCATGCTCTGAGTATTTGAAAAGAAAAAATCTTCACTTAGAATGCATTTTTGCAAACTATTCAGGAGTTTCAGTTCAGAATTCGCTTGTGGTTGCATTTGTGCCAGTGAAAACTATACATTTGAACATTACAAACTAACTTGGAAGTGTCATAAACCATTGATCATTCCACACAGGCAACATCTCTAATGTTTCACAATTCTAATGTAGCTGTAGATTAGGGTCTTGTTGGTGTTACAACCTTCAGTACTTTTGCCAGCAACATCCCTTATTCTCGACCCCCAGAGAAGACACTGAATGCTTGGTTTTGTTCTCTGGCTGGCCACAGAGAAGCCAACAGGACTGAGTGAACTGCTCCCACTCCTCCTCCTGCTGCTTTACCCTAAGTTTACAGACACTGAAATTGCTGTGGTACAAAGGCAGGAAAACTAATCCAACTAACCGAAAAGTTCTCTGTTCCACAGTTCCTGCTCCAATTAAACGGAAATAATGCTCATGCACAGATAATACCTGCTGAGCTGGGCCCTGAGGCAGAGACTGAAAACAATCCCTTAACTGCACATATGTATATGTGTTTTACACTAATCTCTTACTTTGGGCTAAAAAGCATAACTTGAGAATTTTTTTGCTCAGAAAATACCATGGATGTGTTCATGCTGGCTGATCTGAATACTCCTGTTTTGGGTGCCTGTAGCATCCTCACTACTGGAGAACAGCACAGGAGGGTTTCTCCTTGCCACCCAAAGGTCCAGACAGGCAATGGGGAGGGGAAATAAAGCCCTGGCAGGGGGTTACTGACCCCACTGATCCCGTTGGGCCACCGAGCTGACAAAGGGCACAGAGCCCTCGGTTCTGCCAGGTTCTGTCTGACAGCTCAGCCACTGCTGCCCGTGCAGCCTCAGAGCTGCAGGTCTGCTGCAGGTTTCTACTTGAGGTTGAATGGCAGCTCCTCTTAATAAAAGAGAAACTATTTTTTTGATAGAAAGAAACTTTAATTATGAAAGCTTGAAAACTCTCCCCGGGTTAGGAATCCAGATGAGGAGACCTGTAATACCCTAACCCAGGCATTTTAGAACAAAACAGGATAACAAATTTGTCTCATAAAGTTTCTGCCTTCAGAAGCCTTCCAAAAAGAGGCTTCACTTTTAGATTATTCCTTCTGAAAGAAGGTGTCTGTAATTGCTTCTTCACATTTTATATCTGCACATTGGAAGCGCCAGGTGCCTTTTCCAAACCAATTTTTCAGGATTAGAATGACAGTAGCTGCAAATTTATTCAATAAACAAACTACCGCCTCTTTTTTGGAGCAGTTAGAACAAAACCATCAGAATACTTGCTTAAATGTAGTTCATTTCTAACACACACAGGAGTTAAGAGCAACAGCAACTACATTAATCATTTGATTTCCTGGAAGATCTCCTGCTTTGGAATGCACTTCCTTTGGCATTCTCGGAGTGTACTGTACTTTTCTGTGTCCCTAAAGTGGGTAGTGCAGAGATGACAAAACACAGTTTTAATTCCTATAGAGAACAACCTTTATAATGATTCCCACTCCCATATTCCTGCAGGAATAATTCAGAATGGCTTTGGGATCTGTTCCCTTCATGCTGGATGGAAATACCAGCCCTGTAGTTATGCTGATGGCCAAATGGCAGCTGACACCTGCTAAGACATGATGAAGGTAAGTACAAATTAATGAGTTTGATAGCAAAGCTCCAATCCATAAATAGAACACTCAGTGCTGTTGTGCTGAGGGACATGTACCTGGTTTATCTCTTTATCTACGTCCTGTCCCTCAAAACTGTTCAGCAATGGGGGATGCAGCTCTTGGCACCTCCCTACATCAGCAGCTGTGGTGTACACAGCATGAAGAGACTGAGGTTTCATGCAGTGCACTGAACACAATTTGAAATTAAATAAAAGGCTTCTTTCTAAACTAGACAGATTTAGAATGTTGCTTGGGTGCACAAAGCTCAGGGACCAAAATCACTTCTGATTTAACTTCACTGAAGTTAGAAGGGGCAAAACCAGTGATGTATTGGCCATATTCTGATAGTTAGGGTCTCCTTCAGGTCAATGCAGACATCTCTTCACTGCATTACTTCATACACTAATTTTAGCTTCTTTCCCATTTTAGTGCAGTTGGTACCAGTTACAAGGACAGTGACAGTGATCTGAGCACTTGGCAGCTGCTCTGCTCAAGCCAGCCCTGGAGTCTGACCACCAATTTAAAACACATCTTTATTATCATACAAGAAGCTGATACTTGTTTACTAACTTATTATCCCAGCAGTTAGTAAACAAGATGTCACACGAATAATTAATAGTTCCCAAAAATCTCATAATTATAATCTACTGGTACTTCTCGGTGCACTCTGACTGCTGATCCGAGCATCTGCAGGTCAAATAGTTGTCAGAAATTAGCTAATTATATCCTTTCCCATGAGGATGAAAATCTTTAAATTTAATTAAAAGACCCTCACTCCAGTGCTGTACATTAAGGTCTATTTCCCATTGGATTTTCTTGTGTGTGACTTACAGAGATAGGCTTAACATTCATATTAGCAGTGACTCTCATCTGTGGGTCAGCTCCTTGCCCAGTATTGGCTGAAAGATAATTTGATCAAATGAGCCTCTTTGTCATCAACTCATCTTGCTGCTTCCCTTTCACAGCAAACAATAAAATAAAATTTTAAAAACGCACTAATAAACCATCTGAATGTTAAAGCTCATTTCGTGCCAGTATGTCTCACACTCCAGGTAGCAAGCAAGAGATTCACTCACAACATTTGGTCTAATGTATCAGTCAACAGAGTTGCAAAGGGCCCCAAAAAATTATGAAAGGAGTGAAAATGTTCAGCAAGAGGCACAGCTGGAGTTGATTTGGCCACAGAGAGCAGGCTGAGCTAAATAGATTAGGAAACTGAAAAACTCCTCCCACTTCTTCATAGGTTTTCAAGGGAAGGAATAAATAAATTACCTCAGCATTTCCACCAAGTTAGAGAATCCTATAAATCCATATATTTTTTGCTTTGGTGCAGGCACGCATTAATTATTAAAAGTGTGTTTAGCCCTATTGATTCTTTGCTGAGAAGACAGATTTATTACAAAAATCTGGATATTAGTAGAAAAGAATTTAAGATGGCTCTGTTGTATCCACATTTACTGTAACACCTGGATTAGGAAATCTAAAAAGGGATAAATTTTCCTGCGGTTCACTGTAATGACTCGAAATTGGTTATACTATTGTTACTGAGCAGAGATTCACCCAGGATTCTTAACTATCAAATTTCTCTTTTTAAGGGCTGTTAGACTGCCGTAAGTTCTTTTCCATTGTTCAAAACTGACAGCGAGCATTATATAATTGATAACAATAACACAAATGCAATTTAGCCCTATCAACTGTTTTGCTCTTCAGATCTATACCAGCTCAGACTAGAGCAGACACTTTTGATGCAGAGGTAATACAATGTTTCTCCTCAAACCTCTCCGTGGACAAGGAGACCTTCATAACAACTCTCTTTTATAAGGAATTTTGCAATTTAAAACCAAAAACAAACCCTAAAATTTGGTTTAAGAAACAAGATTTTTAAAAAAAATCTCCAAGAAAGAAAGAAAGAAAGAAAAGAGTCCTTGACAATCTTTATAGGAAATACTGCCTGCTAACCAGATGTACGTAAAAGGAATTAGTGGACATATGAAACAAGTCCTCTTCCTCACTAAGGACAGTGGATTCTACAGCCAGGATGATCCATTCTGAATTTTAAAAAGCAGTTGAATCTGTCTGGGCACTCATTGCTGACCCGAGCCTGTGTGCAGCGAGGTTTCTGCAAGGAGCTGAGCCACGGAAGGCTCAGCACAGAGAGGGGAGCAGCAGCAGCCCTGGCTGTCCCCGAGCCCTCTGCTCTCAGGCAGGTGAGGGGCTCCTTTCCCTGCTGTCTCCTGCTCTTGAAGATCAGTGAAAAGCTTTTTTGGTACAACAAAAGGGGACAAAGATTTCTGTCAAACAAGCACCGAAGGACTGGGTCTACTGCCATTCTTTCAGGTGACAGGCAGGAAGAACTCAGCTGTGTACAGTCCAGCAGTGCTCCTCAAACCTCTGCTGCTGAGCTGCTTGGTAGAGAAAGCTGAGGGATATCAATTTTTTATCACAGGGCCTTCACCTTAAAGACAAAATGACACGGCATAGTGGAAAAGCTCAGAAGCACAGTGGGGAGAATGCTGAAAAAATAACAGCAACCAGAGTAAAAAGAGATTTTCTCCAGGTGGAGGCAATACAGCGTGCTTAATAATGGAAAGGGAGAAGGAGGCTCCCCACCCTCTAACTCACAGGATGGACACTTTGATCTGAGTCACTCCTGGTGTAATGCTGAGCACTGGGGAGAAAGTCACACCATAAATCCTAATATCCAGGCCTGTTATGATGATGACTAATTAATTCTAGATTGCAGACAAGGGGTTAGAAAAACAAATTTATGGCCACTGTATTTATTAAAATTAATTTTCCCCACAGTGAAAGCATAGTGATTTGGGAAAAAATTACCTTTCTAGAAGTACCTTATTTAACAGCCCATTGCTGCATTAGGGTGCCCGGCTGCATCCAACATTTACACAGTAAAGAGAGCAGAGTTCCTGCACTCAGGGAAGGACTGAATTCATCAGTCACAGCAAATCTGCATGACTCAACATCCCAGAAGGTCTTTTCTTCTTTTAAATATCCCTTTTGCCCACACATGGATAAGACTGGATATTTCTGATGTAAAAGCGAGACTGACATCCAAAAGTGCTTGTTGATGTTTAATTGGATAAATCAGTATTTGTTTCCTCAGCGAGCGTGTGCCTGCACCAAACCAGCCTGGCACAGGAATACTGATTTCCCTGCTAAGCCCCTCTGCTCTCAGGTCCTGAATAATCCCTGCATTCAAATAAATGGTGATTAGTGCTGAGCCTTACTGGCATCAGTTCTAGCTCTGCCTCTGATAAGGGAGAAAAGTGAGTGTCTCCCAGTGCTCGGGCGAGCTGAGGAGGATAAAATTACAGAATTTTTGTGCATTGTGTTAGTTTCCAATAACCTTGATTCTGTTTCTCCCTTCTTCTGCCCAAAAGCAGACTCCTCAAGATATGGGTGCTTTCTAATAAAGAAGACATGGGCTAAAACACCTGACAAAAGTTTTTAAAATAATCTTCAGACTGGCAGCTCCTTCCTTGCAACAGGCAGGATTGTGCTGTAGCTCATATCTCTGCTGGAATATACTGAGATACTGAAAAAATACACTGATATTTCTTATAGCTTTATACATAAATTCTTATATCTAAAAAACCCGAATAACCAGCACAGATATAGTCAACATGTGGATTGGCTTGTGGTATTTTCTCCCCATAATCTGTAGCTTTTGTTTTTCTTCGAAAACGGTAACAGTTTCTGGGGTGTAAATGTAATTTTAATCTAGTCTTTGCAGGCACTGTCGAAGAGGTAGCTCCCTGTAATTACTTCCTCAATCACTCCCCATGAATGAAGCACTCCAGGCAATGCTAAAACTCCTTTTGATCGCTGGAAATACTATAAATTTTAAAACAAGATTGTATTAGGCTGCCAGATTTATAACTAAGGTCCCAATAATTCCATTCCCTACTAATTTTCAAATTGTGCTTACATGAAGAAACTCAAAAGTATCAGGGTTTTATAAGAAGCAGAAAAGTAATGCTGCACTTTAGGAATTCTATTGAAACTTCTACACCGAATTATGTCAGTCTGCCAGCTCTATGTTTTTGCAGTGAGGAGAGCAGGGTTAAGGGACTTCAACAGATGTGTCAGGAAGCATCCCAAATAGCAGGACCCAGACAGGTCTGAAAGATGCCAAAACCAGCAAACACAAAACAGTTTCGCTCTGGTGATGGCTGGCTGAAAGCAGCCCCCGAACCCAGAGCCCAGATGTTTCTGCCAGCAGTGCCCCAGAGCCTGGGTCACACCTCAGCCCCAGTGACACAAACCAGCCACAAACTGGGCAAATCCTACTGCAAATCAAACCCAAGCCACAGATTTCCAGGACTCTGAAGTGCTGGTTAGAGAATAAGTTCCCAGGTGTCCCAAGACAATAATTTGAACCAGTTAATTCCGTGATAAATCTCTGGCCTCGGTAAACAATAAAGATCAGTCCTGACTGCCTTTAGCTAAACAATCAACAGCTACATCCCAGAGTTTTGGTTGGAATTTCATCTGGTAGGTATGACTTCCACTCCAAACACTGTACCACAGCACATCCAGATGCTTTCCTTGCCTTGAACCGAGTGCTAACACACGTTCAGGAAGGAAATAACACCAAACAGAACTTGGAGAAATTAAAAAGAACAAATAGATCCCAGCCAGTTTCCCTCTTATTACTGTAATGTACTTTTTAATCAAATATAGAAAGGACTATTGGCTACGCTTAAAGGTTACTAAATATCGAAATGTTAGGAAAAAGTTCACAAGAATTTAAAAATAGGAAAAATCCACACTGCAGGTGGAAATCTTATTCTAATCTAGGTAAGAGAGAAATATTTGCTGTGCATACAGATTTGTGAGTCAGGAACTGGACTGCAAGACAGCTCTATTCTCCACCTAGTTTGATGCCAATTAATTTCCAGCTCCATTTTGCTGTTAATTAGTGCTGTTCAGAGTCCAAGTTTTCCAAGGCACAGATTGCCAGTAACCAAGTGATCATGTAAATGAGGCTCTGTTATTAATGCTGCTACTGAGGTTGGAACAAAAATAACAGCAGTTTGCAACTTCATGTTTTTAATAAAACCTTGGTGGAAGAAAAAGTGAAATCATCTGGTCTTTAAATGGCAGGACACTGCCAGTTTTCCTACCTATAGAAACTGAGAATCTGTTTTCACTAAAGACAAGCTTATCAGGAATGGTATTTTTTGCAGTGAGTCAGTGATGCAAACAATTAATTCATCTCTTCCCAAGGTAGGTCTTTGGCTTTCTATAAAGAGAAAATCAGAAGTTTCATGTTTCTTACCAAGCCACTTTGAGAATGAAAAAAAAATAGAGGACTGCAATTCCAAATAAATATCTTCCTATTTGGAGACAAATCCAACCAACAATGCACGATCCTCAAAAGTACTGCATTCATAAAAAAATAAACTTTTTTTTTATTTCTGCCAAAACCAGTGGGGTTACCTAGAGACCTTTGTATTAGGAGACAGCCCTGGTCATTCTGTGCTATCTCAGGGTGAGTGCTGGCCACCAACCACGAGTGACAATTCTCTCTGAGCACAAATAAAGTTGGGCTGCTGCACTGTGGGAGAGAAACAGGAAGTCTGGTACCTTTCAGAATCATACATCCTTCAAGTGTGTCAGTTTGTGTCTGGATGTTTTCCCCTGTCTTTCCCAAATAAAATGCCTTGGGGTAAGAGATCAGGAAGTTGTGACCAACCACCCCCTCTTTATTCATTTGATCTCAGGACGAGTCTTCTGCCATTGGGCTTCCTTACAATTTCCTCTGAATTCAGAGGGGGAAGGGTGAATGCTGGTCATATGGACTGCAAAGGAGGTTATACTGAATATTCAAAATATTTGATTTTTTTACCTCATCTGCTCTTTATTTAATTGTTAGCCGAGATGACGCAGCTTTTAAAGTCAATATGTTAAAGAGCAATTTCAGGTACTGCTCCTCTCCCATTATGCCCTGACATTTTAAAAAGCTTTTCCTCTTCACTATTGCCATATTAAAAAGCTAACTGAATGAATTCCAGTGAGGGGCACTTGTTCAAACAAATGGGGGAGAATTCAAACGTTAGATATTGTAGAATGCCTCTGAGGAGGGTCAAAGGCATGAAAAAAGTTGCAAAACTTGACAAATATTTTTCCACTGGATGATGCTCAGTTGAGACATCTTCCACAGAGGTGTCTGTAACAAGCATCACATCAAAGTCAACACTTCCTTTTTTTTGTGTGTGTTCATTAAAAGCGTTCATGGCTTTAAAACATTTTTGTTGTTTGACCTCTGGACAAGAGGATTCAGGGGAAGATCCCTTGCCTGCTCTAAGGCAGTAGCTTCGTTTTGCTGGTTAGAAACTGAAAAGAAAAACTGCTGTGAACTTATGCGTCAGAAGTCACCACTTGGTCACCAAAAGGAAAATAAAAAAGAGGAAAAAAGATGTCCAGCACCTGAAAAACTATAAACCCCACTTTCCTTCCAAGGAAGGAAAGGGAGTTCTAAATACTCATCTTCCAAGGGCAGTACAAAATCTTGATTTACACAAGTCCAATCCAAGACACTGAATGAGGATTTAAAAATTCTCCTCAGCAAAGCTATTGCAGGAGACCATGACAAAGCAAACTGATTCATAAGGAGATCAAATATCAGCCCTGTTTTTATGGACTCTCAAAGTTCATGTAAGATGGAACAAATCAGCTGAATTCCAGCGCGAGGACGTTTTGTGCCTTTCCCCATATCCAGCCTCTCACCAGCCCGTGGGACTGATTCTCTCTGAGCCATTCATCTACTTTTGCTCTACATCTGTCTTAATGGAAGGAAGCATCTAACGCCCAGACTTTTATAAATAGCAGTTCCTTAATCCACGATAAGCACAGTTCACAGCGCTGCACTCAGTGGGAACGTTCCTCCGAGGCTTTGTCACCTGTGTGCAAAGCTGTGGTTCAGGCTGAGATCTGGCACGTGTGCCTTTCACAGAAATGGAAATCTGTGGTTCTTGAGGAGGACAATTAGATGAAACGAGGAGTGGGTGTCTGCTAACCCAGACAGAAACACCAGCTTTGCAAGTTAACCTTTTTTTGCTAAGTGATTACTGTCTAGCACGTACAATATCCATTAATAGAAATTGAGTTCATATTCTTGTGGAAGGCAATAGCCCCAGGCACACCATTAATGAACAGAAGAACAGGGGGCTCTAGGCTTGGACTGAGTAGCACTTCCACCCATGTAACAGTAGAATTACTGAAATAAAAATGTTTCAAAAGTAAATTATCCATATCTGAATATGGCTTGCTAAAATGAAACCATGAAGTAAACGAGAGAAGGGGCACAGTTGCTCAAAATTACTGCTGATTAAAACCCCAGCATGCCATTCAGATCCTGGGAATAACTGTGTATTTACTGTGCCGGACTATAAAGGTCTGGGGAACAAGAAAAAAAACGACCTTAACTTCCACCACGAGGTACACTGACCTTTTCATAGTATTTTATGTTTTTATTTCTTTATGCCTTAGACTAACACGCACAGCAGATGCATCTGAGAGATGTTAAACTTCCTACTAACTGTCACAGAAGCAGAAAACCTGCATGTTAATACTAAAAACCTGAGCAATAGACACAGTTACACATGTAAATAACATTTTAGCAGAGAAGTGAAAGCATCATTCTCTATTTATTTATTTATTTTTATTGCCCAGACAATACTGAAGAAAGGGAGATTTGTAAGTCTTTATTTTATTTTTAAGATTCTCCCCAAACCTCTTTTTTCCTGCCTGCCATTGTGGATGACACTGGAATAATAAGGTACCAACAATTAAAATCTCTTCATTCTGCACCTCTGGCATGGTTGGAGTCCAGTCCTTCCACTGCCAAAGAGTGCCACTCAAGGGAATACAACTATTCAGGACTACGAGTACTATTAAGTTGCATCAACCAAAGATAGGATTGGATCTTTAGGCCTTAATTTAATGATTTAATTTCTATTCAGGGGAGTTTGAAGAACAGCACTCCTTTGGTAAGTGCTCTCCACAGTGTGAGACACCATGCAGTGCTGGTATTAGCACCTAAATGAAGGATGCCTTCTCCTCCAGCGTCCGTCATTTAATGCACCACGGAACTTTACTGCCTCTTCCCAAAAAGGAAAATAGAGGTCAGATCTGCTGCCCATGGTCTGTCAGCACTAAGGTGGAGTGTTGAGTGGAAGGAGCAGAGAATGGTGCCTGGAGCCTCTCAGGGCTCCTCCCGTTTGCTCACTTGAGCCACAGAAGGACGCGTGAGCATCGCGCCGCGGCCTCGCCGGCGCGGAGCTGATCCCCACACACCACTGACCCAGCCTCTGGGGTGGGGGCTGGCTGGCCCATCCCACCCACCCACACCCCAAAGCACACCCCACAGGCAAAGCCTGCCAGCTGCTCTGTGTCTGACTGCTCTGCACCAAAGCTGCCCCTGTGCCACGGCTCTGCCCCGAATCGGAATGAGACAGGACCAGGAACTGCCTGCTGAGCTCTGACACAAGCTCCTCTCCCCTTGGCATCCTTCATTTCTGAAGGTTAATAAAAGAAATCCACTTATTATTTGGTCATAATTAGTCCTTAAAAGTGCTTTGCAAACACAGCTAATTGATTAAGTAGCCAGTGCAACAGCATCAAAACACTGGTTCTAATTAACAACCTTAAACCCCACAGTTCATGCAGAGTAAAAGAAGCCTTTTTTAACAGCTGGGTGTACAGAAGAGGAGAGGAAGGAGAAAAAAACATACAGATTATTTCTCAGTGAGCATTCTATGCTGATTGTGAAGCCTTTTCCACCATCCTGCAAAATTTCTTACTTTAAAAACCCCTCCTTTTCCCCCTAAAGTAATTTATATTAACAAAACAACACTCTCAGTCTTGGTTCCAAATCTTAATCCCACAACTCCACTACTTGTATTTCCCAGTGATTCAGTATCTCTAAAAGCTGCACCTGCAGGTGCCACCTGCCCTACCCAGGGCTCTGACATCACCGAGCACCTGCAGAAGGATCCCACACTGGCAGACACTGAAATCATCCTGGTTTCCAGCTCAGGTCATTCCTTTCTCTGCGTGCATCGAATCAAACCCAACAGTCCTTCCTGTTTTAGCCTCTCAAATGCCTGTGTTTGGGATTTCACAGTGCTGGTATTTCACACCAAGGGCATGGAGATTTTACTGCCATCGTGTTGTGTGTAAGCCTGTTACGTGTCTAAGGTTCTGGGCATGAAAGAAGATTTGTTAATTGCTCATCAGCGTGACTCTATCACAAAGCACAGCAGTGACCCCCTGACTCACGCTCAGGAGCTTAGAGCTTAGCACCAGCAGGGCTCAGACACTCTGTCCCAGCATCCCAGCACTGGGAGGAGAAGAGAAAAAGGCTGGGTTGTGTTTGCATTTTTCAGTCTGCACTCGACATGCCAGAGCAGAAAGCTTTGACTCTTCAGTCCAACTGTATGGAATTTGTATTCAAATGTGGGTTTGTCTCCATGCTGTAAAAGCAAAGTATGGAGGCTGCAATAACGGGGTCGAGCATCTTCCAGAACAGGAATGGAAGGGACAGAAAGGATAAATAGCACAAGGATGACCTTAGGCTAACCCTGCCTTCCCTGAGCCTCACAGGCTGTGTGTTTGCCTGTCCATCTGGTATAAATCAGAGCAACCTTGAGCTCTGGTACCGGCTGAGAGCCCTCTGCCCTCTGTACCTGTTCCACTTGTACTTGGTGCTGGTGAGTCCAGCGGGGTGCAGGGATGTGGCCTGGGCAGGCACAGTGAAACCCATAAAATCCACTGGATGTCAGGAAGGGTTTGCCCACTGAAACCTGCCTTGGGCACTGAGACTGCCCCACAACATGGAAATTACAGTGCAGACAGACACACGAGCTGGCACCTGCTGATGAAAATTTAAACATCTGTACCACTGATTTATTTTTATATTACAGTCCAGAGAGAACACATCAAGAAAATAAATACAATTTTCTATTTTCACTGTTTGCACCCGTATTTGAAAGAACACTGAAGTCATTAATGCAGCACAGTTCCTTTTGAAGGCAATAGTGTTCTTTCCACTTTTCCTCATGGGCAAGAGCTAAAATACTAACCTGCAGTGTACACCTCTCTGGAATGAAATCCTGCACACATTCCTCTGGAGATTTACAGTGGATACGTGAAGAGTTACAAATGGTAAAAGAGAAAATGTGCCTCTATTTTCCTATACACGTTCAAATCTTTCCTTTAGAGACATTTAAATCCTCATAAATTTCCCCTTGCATATGAAGCTTTCTTTTTAAATCTTAAGCAAATTCCACTGCTTTTCTATTGCATAATGAAATGGCCAATCATGCTGAGGAGGTGATGTTAAGCCTGCCTGAGCTTGCAGCAATGGTTGAGAACATTTCATAATTCAGAAATGCCATAAAATCCTTCATCACAAAAATTCAATTTTTTTATAATCTCCACAAGTCTCTAGGATGTATCTAACATTAAACCCCCAAAACAAGAAACCAAGACCAGATATGTTCACCTCCCATTCTAGACTCCACCCTCATGTAGCTCTGTAAAGCAGTTGTATTGGGGTTTTTTCATTTCATTTGAGATATATCCCAGTGTAAAATACACACACACAGCACCTATGAAACTTAGCCCTTTCTCTTCTGCAAATGGGCATTTAATCCCAGTTTTGTCCAGGAAACAACTACTGGAAGATCAAGCTTTGTTTTCTAGTTTGTTTAGCAAAGAGCCTTTCAAAAGAACGCATGCTGGTTCTTAAAACACAAGAAATCAGGTAAGAATAGGTAATTCTGTGTGCAATATTCACCAGGAACAGCCAACAGTGAAGTTCCTCAGCTGTGGTAGTTTATTTGGGATGTGTTTAACTGGCTCACAAGGCTGTTTCCCACTGCACAGTGCTCTGTTCTGACAAGTGCTGCAAACCCTTCCTGCAGTTTTGCTGCCAGGAGAGCCCTCGCTCAGCTCCTGGGAACACGAGGGGCTTAAAAGGTCTGTGGATGTGGCACCTGGGGACATTATTTACTGGTGGCCTGGGCACCTTGATGGTTGGACTCAATGGCTTTAAAGGTATTTTCCAACCTAAACAATTCTATGATTCTATGGCTGGGTCTATGCAATCATGGAGAACATGAGGGGAAGTAATGCCAATAAAGAACAGCATCAGCTCCAAAGGCTTGAGCACAGCAAAATATTTGATGGCAAACACACAGAAATTTTTCCTGTGTCCACACAGACTAAAATTATTTTATAAAACAAAACTGAATACAGTACTATTTATAGCAGCATAAAGTAATTACTGATATTTACATTGTATCTCTCAGCAAAGAGATTGTGTTCAACAGCCATGGAATGTAATTTCGTAAACATTTCTAAGAGTTCAAAAATTTAGTATTTGGGGTTTTTTAATAGTTTTCTGGGGAGGCCATCTTGTTAAAAAAACTTCTTAAAAGAAGAAAAAAAAAGAAAAATGCTTTTGCATTTTGAATACCTTCCACTCTGAGACAAGAGGAGCCAATAGCCCCTCGTCCAATTCCTCTCCAATTCCAGTGTGCTGTGAGTTCAAGTGAAAACTGGCTGAATGACCAGGCCGGGATGCTTGTGATCAGCTAAAGAAAGCTCAGCTGGAAACAAGACTCCCTGAGATCAATAGTGTCTCACAGCTTCATTAGTGGCCTGCAGAGCACACCCTCGGCAAGTTTGCCCCCCATCCTGGCAGCCTCTGCCAAAGCACAGAGGGGAGCCGGGCAGGGGCTCCTTCCTCTCTGCCTGGCACTGCTGAGGCCTCGTTTGAAGGATGCACCCAGTTCTGGGCTCCTCAGTGTGACTCTGCACAACATTGCCTCTCAGTGCCAACAGCCAACATTAGCAGTTAATCTGATGGGACTTCAGTCTATCTCTGGAACCCTCCAGACATTCCAGCAGTGTAACAAGTCTGTAGGACATCCTCAAGAAAAGCCCTAAGTGTGTACAAAGCGTGGCTGAGCCCCAGCTCTTTCCAACACCTCCATCAGACACATCAAATAATATTTCAGTTCATTGGTTCTGCTGTTGTTAAGCTTCTACTTTTTCCTGCCTTGCTGTGTTTAATTTTCCCCATTTAACTCTCTCTGCCATTCCCAAATTGTGAGTCAGTCCAGCTCCAGTAAAACATCTCCTTGCCCACTACTGTCACAGAACCTGCCCAACTGAAGTGTTCCTTGCCCATAAAATGGGCCTTTGCCACCCCAGAGCCACGAAGGGCACCAGGGATGGGTCAGAAGCAGACCTGTTCCTGTTCTTGCCCGGTGCATTCACATTTTGTGAGCCACCGCTCGCCCGTGTGTCGCTCTCAGTGGTGACAGCACAGCAGCACCAGCAGAAAGATGAGTGGCAAGGGGTGGCATGAGCCAGCTGCCGAGCCTGAATCCTGGATACCAAATGTCAGCCGTGGAGGCCATGAATAAAGGATGTGCAGTCGCCACTCTCTCTCCTGGGAATCACCCAGTATTTTCAAATACTTAACATAAGCACAGTGCCAAGGATGGGACTGGAGATTTCATGTTCACAGGACCCTTCTCGACTGCTTGACACTTCCTTTCTGAAGAAAGATGAATTCTCTCTCTGGAAAAGGAGAAGAAATGAAGTATGCTGTCTGAAAGGGGCACATCCTAGCAACTTGCCCTTGTGGTGCTGGTCTACCTGCCTGAGTACAATTGCTAGCTACAGCTTTCATCAGTGCTGGTGTAATGGTTAAGCAAAACTGACTTGGTATTTCTGGGGTTCAGTAATTGGATTTGGAGCCTTTAACCTCCAGGGCACAGGGTCAGATCCAGCTCCAGTTCATAGAGTCTGAAAATCATTAGTATCACAGACCTGGTGGTGGCATATATGAAATGAAGGTGTGGCTTCAGCCCAGTTGCTGGTGAGAATGAGTCCCTTGTCAACACTTCCAGCAGAAAAGCAGGGGATTAAATGAGTTAGGAACACAAGTTAGTTTTTTCTCCAGAAGGGTGGTCTCCCTGGTCAGAGCTGAGACAATTTATCTGGTGAGATTTTATTGCTGCCTACTCTGCAGTAGTCTTTACGAGTGTAAAATTTCAATCGTGAGGTCTGCATATTTCAGAATCTTTAGGGCACCTACATTTATTTTGGATTGAGTTAAAAAAAAAAAAAAGTAAAATCCACATCTGACCTTCCCTTAAAAATTTGTTCAGCTCAGCTGCATTTGATTCTAGTTGTTCAGAAATCTCAGCAGGCCAGAAGTGGCAGCAGCACTGCAGACTGGACCCACGGAGGTGCCTTGCATTAAACTGCGCTCCTGCAAACACCACCAGAGCAAAATCCACAGCCTCCCGTGAGATCTTTGGCTCGTGGGAAGCAGACCACGAATTCAAGAGGGAAAAAAGGAAGGAAGAAGGAAGGAATTAGAAGAAAAGAAGTGACCCCACGAACGTTTATGTAGCAAACTCCTCCGGCCGCGCGGGATGCGACAGCCCCGCGCTCAGGGAGCTCCCAGCCCGGGCTGCGCTCCCCACGGGCAGCCCTGGCCGGGAGCAGAGGTGAGCTGGGCACAGGTGAACCAGGCTCTGGCTTGTCGGTGGCACAAATGTTTATAATAAACACTAAACCCACAGAACTCGCCTGTTTTAGCGGGTTTTTAAAGCCAGCCCTAGTTCCCAAGGAGTCGTGGGTGTGGAGGCTTTCAGAACTCATGGGACAGTCAAACCTTTACTCCTCAGCACTTTAACAAAAACCTCCCTCTCCCCAGATCCAATTCTTAAACTTTACCCCACTTCTGTGGATATTTTGGCCTTTTGAAAACCAAAGTTTAAACAACATGGAGAGAAAACCAGTGCAATTAAAATAAAATTAAAAACATAAACAGAGCTGCAAAGGGGAGGCTTCAAAAGACTTAGAAAGCACTAAAAATTATTTGCCTCTTGCTTTACAAACCATTCACTGACTCCCAGCTATAGACAAAACATTCACAGAATCCCAAATGCAGCTCGCATGTGTTTTAATACTTGTTTAGTGTGATTTTTTTTTTTATAATCAGTTTTGAGTTTATTTGTATTGGGTTTGTTTCTCATAAAGCATCTGTTCTTCTGTTTCTTTTTACATGACTGGCACTCTCCTAGTGTAAATGACTGGACTGACATTTATTGGATTGGGCTTCACATGGAGCACCTGTGAGCAATATGTGCTGTGGGTGACTTTCTTATGCAGGCCTCGTAATTTTAATTGTTTTTGGCATGTTTTTCCTGCCATATACTGTAACTTGACCTTTGAAAATATTCATTTCATTTTGATGCTTATGAAATGAAGTAGACTAATACTCCAGAAGAATAAAGTCCTCTGTTCAGGCACAGAAAGAGATACAGAAAATGTAGTGGCAGCACAGTGTTTTTTTCAACAAGAGCTTCCTAGAATCCTTGGGAAAAAACGTGGTATACCTACAGAATAATGTAAATATCTGCATGTAGAGCATAAATGCCATGGGGGGAGAAAGTGCTCCAAAAGAAAAATGTAAAGAAATATTTTAAAAAATTGAAAAAGAAATCTCTTTCTCAGTTCTTGGGAAACACAAGGTCTGATTTTACTCATTTCCTACCTAAGCTTACAGCACTGCTGCAGATACAACTAAAGAACATTTAGTGCTTCTATTTTCTAGCAATTTTTTTTTTTTAAGAGAACTACAATTTTTGCAAAGTCTCTTGAATTTGGCTAGTTAGTTATTACTTCTTCTGAGGTAAAACTGAGGTAACTGAGTTTTTCCCAGGACCCACAATGGGTTAGGAATAGACAGGGGATTTGAAGTCGAGGGTTCTTGAGTTCTAATGGAAAACAATTAGAAAACACTGCTTTATAACTGGAGGAAGGCATGCAACAGCACTGCTCCAGAATTTATGGAGAGGGTTTCTTTAAGGAATTTCACGCGCCACAGCAGGTTTATTAACCGAGTTAACACACCTTTCAGATTAATCTCTACAGTGTGTTGCTCTAACAATGAGGAGAGAGAAATATTTGAAAATCAGAGAGTAGGGTATTGTCAGTCAAAATCATTCCAGTTACTGGTTTGGATGATTTCACTTACCTATGACTTCAAATTAGCTAAGATGAACAGATTTTTAGTTGCATGTAAATAATGATAATTTGAGGATATTACAGTATTTTTAATTCTTGTATTTTAGAAATGGTAATCAAGCTCTGGACTCCTTTTTAATTAGGAGAAGAGCAATGGAAGACACTAATGAAAAGCCATAAGCATCTCCTCAGCTAGCAGTTTAACCCATAATGTGTTATTTACTGAACACCCTGGCCGGCTGGCGCGGCGCTCTGGGGGTGCAGCTCTCGTGGCAGCGATGACAAGCTGATGGCACAGCTCGTGCTGACGGGCAGCGCCCATGAGCTTTGGCAGGGACCACCCTGCCCCAGCCCCACGGGCACCCGCGGAGATCTCACCAGGGCCTTCCCCAAGGGAGCCAGCGGGAAGGGGAACGGGCTCCGGCTGCGCAGGGCTCATGGCAAGCGGGAGCGCTGGGGGAAGGCGCTCCTCAGAGGGCACGGGCTCCTCAGAGGGCACGGGCTGTCCTGTACCCATGGGGTGTCCTGTACCCACGGGTGCTCTGTACCCACGGGTGCTCTGTACCCACGGGCTGCTCTGTACCCACGGGCTGTCCTGTACCCACTGGCTGCTCTGTAACACTGCGGATCCAGAGGTGCCTGGCACTAAACGAGGAGTGACCCACGGCGTTCAGCTCCTGAACGTTCAGGCAGTTTCTTGTTACTGCTCACTTAGCAAGGGTTCTGGGTCAGAGCGTGGTGCGTGTGAGACAGCTGAGTACCCGTAACAGCTACAGGCCCATCAGCACCAAATAATCAGCAGCAGGAAAGAAATATCGTGAGCTGGACCCACACCTGGTGCAGACCATAGGACAGCAGAAGGCGGCTGAGTCACGCTGGCTAATGAGCTTATGGAGTATGATCCAAACAAATCTTTCGTAGTTTGCCGTAATCATTACATTTATATGTTTGACCCCGTTTTAAATTCATAAAATAAATTGANCCCACGGGCTGTCCTGTACCCACGGATGCTCTGTACCCACGGGCTGCTCTGTACCCACGGGCTGTCCTGTACCCACTGGCTGCTCTGTAACACTGCGGATCCAGAGGTGCCTGGCACTAAACGAGGAGTGACCCACGGCGTTCAGCTCCTGAACGTTCAGGCAGTTTCTTGTTACTGCTCACTTAGCAAGGGTTCTGGGTCAGAGCGTGGTGCGTGTGAGACAGTACCCATAATAGCTACGGGCCCATCAGCACCAAACAATCAGCAGCACAAAAGGAATATCGTGAGCTGGACCCACACCTGGTGCAGACCAGAGGACAGCAGAAGGAGGCTGAGTCACGCTGGCTAATGAGCTTATGGAGTATGATCCAAACAAATCTTTCGTAGTTTGCCGTAATCATTACATTTATATGTTTGACCCCGTTTTAAATTCATAAAATAAATTGAAAAATACTAACATCAGCTTTAAATCAGTAACAGTATTAGGCCCAGGATTATGACCTTTTCTTCCTATACAGCTACATTCTGTAAAATGAGATCTATTGGTTTCATTTCCCCAGCACAGCATCCAGAAAAGCCTTCAAGGAGAATTATTGCTTCTATTAAAACATGTACCATCTTCTAACTCTTCCCTTTTTCTCAGTTTAATATGAAACAATTGAGAGTTATATCAATACATTAGAAAAGAATTATCTTTATCAGCATCCTCAGAAGTCGTGATTAATGCAACAATCTCTCTCCTCTAACTGAAGATGCCACAGGAGGTGCTAGTCCTTCTTGAGCAATTATGTAATTTAAGCTTTGCAGAGTACACATTTTTGCAGAGTGGTCAATAACTCCCGGTTAAGTAAAAGCATTCCTTTCAATTAATACAAGTTCCTAAGTAAACTTACACATACAACAAAAACCACAACAGACGTGGATTTTAAAGGCACCCGCTTACAACAGCATATTATGAAAATCTGATTTACTACACTCAACATATTCTATTAAACCTGCACTGGTAAATGCTGTGGGACCAGCTCCCCCCTCGCTAAAGCAGATGCAGGATATCATCTAAACACGTGCACCCACGGAGATGCTGCTCCTGCACCACAGCAACAGCTTCATCACTTTGGAACGAGGAGGAATTCAGGGCCAGAACAACACAAACAACAAAGCAGGTCTCCAGAGATGCTGCCTGCAGCCGGTTCAGTAGCCCACACAGAAGCTTCTCACCTGAAGGGCACCATGTGAGAGACCACTGATGCAGGACTGCCCTCACTCCGTGCATCCCAGAAGTTCTGTTCACATCATGCTGAGCTCCTAAGGGCACATTATTCCACAAGACAGCTTTCACAGACTGAAAGGAAACCTTGCAGCCTTCTAACAACATCCAAAGGAGTTTAGAGCCTACTGACATCCATGCACATAGAGAGAAAAAGTTTGTAGGTGTACCTGGTGTGGCCAAAATTGAGAAAATTCTTTAGTTTTTGCACTGAGCCTCTGTGAGTTATGTGAATTATATCAGTGATGCATCATCTACATAGATATGTGTACAGAAAGAATGAGTACACTCATATGTGTGGGAATGGCAGTGTTAAAAAGAAAATAAATAACCCTGCCCAACTGCACTTTCTTTGTATTTAGCAAGGGACATTTTCCTCTGATGTGTGTGTGAGAGCCTGGATGGAAAGTCAGTGTTATTAGATTTTATGCTTTTCTAGAGACACTGTCATCGGAGCCTGATAACTTTGTTTCTCTTCTACTCTCTTCAGGGGAATAAATGGATATTTAAAGTTTGGTTGAATTAGTGTGCTGGGGGACTTGGTTATTTGGTATAAATGGGATCCACTTCCACCCTCCCCCCTTCCCTCCTGACTCATTTTTGTTCTGTAGGTTTTCCAATTAGGAACCCCAGTGACTGAAATCAAGCGCCAAATTACCAGCCTGAGGCTAAACTATAGCAGCAGCAAAATTCCAATTTTAAAAATCTGATTGAAGAATGTTGGGCTTTATCTATATGCCAATGTATGTGCAACAGGAAGGTTTTATTCTTCCCTCCCTTGGCCCCGTGAGCAGAGAATCCACTAAAAATACCAAAATGAGATCATACAAGCACGACATCAAACACTATCATCTCACCCACAGTTTATTCCAAGGACTGGTACCACCCTCAGAGTTACTTCTTTCCTTTTCATTGTTGGAGAGTTGTCAGCTCCCTAACACCACTCCTGCCTTTAACTCTGTGCTGTCAGCCAAGTGGGCAGACACACCTGAGAAAATACCCGGTGCCAGCAATGCAGTGCAGGCACCTCCTCTGTGCCCCACACACTACAGACACGTGTAATTCTGAGCACATAAATACCCTTTCCTCCTCTGCTGCCAACGTGCTTACAAGCTTGGATTGTTACAGCTGTGGATGGATTCACAGCCAGGCTAAGAACCATCCATTTACACTGCTTACTGCAGCAGACAGTGCCTCCAGCTGCTCCCTACCCTGGGTGCTGCTGAATCCTGTCCTGGTTGTGGGGCTGGTTTTATAGAAGTTTAGAACTTTATTTTAGTCCTTATCATCAGGCTGAATAGTGCATGAGGCTTACGTGCCAGTACAAAACATTTCTTGTTAGGGATGTGTGAGCTCATTTAGGCTAAAGCTAAAAGCCTCTGTGATTCTGTGAATTTGAAGATTTGATTTCTAAGTAAATATCCTTGGTTTGAGCTCCATTTGGAAGAGAATGATGGGAAAGAATCAGAGAAAGGGTAAACAACACAAGGAAAATAGGTTTTAAAACCGAGTTAGCAAGAAAAGACTTGAGGAAAAAACACTACAGAGCTGTTTTCACACCATACAAAGAGACTTTCTGACAAGTTTTACAGGGAACTCAACTTGCTGATCACCATTGTGGACTTTAAAATAGGAAATACAGAGTCAAAAGCAGGGTTTGGGGTCGGTTGTTTTGTTGTTTTTTCCCTCTAAACTGAAACACTTTGAAAAGATAGAAAGTTCCAGAAAGTGATAGAAATAGGGGGATGTCCATAAACATTTGTGACCAAGTGCTGAGAGAATGGCCCGTTGCCCAATTGTCTTTTCAGATCTTTCCTGCTATCAGAGTGCCATTTATCAGAAGCTTTAACTGATCTTGAGACTTGAATACCCTTCTCACAAACAGTTTGGAAACTTCCACCGTTTATGTTGGCTAACCCAAACCAGCACTCCCTGAATGCCTTTGCAGTTAGATGTAATACCAGCCTAAAACAATTCTGCATATGGAGAGTCTGTTCTGAATGACATCTGCATTAGAGGAAGTCACAGCTACTTAGCTGGATGCACAGAAGTACACTGAGGACAATCTGTAATTGATATTTAGGTCATCAATCAAGGAGTGATCAATGACAGGAACGTGACCTTCACCTCACCTGGTGTAGAACCTTGAAAAGCGAACGACTCTCATCTGCAGCCTTGAGTCTGACAGAATATTCCTTACACATAAATTGGAACTTCACTCCCAGTAGCAGCTTTACCTTCTCCCGTGGCTGCTGCGTAGGGAGATTGGCTGAGGCTCCCTTTCCATGGCCACTGCCATCCCACACTCCTGTGCCTCCTTTAGCACAAGCCACTCACACCCCTGGTGCAGAAGACTGGGATTTCACATTTCACTGCAGAGCACAGGGACAATGGCAGCCTGGACGAGGACCCTACAAGATCAAAATAACAACCAAAGATGAGCTAGGAAAGGAGCAAGTGTGGAAATCACATTGCTATTCACAAGAGCCTTTTTCCTGCATTAATTTAGACATGTACAGAATCAGAAGGCTCCAGCAGGATAAGGGCAGAATCAATGGAAACTACTTTTTCATTTAAAATTAAACTATTGTTGCTTTAAAAGGCAGATCTATTTTTAATCTTGTCCACTCAGTTCTATTAACAGACAGCAGGATACAGAGCAGTTCCATATGGCTCAAAATGTTCAATATCAGATGGCAGATTGCAGATTCATGGATCGAGTTGCTGGGGAGGGCAGGGGGTTATTTCTCTTAGTCATAATGTAAATGTAGAGAAGACAATCCAGTAGCGTTTGGGGAGGGAAAGAAAAGGAGAAAAAACAAGAAGGAGTAATTGGGGTCACATCCACTGAGCACAGAGGCATTTCCAGAACAGAGTCCAAGTGAGTCACAGGCAGCATGAGTGAAAAGAGGGGGGCAAGTGATAAAGTAGAACTCATGTGGCCTTTTTAAGCTTTTCTGGCAGAACAAGAAAAGTAATTACACACTGTCTCAGCAAACATCCGTGGCACCACCTGGTGTATTCTCAGAGAAATCCCAAGAAAGGATTTTTCATCTTAACCTTGATAAGTGCTGTGCTGGTACCAACTCTTTGCATTATACGCAATTTTGAGAAGGAATCAGCCTGGGAGCACTGAGTGAAACACAGGCCCTCTGAGATATGCAAGTGCTGGAAGTCAGCTGGAGATGCCTGGGTAACAAGAGCTCCAAACGAGAGGGAAAGGAAAAAGACTGCTAAAACTGCTTCTGACACCATGAAGTCATAACCATAAAATCTCCTGGAGCCTGGAAAAGAGGGGCTGATGCCGAGTGTCTCCGGTGGCTCAGCCAGCGCCATCGTTCCTACGGCAACGCTGGGCCTTGTTTCTGGCTCTGCGTGGCACAGCTTCCTCCTTGCTGTGCCCACCTCCTCCCCAAAACTGGCATGCCTTTCCCACAAGGGTTCAACAACCTCCTAAGTAGGGTCCAAAAGACATTAATTGCTTGAGCAGGTAATTACGGTTCCTGAGTTCCTGAACCGCTGCACTACCAAAAGTAACTAACCCCTAAATAAATCCCCTGAGCTCTTTGTGCTGGGTCTCAGCCCACGAAAAACGCTTCTGCCATCATAATTACCCTGACTGGGGCATCAGTCTAAAGACACTCCTGCTTGCTCACATCACCAAACAAGCCAGCAGTTGGTCTGTAGAGGCTGATTCCTGTGTAATTGCAGTGGTATTTCCTTGGACTGAATGGGTGTGATGGTACCAGGAGAGTCGAAATTAGCACACAGTCCATTCCTGGTATCAGAGAGATCCCGTTTTGAGCCTCAAGAAACTGATTGGCTTCTGTATTTGAGACATGCACATGTGCATATGCAGACATAAATACACGTGTATATATATAAAGTATTTCTTTAAATAAGTGCATTTGCGAACAGATGAATTTGGGAATCAGGTCAGTTGGATGTTTGCCAGCTTGACTAGCTTTGGCAGGATTCTGAGGCTCGAAAACAAACAGTAGTGCCTTATTAGAACTCCAGCAGACACTGTATTGCAAACACTTGAATGAGTTTTTGCACATGCATAAGATTGAAATGTTGTGCTGTGTAACAAAATGCCAAATTCCAAAGGAGGTGTTTGAAGTGAACTTACCGATTCCTGAAGTAAAGCATCCATTTTTCATCCTCAAATTTTATTTCGGGTCCCATACTAAAGAAAAAAAAAGAATACTGCAAGTTAGACATTGGGAAGATATGTTACAGAAAGAATAAAAAGAGAATTTTCCTGATAGATTCCTTAATGACGTGCAAGTCACTGGTGAACAATAAAATACATTGAAGATTGCTGTAGAAATTAGGTCTTGACCTGAGTTGTTGAAAAATAGTTCAGAGCAAATTGAAAACATAAATGGATTTGTGTGAGGGGGTTTCCAACAGTATTTCAGATAATGAAGACGAAGTCTATGTCATACCAAAGGCTAACATTAAAATTAATGTTACCACCTCTATAAAAATAGGTAAGTTGCTTCACATCTAGAATGTTGCAGCTAATGCATGATATAATGCCACTTGAGACTTAACGTACACAAAACTCCCCTCTTTTCAGCCTAAATAATGTCCAGGTCATTATGACACCTGGCAGCCAAATCAGAGAAATTCAGAGGTAAAATTGGCATTCTGTGCCTTATCTTTTGTGCTTGCAACCTTAGGAGTACGTAGAGAAACTATGGGATGAGCTTACCCAAACACTGCAGCACATGCTGAACATGATTTAAATCACTTTGATCTGTTTTTTATAGTTCTACAGATGTATCTGGCCAAAATCTCCCCTCACACTAGCATACACCTGTAATTTCTCTCCTCAGATTGCTGAATATCTCCACTTTGAGTGGACTGAGGCCAGAATTCAATTCAGAGAAGTTATTTGGATTATACTTTATTTGAAACTAAAGCATAAACAGAATTATCCACAGTCTCTGTGCTTTTAACTTGTCAGAAAACAGAATCAGTATTTGTGCTTGATGAAGGTTGCTGCTATCTCAACCAATCAGCTGGATGGACTCATAGAGGCTTTTCTTGGTGGGCTCTTTTTCTTTTTTGTTTGTTCTTCAAAAGCATTTTCTAAATGAAAGTGGTGCTTATGAAAGGTGATAGGTTCATAGTTATGGGATCAAAAGGGGATTCAGGTTTAGCTCCATGCTGTAAGCAGAGAGGAGGCAGCAGCACTGCCCTCCTCACAGGCTCTGCTCTGAATTACATTTCACTGTGTGTTCATTTGCTGTATTTTTACACCCACGTTAATGATCAGAGTGGGTGAAGAGTAGAAACACATTTTTAATGAGAATTCTCACAATAAATGGGATCCTGTCTGTGGTCTGCAAAGGCTGAGTGCTACTGCAATACTTCACTTTGCATGGCAACATCATTCATGGTCCCTGGGCATGTACCAGACTCAGGCTGGCATCCAAGTCCTCAATCCACCCATCACTTCCAGGTGCTTCAGCCCCCAGCATCTCTTTATTTCAGTCATGAAAACACTCGTCTGCAGAGCAATCACTCATCCTTAGACTGACACTGCTGCATCAAGCAATTTATATAAGCCGATGCTGTAATGACATTTCTCAGACTTGTATTTTATGGGTTCTTCTTTTTTGGAATTTGTGAGGGATAGAGAGGGCTAAGCTGGGTGGTTAAATTATTAAACTGTCCTCGGAATACTCATCTTTCCAAAATGCCTTAAACAACATTTTAATCAATACAAAAGTAAGCTGGTTTCAACTGCAAGAAAATTCCCAGGGGCAGTAGCTAGCCCTGTGCAGAGCTTATTTTCAAAGCTGAATATGCTGATTGCTAACAGAATAATACTCCAGAAAACACCCAATCCGCCTTTGTTCATCATTCTGGTTCACTTCCCTTTTTGGTACCTTAGCTGCTTTAATAGTAGATACGAAATGAAGCACCTTGGGCACGTGTCCTGGGCAGCACATGGTGCAGCAGAGCCTCGGGGACCAAGAGGTGGCACAGTTTGGATTGGGAAGCAGAGTCACCTGTCCCAGGCCAGCCATGGTGTCCAGCACACTGCTCTGTGCAGGGAATGCAGCCTTTTGCTACCCCTTGCAAAACACCAGCCTTCCCCTAAAAACAGACTCAGGAGACTGAGACACCAAAAGAAGACCACAGGTATGGCCAGGGGCTGTCATTCTCTTACACCTCACGGGGAAATCACCTGGGTTTAGGCACTGGCAGAGAAGTGAGAGCAAGGCCACCCTTGCTCTTTGCCTCTGATTCCTCTCTCACACTCATTTTCCTTCATCTGCATCTTCCCTGATTTACATCGACAAACAGAAGTTGAATTAGGTTCCTTCAGTGCTACTGATGAACTGATTACTCCAGTAAAAAATTTCTGCTTATCTCATACCCAAATGAAAAGCAAGATCAGTCTCTCTTTTGAAAAAATCAAAACTGGAATAGTAAAGAAGGACTGGGTTTGTAATAAAGCTTTTCAAATATGAGCTGCCGTTAAGTCCTATTGAACTGCAATTCTAAATGCCAGGGCCTTACTCCATGAAAGCAGTCTGCCCCCAAAACACAGGCACTCAAGTAGAAAACAGGCCTTTTGTAGGTCTTTCCCTGCTGTCCCCCTTGTTCTCTTACACATTTCTCTTATTACTGGACATATTTCCTTCCTTTCCCCATGACTTTTTCTGTTTTATTCTTGTACCATCCTCTCCTCTTTTCATTTCTTGTACAATGCAAAGCTGTTCCTGTCCCACTAGAGGCTTTGGCCCTTGTGACTGTGAATTCCTTCCCTCTTCTAGTACAAAGAGCTGTAAATTTTAACAGGCACAACATAACCAGATTGTTCATTCCCCCTGTTTCTCTCTGCAATTACAGAACTAGAGGCAGCAGGAAACAAAGCAGAGGGCTCATCCTTGCACCACTCAGCCAGCCAGGCCTGCAAGATCCTACAAGGAGAGTGTGACACCCCAGTTACAGACCCCCTGCTCTACTTACTGAGGTGCTGCTGCAGTACAGACTGCTCATCAAGTGGCACCCGTTTTTTTTGTCTGGTTCAATGTTCTGTTGAACTGGGTGCACCACAGGGACCTCCCTGAGCCTTTTTTTCCATTTTTCAGGCAACAAGTCGAACACAACTTTCTGGGTTTAATGCTTTTAAAAATGCAGATGTCTTGGGCTTTTACTGGGGTTCCCAAAGCTCACAATACCGAAATGAAAACCATAGTGATTGCTGTGAGCATTATCTCATTGTAGCCAAGGATCATATCTGCCCTCTATTAATAACTAACCCACTCCTGAAATCCTCAAGGTGAGGATCCAGTGGCAGGCAGCTGAGCCTCAGATGGACAGAGATATTTGTACCATTACAGTGACAGAAATAAATCCTTCTTTGAAACAGTAACTTGACGTGGCTCACAGTGCACCAGATTCATACTGCCTCAGCCCACAGTTAATAGATTTATCCCAGCAGTAACATGTGCCAGAAGACAAGGGAAAACATCAACCAAACGATTTATTTAAAAATAAATAAGGCTTTGATTTTTAATAGTGCTAAAAGGCTTTAAATTCACACATTGCTGCCTTCTCCACCCTCAGTACTGCTGAGTTCATAGAACTACCTCATGCAAACTTTAAGCATACAGTAAATATTTCAAAAAAACTCTACAGGGAATAATGTTTGTTCTGTCAGCGCTTCACGGATTGTTTTGTGGCATCTACAAATAATGAATGATTAGAGCACAAACGAGAAAAATAATTGACTTTAAGGCATAAACAGCTGCACTTAATTCTGGAGGAGTGCCCAGAATTGCTGCTTTGAAATCCCTCTGCTTTTTCCACGATAAATATGTTACAGAATCATGAAACAAAGTCTGCTAACAAATTATTCCTCCTTATCTCCTATGTGTCGTTCTCTTTTGCATGTTTATTCTGCCCTGTTAGCTTGGCATTGTTGCCTAGGTGCAGTACTGTACCACTAGGTTTTATGAAGTAATTACAGCTGGAAACAAGTTTTTTTTAACCTGATTTACATCCTTCCAAAACCCCCATACATTCATAACAGCCTAAGCACTTCTGATTTAGCTCCACGGCCACAGAAGGCATTTTCTACCTCACTGGATTTGGACAGGAAGTCTCTAATCTGATAACCCAGTTATACCAAGTTATATATCCTGTGACAATAATCCAACTGGCCCTCACATTCCTTGCCTCATTTGTTTAGATCCTTGAAGTTTTCATTCAAGCTGCTGTTTTAGAAGAATAACTGGTTCTGTCTGGTTTTATTGGCTTTTTTAAAAGCTGAAAAAGGAGAAAACTTAATATCTAATATATTGCTACAGTCTCTACTGCAAAGTTTTATTAAAATTAAATTAGATGATACAAGGAAAGGTCAAAATTGAAATGGAGTCAATAAAAATCATTAGATTAACAGTGATCCTGAACTGAATCACCATCTCACTGATTCACCAAATTAATACAGCCAGTCACCAAACAAAATGATTGTACAGCACCGTCAGTTCCTACAAACCTGCAAATACCTTCCTACAGAATTTAAGGAGGCACTGCCCATTTAACACCTGTCCCATTGCATCACTCTACTGACAGCAATCAGTCTGGTCAGTTGAACCTTTTTCAGCTCAAAAAGAGCCTGTTTTCTGCCTCAAGGGATGCCTGAAGTCCTGGACATCCCACACGGTTAGCAGCTAGCTGATGATGGTTACTGAATTTGGTGCAGTGTCTGTGATAATCATGTTTATTTTAATGACACTTTCTCTGCCCTCAGGATGACCACGTTGTTTCTTTGAGGTTTAGGCAGAAGGAAAAAGAAAAATTGTCACAGCAAGTTTGAGGCAATGAGAGGAAAATGCACACTGGGCTCACCCACCAAATCCCTCTCAGAGAGAGGTGCTCACTCTGCCTTCACCTGCCACCACAGAAAGACTTGGACAAATACAGAAACGTGTATTTATGCATCTCTCTGTAAGAGTTTTAATCTATCAGTCACCCTAACAGAGCAGCATCTTTTCAAATGGTCCCATTTCACAGAAGTCAATAACCTAAAACCAGACTGAGTCAAAACCAAAACCAAACCAAACTAATGCCTTACCAGTATAATCCACTGAATGCAAAATGATTTGAAAATCAGCCCAGAAGTCTTCAGTCTCATCCAGGCTTTAAACTGAACCTACCCAAACCTCACAGATGCAAAAGAACACCAGGCAATTATCTCTCAAGGCACTTCACTAGCACACACTGTACAAATATTTGGAGCCACAAGTCCATTACATTGCAGATAGGGGTAGATAGAATTCTAGAAAGGAAGATCTTCCACTAGAGAGTAAATTAAAAAATTTTGGAATTGTGGAAGGTTTTGTCACGAATCATATTGGCAAACCACTGAGACTTTTCATTACGAGAAGTTCAGTTGTCTGACATTTAAAGAATATTAAAATATTTTGTGGGTTATGATTACTAACAGGATTGAAACACTATGATTACAACTTCTTGTAGCTGAATGCAGTTTTAGAAGTTGAATCAGACAGTATTGTTTGGCTTTGTTTAGACTTTTTGATATGACTGAATGAAAGTATCATTTCAATTTATCCTCAAACAAAATTTCAGTTTTTGCGCAACACTGTTTTTCTTTCACTTTCCTGTTCAGAACAAGAATTCTACTTTTTGACTACCTTTTTTTCCTTTGTGGGGATGGAAGAGCCATGGGAAATAATGATAAATCCCCTGAAACCAGGGAAATATGGTATTAGAGGATGATTTTCATCCAGATCTTCCAATAACTGCAGGTATTATGGCAAAAATTACTTTCTTTCCTGTTTTCTAGTGTGCTGTCACATTCCATTCCATTTTTTTTCCCCTTAGGAGCTTCCAAGCTAGGATGCTGTAGGAAGGAAGGCAATGTAAAGTAGGAGGGAGCAGCTGCCAAGTCAATCTCCATCAGTAAATTCTGCCCCTTGTCCCTACAAACCTTGTCTTGCCCAGGTAAAGCACCACAGCACTCCTGCTGGAGGGGCAGGGCGGGGCTGGCACATCCAGGTAAAACAGAGGCTTCACCATCTCTGCTGATAACCCTGGCACCCAGCTGGGTGGGCACTCCTGTCTCCAGCAGTTGGATCTGAGGTGGGACCTGGAGCTCCTTCCCACCCAGCAGCTGTGGCCTCTCCACTGCTGCTGCCCTACAAACACCTTCACCAGCGTCACCTCCCAGAGATACCACCAGCAGTGACCAGTTTCAGGTGCTGACCGAGGTGCTAACCCCTTCCAGATGAAGTTCTCAGCTCCCTACAAAACTGATTCCACTTCACCTACGCCGTGGATGTACTTCCAGCATGGATGTGCACCAAGAGGCAAAGTTTACTTTCAACATGTGCATGCACCTGAAGTTTTAAATAGATAATGACTTTATAATGACAGTCCAGCTATGAATTCAGTAACACTGCTTACTAATCCATGTCTTGGGATTTGCTCTGAGCAATGGAAACATGCAGCAGCTTCTGCTTGAGCCCATGGTTCTCCGGGAGAGACAGAAGAGCCTAAGCCACAACTCGGTGCCAGTGGAGACCAGCACAGTTTGTCTCTGGCCACCTTTCAGCTGAGGAGCCCTGGGCACTTGGAATCTTGCTGCACGCTCTCTATGGCTATGGTTCACAGGCATTCATTGAAACTTCAGTAGTCTGAACAAAAATGGATTGGGAAACGCTGCCACCTGCACCTCCCTACTGAACGTGGACAGGGGTTTGGGGCTCGTGACACAACAAAATATGACATAAAATCTTACGAGATAAAAATCTTATGGTTGGGGCCAACTGGAGAGTCATGAGGCACCCCCAGGTAGGGTATTTCTGAATGGATACTTAAATTTTATTTAAGTCCTGAAGACTCTCATGGATAGGGAAAATAGGCTGGTAATTAGCTGTAGAAAAAAATTTGGGTAAGAATCTACATAGCACATAGCTTTTCCACTAGGGAGAATAAATAAGGTTAGTTTGCACTTTCTCTGCCTTCCAGACAATATGTTCTACAAGAAAATTGAGGATAATTTGTCTAGAATATATTATTCATATACAATTACTATGTATTAAAATGATAATGTTGTTAGAGTCTAAGGATCTAAACAAAGTATGTAGGGAGATTTAATATATTTTTATTAGACATCATATTTAGAAGAAAACAAACAAGATTTCAGGAGCTCCAGACCATCTCCAATGATCTGAGGAATTGTATGCCAAAAAAAAGTCTGTCTGATCTTCCCTAACGATATCAGTTAGGCAAATAAAAGATATTAACCTGCCTCATAAACCTTGCTTCACTTAAAATACTCAAAAATTGTGCTCACATGGGTTTATGCTAAGATATGGAAATGGCAAGAACAGAGAGAAGAAATAAGGTTAAGAGCAGGGATATTTTTCAAACAATTTATGCTAATATTCTCCTAAATTCCAACACGAGCTTCCAGCAAAGCTGTATTATTTTCAGTGAAACAAAATTACTCATGTGGAGACTAAGCAAATTCAGTGACTTGGTTATTTCAAACAGGCTTTGTTATTTTATGCCTCTAAAAGATTTCAATTGCCTGGTAAGTAAAACCAGCTGATTTAAGGGCACAGTGTATCACCCAGCCAGCCCTGCCTGTAATACTTAGGTAATTATTCAAAACTGTTATTGATTCCTGGGAAGAGATGGGGATGTACATAACTTGCTCTGAAGGAAGGAAGCAGCACAGCACTTGCCTGCCCCACCAAGCAGACTCTGCTCTCCCAGGAGCCGTGGACATGGATCATCCCAAAGCATCTGAGGTACTGGGAAGGACAGCTTGGATGTTAACGACGTTAAATATTGGATCCCTCAGAGCTCTCCTCACAATGTCTGTGCTACCAAAGGAGATGAATGCACAGCACGGTATTTTTACATCAGCCTCAAATACAGAATGGTGAAGTTTAAGCATCAACACACTTCCTGGAAGCAAAAAGAGCTCTGCAGCCTACTCAGATTTGGCATTTACAATAAATATCATGTAGGCACCTTCAGTAGGAGCCGTGAAGATGTTGCTTTATGCTACTACTAAGTTCATTCTGTGCTTGATTCTAAAGTATTGGGGGGTGGCTGGCGAGGGGCCCAAGTGCCACGCTGCTTGGCTCGAGCAGGTATTTGTGGAAGACAGGATCCAAAATGCACAAAGAAATGTCATGCTGTTTTTTCTGCAGTGCCTATGCATCTGGCTTCATTTGACTGATGCTTAAATAAACCCCCTGTTTCTCCTACCTTAAATAGAGAGAATGTATCAGACCAGCAGTTCGAAGTATTTACATTAATTGAACAATTTTAAGAAGAGCTTTACTATAAATAGCATCGCCGAAATAATCTGACTCAGTTGTCACCCACATAATAAGGATGTTCTTATTTATATTTTTTCCAGACATCTAAATTGCTGCCAATTCTGAAAGTAGTACTGATGGAAAGAGGAAAAGGAAAGGATTGTGTTAGAGGTCTATCAACAGCAACATCACTATGTCCTATTAGAAAATGATTTATTTGTAAGATTTGCAATTGATTTAAGCAGGTAGAACACAGGGAAATTCTGGTTCTCCTACAGTCAAATCTTGAGGTTCACCAGGCTTGTTCTGGATTCAAATCAAGGCCATCTGACCTGGCTCCTCCTGAGCTCCTGCAGAAAGCTCCAGTCTTGTCAGTTCCGAAATCTCCCATTTAATGCCCACCTTTAGCAGCCACCTGTCTGTGTGACAACAGGAAGTCACTGTTTAAACACCATCCCCCCATTCAGCACTAACAAAGTGCAGATTTTCAATCAGGCTTCTTAACAAGCCCCTGAAATGCTGCCAGGCCTTCTAATCCAGCAGCAAGTCTTGTCAAAACACGGTGACTTGGGACCAAAAACCCCCTTCGCGCACCCCAATGGGCACATTTGGCTGGCAGGGACCACTGAGTGCTTCTAATTGACAAAAAGGGGGAGGCAGAGAAATCCCACAAACACAGATCACTGAAACCCACACGAGTGAAAGAATTCAAGCTGATGTGGGAGCAGGCACCAAATGGAGCTGTTGAGATGAAGGGTGGCCCCGAATGAGCCCCCACTGCCCTGGATCTGCTCGCGGGTGGGATGGCAGAGCAGCGCGCTCGGGCCGTGCCCAGGCTGGCTCTGCATGTCAGCACGAGAGACTGAGACAGCAGAGGCCACAAATCAAGCATTAAATACTGCAAACAACTTCTTTTCTTCCTCTGTCTTTCATGAATATCCGAAAATAGCTGGAAATAAACCAAGGGGGAAAAAAAAAAAGCTGGGGGCAAAGGCAGAAGGGTGTTGGAATTAGCCCTGAGATGCATGCACAGACTGCACATGGGACCGTGAAATTCTGGGTTTAGCTGCACAGATCATTTCTGACAGGCATAGAAATGGTCTGCAGTGCAAATTGTATGGGATGGAAGGGTTTAAAGGCCCTGTCTGGGTCAGGGGACACACGCTCATGAACACCACTGACCCCAGGCTTCAGCTCGGAAGGCCCCTGCAGTTCCAGCAGTACAACAGCCTCCCTCAGGCTTAAAAAAGAGCTCCTGTTGCTAGGTGCAGGCTTGCTGGCAGCCATCTATATGCACTATTTGCCAAAAGGTGCCTTTTCCTCTTTTGACTTATTCAAACTTCTGTAAATTAACAGCTAAAAATGCCCTGCTTTTCACAGGTTTTAATTAAGATTGCTTTCTCCCTGCAGGAAGAGAAATACTGAAAATAGCCTGAAAAATGGGTCCCCTTGTTGCCAGGTGAGTTTCTCCAACACACCCAGCCTTGCTAATGAAGTGAAACTCCTATCTTCACTTCAGGTGGTAGCTAATTAGTATATTTTCTTAATTAAAATGCTTTTCCTATCGAGGTATTCTTCAAAAAGGCCAAGGAGGGCATTTTGTTGCTATGACCACTCAGAACCAAAATGTCTTATTAGAGGAAGGGGACATCTGCTCTGGGTTTCAAAATCTCCTAGAAGCTTGCTGGGAACACTGTGTGCAAGTCCACAACACCGACGGAACGATTCAAACACCGAGCAAGAGCTTCAAGACCAAAAGGTTGAACCCACAGGGGGCTGAAACCTCAGCTCAGGAACCAGCCTGTGGGAGAGGGGCCACTTGCACTGAGCACGTGCTGTGTAACCAAGCACTGTCTGTGATTCTGTTCTCACATACACACCAGGTCAGGGCCATTTACTTTAATTTCTGCTGAAAAATAGATTTAAGCCCTCAAGAGTTCCTGACTTTCCTTTCAAACTGACCAAACTTGCACCGATTTTAACATCTACGGATCCTCAAATAATAACTGGTTCCAAACTGATTTCATGGCTTTGTAATTAGCATGTAACCAGAGCTCTTATGAATGTTGTTAACATTGCCACAGGTCTTTAAAAAGCCAGATGGGTTTTGTGTTTGGGCAGCTGGGCTGTTGGCTTGACCAGCCTGTTTGGCATCTCTGTTCTACTGATCGTAGTTCTTGGTTAGGACTTGCAGCAGAATGCATTTAAAGGTTGGGAGAGGTGCGAAGGGGTTGCTCTGGAGGGTCACTGAAAGGCTGAAAGAGGATGGTGGATTTGGTGTATTTTTACTTCATACATCCTCTAGATCTTCAGTGACTATTCCCTTTCCTCCTTTTCTCTCTGGAAAAACTGTGCACAGAGCTATCCTCAAACTTTCAGCAGAGCACAAAAAATAAAAAGATGTGAACTCCAGCATTTTGGGTCATTTGTAGGAAGAAATGTATCAGCTTTTCTCCTTTTTTTTCATTTTCCTGTCAATGGTGTTCAGATAACATAGAAACTCAAGCCTTTCAAATGCTGCAAGTTGAAAAAACGTTGAAAGCATCTCATTCTGCTTTTCCCAAGTTTGAATCTCTCTCTGATTCGTGCAGAATGGGAAGTAGGAGAATGACACTCTGCTTCCATCTGTCTCATTGTATCTGAGAGTGCAGAAAGGAGCTGTCACACCAGCAGCTCTCCATCACAGCACTGAGCTGGGGTCACAGCCGTCTTTCACCTATTAAAGATAATTCCAGGCCTTGTCTGCAGTGTGGAGTGTTTCCTTCCCCTTTCTTTTTAGGTGTAATGTATAACCTTGTCAAAGAGCTAAATATACTGCAAGTTCTCACAAGAAACAGAGACGTGTCAGGGACTGAATCTTTTCACACTGACTTTATAATAAGTTTCCGTTTTTGGGGGGGTTTTTTATAACAATTTCATGACTTGCAGAAGCAGTTAATTTTCCCCTCTTGTACAGCAGCTCAGGGTTGTGAATCAATTTGTTCTTGCACAGACATAGGTGAAATTATAGCTCTGCTGAAAAATGCTGCTCCACTGGGAGTTTGTGACTGACGTCTTGGGAGGCCAGAAGATGTGAATTCCCTTGAACATTACAATATGAGAGGATTTGTTTAATCCCAAATGTATGGAAAAACCTTGCCATTCATGAAAGGTTTACTGACCTGACCCATGATAGGAAAGCACTGTTGAAAAATGGGTATCTTCAAAATAGAAATGCCAAATTTCTAGGGAGAAATTCATAGTTCATCGAAGATCAAGAAGTGAATTATCCGTTAAAAGGCAATGTTATGGTTTTTAAAAGGGAAATTAATTAACTTCAACAAAACATAAACAAAGTTGTAATCAGGATCCCGAACAACTGCTTGTCTTTCACCCTCAGTCCTGGCAGAATGCAGCTGAATTTTTGCAAGAGGAATTGACAGGTTGTTAACCTGAGCCTCCCAGGCTCCCACGCCTGCACAACAGGAAGTCTGGGAAATAACAAGAGGTCTGAGGGTCTGTCAGCCCCTCAGGCTCCCTGCAGCAGAGGTGGGAAGCTCTGCATTCCATGACAGAGATGGAGCTTGCAACCACGATCCTCAGGTCCTCCCATGATGATGCACCAAACTGCATCTTTCTTTTTTAGATTAGGGATTGGAAATTTGCACTGGAAGCATACAGTCAGGTGAGTGTCCTGACTCAGCAGGGAATGAGATGTGGGAAAGAGACAACGTTGGAGGATATGAGGGATCTATAAAACCTGGCTCTGCACGTAATGGGGGGGAAAAATTGCCTGTTCCAAGTATGTTCCAGTGCCAGAGCTGGTGCTCAAGAAGTGAACCTCTCAGACCCAGGTTCAAAACAATGGAAAACATGGGCAGCAGAGAGAGTTTTTGAGGTCAAGCCTCACATTCCTATTATGAAGTCACATTTCACATTTACTATAGAAGCCTGCTATTTCCTAAATTCATTCCTTGCTCCTCCTCTCTTCTTCATTACCCTCTCACATAATTCTGCAATATAATCCTGCCACCGTGTTCCGAAGAATTTGCATTTGAACTGTGTAGTCACACGTAAGGCACCCTGTGCTAGCTGTGTGATACATCTGTGCTGTACAGGAACAGCCCTGCCCAGGACAGGGTTTATCCCAGAACTGGGGTAACAGCAGCAAGGAGCTGGCTCCTCTCGGAGTGTACGGGAACCGTGCAGCAGCTGAGTGTCGAGGATACGGCGCCGGGTGAGGAGCCTGTGCCCGCCTGGCACCTCCTGCCGTGTCACAGCCCACGTGTCTCCTGGAGCTCCGAGCTGCCCCGAGCCCTGAGCGCAGCGGGGCTGGGTCTGTGCGAGGGCAGAGCCCTCCTGCTCTGCAGCGGGTTCCTGATCCCGCGGGCACCGCTCAGCGCCTCGGTGCCCTGACTGCTGGGACACCTCAGCCACGCAGAAGCAGGTGGGGACAGCCCAGGACACCCACGGAGAAGCAGGTGGGGACAGCCCAGGACACCCAGTCTACGTGACCAGAACTGTGCACAGAGATGCAAATCACAGAGTGACCACAAAGCTGGCTTTGTGCCTTCCTGAGCCCTCCCTTGACAGCAGGCCTTGGGCAAGAAGCCACGCAAACAGATACAGGCTCCAACCATGACTGGGACAGGGCCCCTGGGACTGATCTTATATTAAAAACTAAGTTATTGCTTACTAGGAGAGGGGTCCTTGTGAATGAAAGCTGCAGAAAACTCTCAATCTAGACCATTCCTAGAAATACAGGATCTACTACAAACGGAGCTGCTGCCTCTGGGATGTCCATCACACGATTCTGCAGCTTGTGTTCATACTGACACGACCTCGAAAGGCTTCAGTGCCCCAGCTGTGGCATCGCTGTGCTGCTCTGCTGGGCAGGAATTCCCTGGGAAAACCCTTCTGCTGAGCACACAGAGGGAGCAAGCGTGGGGCCAGGCCTGGCCCGGGCTCCCTGCCCTGCCCTGCCGGGTGCCGCGGGCACCGGGCTGCTCCGGAGCCGCTCCCGCCGCCTGCAAGGCCACCAGCAAGGCCACCAGCTCCCGTGCCTTCGGCCTGCAGCTCTCCTCTGGGCTCCTGCTCACAGCACTGCTCAAATACCACTTCCCGTCTGCTCAGGGCAATCTCCAGCCAGTTCCATGTCCCTGTGTAATCCCACCTTGGTTTGGGTAAGCTTTGGGTCTTGTTTGAAACTGTGCTGGTCAGAACATTTACAAACATCATTCAAATATGTGTGTCAGACCTTCCATCTCTGTCTGCCAGGAGAGGCTCCTCCCAAGGTGTTTAAAGGCCACCGTGTGAAGCTCATTCACTAAGTGCTTTAGGACTGTTTGAAAAATTCTCTAGCTACAACTAGAAGTGAGAAATAGTTGTAAAAACTCCAGTGGAAGTCAGGTGCAGCAGAGCCCCACCCACAAAGCCTGTACACTTAAATGTAGTGGAGGCCTTTCTAAATCACTTAACAGAAAAAACCAAAAGTATTATGGAAAAACACACAAAAAACTGAAATATTTCAGTAACTTATCGATCACATTTGTATAAAAATTCCCTGGCACTTCTCAAATGCAGATTGAAGACTACACCACACAAAAAATGCAAAAAGAAAAAAAGAAAAAGCCTATCATAACCTAAACTTTCTCTGTTGGAGTGTGTAATCTTAAAATTCACCCCTGAAAGATTATTCCTAGAGGAACTCAAAAGATTACACCAGTATGCTTTGATAATATCATAATCAATGTTTGTCAGGAAAAACACATTATTCTGTTTTCTTCTTGAAGTAAGAGAATCATATTTAAAAGTGTGTCTTTTATCTTCATATTTGAAATTAATAAAACCAGCATTTATCAGGAATCCTAAAGGCACTTCTCTCACACAAAATCTGAAGTCACAATTTACAGATGATACATCTGTTAATTGGAAGTTCTATTTTTGACGGATGTTCGATATGTATAAATGATCTGGTGCTTTGACTAATCCAGCCAAATCAACAGCTTTAGATGGAATTCAAAGGCTATTTCAGGGATCTCTGCCAACATTTATGTCACTGGATTTAAAAAAAAGAAACCCAAAACCACAGCAGAATCCTGTCTCCCATCCTCATACATTTAAGGGTACAGAAAGTAAAATATGAATTATCACACTCTTTGCATAATCAAGCTGACCAGAGCTACATTGAATAAATAAATAAATGGACAAAATACAGCTCATGTTATTGCCCATGGGTTCAATATTTACCAGTTTATGTACCATCTGAGCTGTTTCCTGTAATCAGCCAGGCACATGGCACTTTCATTCTCAAGAGACATTATCACCATGACAACTTTATCAGAATAAATTATGAAACACAACACTTGGGGCACACAGAATGTGGGCACAGGTTTGGAATATTATTTTGTTAGTTATTCTTTTAACAACGCTCCAAGTGCCCACTGGAGCAGAGGAAATTAAAAAAAAAAAAAAAAAAACCCTACAAACCATGCCTATCAAAATAACAATAAAAATGTAAAAACTTTGCAAAAAGGAAAGGAATAAAGTCATTAGGCTGAAAAATGGGCAATCAAAGGAGCTAGTGCGCTCGGCAGATGGAAAAGCAGCAGGTGCCGAAGTGCGATGGGACCTTGCTTCCCATCATGCACGCTCCACAACGATGCAGCCTGACAGGGAAGGGAATTGATGTGTCGGAGCAGGTACTTTCTGCCCATTAGCTGACTCTCAGGACAGCCACACGGATGCTGCCCCTCCCTGCTCCCCGAGGGAAGGACCGACGAGCCGCCGGTGCCGCCGGCGCGCGCGGACGGACGGCGCCGTGGGACCCGCCTGTCGCCGGCCCAGGTTAACCCAGGCAAAGTGACCAGGTAAACATTCCTGCACCTCAGACTGGGATTAGAGATTTCAGCCTATGAATAAATTATTTGAATGCAGATGTTTGGAATCCATTAAGGTAAAGCATATTGGACAGGCTCCGCTGGGGGGAAGTGCTGATGAATAGAATTTCCAAGCCCGCATTAACTCTGGCAAACAACAGAAGCAGTGTGCAGAGCCCGATAACACCCCCACACCTACTCCTTAGCTGGGAAAATCCCTTGTTACACGAAGGACAATTGATGTACTGTAAACTCCATTACTCTGGTGGCCCACGATGCATCACTGTATTCTGGCTGGTTTGCGTTCCTCATTTCCATCACAAATGACAGAAAATATGACCATAAAAATGAAAACCAAATCAACACAGAGAGTCTTGAGAGGTTTCAATTTGTTCAAGTCAGTCAGTCCCCTTCACTGGCCATCTGTCCTTTTTGCTGCTGAGTTCAAGGATGCCTGGAATGATGAGTACAAGAATTACTTCTGGCAGCAACACAATGACACACTTTGAAGTCCTTGCTTCTGACACAGCATTTCCAAAGAGGCAAAGAAGTACCAAGCTTGCCCTGGCTGAAACAAACTGCAAATTTATTTCCACAAATCAAAGGAATCTCTAGGAGGGCTCCATTAGAATTGTTCAGTGGCCACAAGAATACAAATTGAAGTAGGTACTCTGAGGTATTTACTGTGAATTTGGCACAGTCCTACAGCAGGTTTCAGTTCGACGCCAAGGAGGAAAATCTCCACGATCAAAATATTTTCTCTGTGATTTACAACAGTCTGAGAACGCTCTTCTTTGAAAATGTTTTGTTTCTCAATATCATAAGCAAATAAAACATTAATGATGTCAGAACCCTGCTGATATTTCCAATTGGATAGATCACATTTTTCTTTGTAATGTTCACAATTAAAACAAAGAAAACTCAAACCAGAGAGAGAGATAAAGCAAGTCACTAGTCAGCAATAGGAAAGGCAGAAAATTTGTGCAGGTTAGACAATACATCTTTTGCTCTCAATCTGCTATTGTGTAAAGCATCAACAGCAGCTGCATGGCGTGTCAATTTTATTGTAATTCCTTGGCTTTTTTTAATGTCATTTATAAAAAATTTAGCTTTTTTTTCCACCTAATTTTGTTGTTGGTGCTGTATCATTACACCCTAGAGCTAAGAATTATCTTCTTTTAATTATTTCAGCTTCTCAGAAGCTAAGGACCATTATTTTCTGAAAACATCCTTCAGAATCCTCTTCGTTTATTACGTTTGTAATTAGAGAAAATAATGACATATCGTTTACAGATATCTTTAGAGCTGAACCACCAGAAGACCCATTAGGCATGCTTAGGCCTTTCAAACAACCCACCAGGCACAGGCAAAAGGCACTTTTTGAAGTCCCTGCTTAAAACTGTAACATGACCCTTTTTCAGTTTAAAATTTGGTTTATCAACATGCGACCAGAAATGGTCCATTTGTTTTGCACTGATAACACAGGATATGACTTCAGGGAACTTTTAAATGAATAAAGCATGTGCAGGGCCAGCCAAAGGCTTATTTTAGAAATCTGGGGTACAGCCAGGGCAACCTTCACACCTGGCTTAGTTCAGTGGCATTTGAGATCCAGCAGAAGAGTAAGAATTAACACTGAAATAGAACATATTCAGAAGGGTCATGGCAGTTCCAGGGACAAGCACACATGTAATTAGAGACTGTTTCTGCCTCAAGTAAATCTGTGCATCTGAAAGGAAGGCATGAGAAGGAGATGAGGCCAGAGAGAGAAGTAAATTCCACAGAAACATGAAAAACTCTTATCTAAAAGCTTAGGCACAAAGTTAAATCTCGATATGCTTCTGCAGCAGTTGTTAAAGCAAAAGCTCCCTGGCTGTCCAGGGCTTGGAAGCTCCACCAAACAAACATTGCATCGAATTTAACCCTCGGGTGCCTCTGATGAAGCTGATACTGTATTTTCAGCTGTGCAATACACTGCTGTACCAATATTTGTGGAGTTAAACTAAAGAGCCCATGTTCTCCCAGAGCCCTAAGGGACGTACCTGAAAGCCTAAACACGATATTTCTATACAGGTCTGCTTCTAGCAGCTGCCATTGAAATGGAAATTGCTGGATACATTTCCAATCATGACCTATAAGGAATATTTCTAGTAGCATTTGGCATGATTGATTTGAGTTGTGTAGCACTGCCTCCTCCCAGGGATTATCCATTCTGCAGCCTGCTTTGCTCCACAGGAAGATGGAACGATAGAGACCGGGAGGGGAGGATGAATACAAAATGCCTGCTAACCAGCAAGGCTAATGGCACTATTTATTCCCACACCCGTATCAGAACTCATTTCCTAGTTACAGACAACAGCAGACCAAAAAGGAATTGTAAAGATTTTCTTAGCTTGTGGGCTAAGAGGGTTTTGCAATTGCTTTTTTTGGCCATTAAAAAGCCAGGTAAGGTGTACTCTGCCTGCAGATGCTGCATGGGAGCAAACACAGCGTCCCTGCCAGCAGTTCAGAATGCAGCACCGCTTGCACTGACACATTCATTGTCAATGTACATTTTATTTATGTATTTGTACATAGCACAGCCACTTCTCTTCATGCTCATTTACAACCTGATTGCATGTCCACTTAAAAAAAAAAAAATTTAATAAAAAGGATCCCTCTGTGAAATGGATAAAATACTATTACTAAATGATATGCGTAATCATTCAGTACCATTACTACTGAAAGGTGATATTGCCGTGACATTGAGAAAATTGGATCTATTCTTCATACAATTATATAGCTACACTTTCACTCTAATGCCATTCTAATTGGAAAGGAGCACTGAAATGTGAGACTGGGCGCATTTCAATATCTAATTATCACTCGGTAACTCATTCTCAAAATAGTTTTCTGGAAAAGACAGTTGCCAAGAATGCTATTTTAATTCTGAGGTCTTCACTAACATTCTTACAGGGAAAGCGTTTTATTCACTATTTGTCTGTATTTCAGCTACACCTCTGAAAAAAGATGGACAATAGATATATACAAATGTAAGTTGGTCTGGCTCCAATGGAAAAACATTTGCCTTTACCACTCTGCCAGTCAAGTGATTGTGAGCAAGATCTGCTTCCTGGGGAAGGAGCTCTTAAGGGTTAAGCGATAAAAACAAATTAAATTAAAAAAGCAATATAAAGGCAACATTTTTTACATAAAACATTTGCCAGATAGAACAATAAAAGAAGTAATTTGAGTTATTGTAGCTAAAAACAGCAGGATCTACGTTATAGACCCATTTCAGTGCTTTAACAGGGTACTTTGGAATTGGTGTTTCTCCCTCAGGACTCAACCTGATGACAATCAAATGCAATTTAATTTTGATAACAGAATACTTTGGGGGAATTTTATAATGAAAATATTCTAAAGAACTAAACCAACATGAAATAGAACAGTTTTGGGGATGAGTCTGGGGTTTGTTTTTGAAAGGAGTAGAAGCTTTTACACATCAACACCCATATCCACCCAACTTCTGTGTTCACATGAACAGAAGGGTGCCCTGCCTGCTGATGTAAACTCCCAGCATTCACCTGCTAAAAGCCTCCTTGCAAAAATCCAACAAACAGTCAGAGACAGGTGAGCCCCGAGGTGCTGAAAGACCTGAATAGCTCCAGTTCTCTCTATTTTCAGGATTAGACTAAAATTCATCATTTTCCCTGCGTGTTTATTTTTCTTGCCTCCGTGTTGTCACCTCAAAAGCACAACTCCGTCTGAAAATGAATTTATTTTTGTTCCTGCCTTAAAAGGCTGCGACAGGAGGCGTTGGGAAGAACAACTTTGAGACAGCAGGCTACCAACACCAGAGATGCAAACACGCTCCAAGCAAGCCCCTTTCTGGCTGGTGCCAATCTGTAATTACACGAGCTTTTCAGACAGGGAACATCCCAAGCAGTTCCTCCAAAGATCATTGCTGTGTATCCTGCCCAGCACAGAAAGGGTGGAGCAGGGGGAAAGGGAATTAAACCTCTGCAGGTGGAATAAAAATCCATATCTGCAGCCAAGCAGATCCTCATCAGTACTGTGAAACAGCTCCTTCATCTGCTTTCCATAAAGCTGCTCTAGAACTTCACAGGTGGCTGCTGGAACCTCAGTCACTCTCTCCAAGCTGCTACACACAGCTACAAGTGGCTCCAAGATTTTCTAGCTGGTACTCTAAATGCCCTGGAGAAGATGTCTGCCAGCTTAAGTATCTTTAAAATACCCACTAGATAGAAGCCATGCAGATCAGGACCATGACTTCTTTCATATTAGCTTTGATCACTTTGATCATTTTGCTGAAAACCAAGGCAAAAAAGTAGATTTTCCTTCTGGGCAGTGTCTGCTGCCTTGCCTGCCAAGAGAAAAATAACTGAGCCCTCCTTATTGACACACAGAGTGTTTTCTTCCAGCGTTTTATGCTCCTGGGTCATTGGTTCTTCTTAACTTTCTCGTATTTCCTTACTTGGTTTTTGTACCCTCTGACAGTCATTCTGAGCCACTTGACCTACTTTCCACTTTTTATACAATTCCTACTTGTGGCTTAAGTCCTTGAAGAGTTCATGATTTAGCTGACCTTCTCTTAAGGACAGCCAGTGGCTGTGGCCTTGCTAGAAAGTCTCTTGGGAGCTGCCAGTTCTTGAAAGTCTTTTTTCTTGCTCTCACACAGTATCCATATCAGTAACCAAGGCTATTAAGTATCCCTTTATTAAGTCCAGTATTTTAAATTTGTTCTTATCTCTCTCCACCTTTTCTGTATCAGAAATGTCAGTATTTCAGAGACTTTGCCACGAACCCCACCTTTTACTTCTGCAATTTCACCTGCTCACCTTTAATCACCCCAATGATCCACCAGCCTCCCTTTAACTCTTTGTTCCTGGAATTCTGAAAGCTGACTGCAAAATGTTTCAAGCAGATATTGGGCCATCTGGATTCCTTCCCAGCACATAGGTGGGGAGCTCAGGAACCCCACGGCTGCACAACAGCACTGCCACACCTTTGGCTACTCTTTGTTTGATCATTAGAACTGTAAGACACCAAGACACCTCATGGAAGTCTCTGTATCTACCTCTTGCCACATTCTGCTCATTAGTGTTCTAAATATCCACAAACAATTAACCAGAATTTCCATTTCTCCTCGATAGTTCATTTCCTTGCCTCATTTTCTAATATCTCCTCTTTGATATACACGATAAAACTTCATCTGTCCTCCTGAACAAATCAATGTTTATTTATGTTACTATTATGAAATACGTTAAAACTTCAATTCCTCCCTTTCACTTCCGTAATCCTTGCATTACAGTACCCAAGACACGAATATCTTTGACATATGACATAAGGGCTATCAGAAGCACCTAAGGTTTGAAGGATATCTTAAAAATAAGTACCACAGACTCAATTTTCCCCTCTGTCCTAGCACATAATGAAATGATAATGGTGCTTTGCTGTGGCTAGCCAGAAGGAGAATGTTACTGACAGATGGATGCCAAAAGAAAAGAGCTAAAAACAACTAACAGTCCTAAACTGATGAAAACAATTTAAGAATCACAGTCTGTTGCCTAAGTTCAGATTGCTGACAGACTCTAATGAAGACTGTTCAACCATACTTTTGGATTATCTATAAGCAGTTCTTGAAAAAGAAAAATTCCAAATCCCACTGCCACTTGGTATTTTTCCTATTGTTCTTAGACCAGTTAAGTAATTTATGCCATTAAAATCTTCAGCGTTTTAAAGGGGATGGCAGGAAAATGAAGGAAAACCACAAATTAAATAATCACTTTTCCTAAGAGATCTGATTTTTCACGGAGAGGATTAGAACTGTGGATCTATGCAAGAGAGAATACAAAATGAAATAGAAGAGTACCTCATCCCTTTTTGGTAACAAGAATGCATGGCTAAATGAGCATAGCACCCTATTTCTCATTTCCTTGCAAAGTTTGAAAATAAACTCTTAAAGTTAACAAAATCTTAAACTATGTGGATTAACCTTTTCCAGGTGTAGCAATCACCAGCCAAAAGACAGAGGAGTGAAATTTGTGTTCTAGGAAAAGGGTGGAGATCAATCCCTGCCCTTCAGCACTCCCACAAAGCCAGTTCTGGCCCCCACACCAGGCTGGAGCTCACTGCAGAGAGCTCCCAGGGTGAGGTACCAGAGCTCTCACCTGGCCAGGGGAGGATTTGTTTCACTCAGGTCAGACGTGGGCTGTGCAGGCACGGACAGCCCAGCTAACCAGAGCAGGGCTCTCTGCAGCCCAGCTTGGGGGTACCTGCCCTTGTTAAGGGATCAGTTCATCCCACGTGTTTCACACGTCCTCTCCCCCTGAGTGGGGCAAACCATGCCCCCAGTGACCCTACTGACTAGAAATGGGATCTGCACAGCTTCTTTTGACCACGTGAATCCCACCCTGGACACCACTGCAGCCCAGGGCTATCTCATAACCCACAGGAAAATCAGGATATTGAAAGGCTCTGGAGGAACAAAAGTAGATTGAAAGTAAAGACAAAAATACAGAGCTATTCAAAATGCCATTATCCTCTTTCACAGAGATTTTCAAATAATTCAGGAGAAATATATCACATTCTATGAACTCCAGAGTACAGAGATAGCTCCAGCATTCCTTTTTCAGCGATGCTTTCCCAGCATTTCATTTGTTTATCTCAAGCTTTCCTTGCAGAAGGAATACCACAGCACAGACTTAAATCACACTGTACTTCTTTAATTTTGCAATGTGTTTCAGAGCCCTTCTAGACATGAAAACCTTAATAAGAGAAACTCTCTTCTATTTAAAAAAAAAGTTTATTTTTAAAGTAATGCAACAGCAACCTCAAAGCCACAAGTTTTTTAAAGGTGTGCCAGGAATAGTCAGCAATTTAGTAATTGATTTTTAATCAAAGTCTATATCTTTTCTGTGCATACAATAAATATTCAATAAATAAATGGAGAAGAAAATTAACAATTTTCCCAGTCCACTCTATGCATAAACACACCAACATAACCTGGACTCTATTTTCACCCGTGGCATATGTATTACTATTTCCACCACATTTAATTTAGTCTGTCTCTACTCCAACAAAGAAATTAAAGGGAGAACTTCTGGACAGGACTTGCTAAAGAGGCATTATATCTCTTGAGGAAATATTTGTTACTGCTAACAGAGAAGAGAAAACCTCAGGAACATGTGATAACTCACCCACTTTCAAGTTTTTCTCCTCAGCTATTTCTTCCTTTTCACTCACATTCAGGCTAAAAATATTCTCTCTCAATTTCAACTGGCTACTGAAAACCCAGTCAGTAAGATCTACAGTAAAATGCTGTATTCAAATGCAAGGGTGCAGATGAAGTGTAAATAATTCTTGTTTCCACAGAGCCATAGCACAAACAGTAAAATCAACCCACTTGCAGTGTTTGTCTCTGGCTTTTGTTCCAGCAAAACACCTTGTTGCTAGAGGTGGTTGATGGCCCCTCACAAGGCTGGACAAAACCCCACTGCCCACACAGCCACCGAGAGGGGAGCAAAGCGTGGCTGCCACCCTTCTCCCCCCAGCCTCACCAGGCTGCAGCTCCTGCAGCTGCCGTGCCTTTATCAGGGGGGACAACGTTCACCTGAGCTTCCCTGAGAGGGGCTTTTCTGTGAGGTTCCAAAGAACACAAAAGCTGAGGGATTTCGGCTCGGTAACAACCTATTGATACCTTTATTCATCTCCTTTGTTCCACATGCCCTCTGGGCATCTCTGGAAGTATTCCCTCCCCTCAGGGTTGGTACCACCACGCTGTGAAATCCAGAGCTCCCCTATCCCTTCATAGGTCTGGGCTCACTCTGAAGGGGTTTAGCCCAAAGGATGACAGGGGATGGGACAACTTCATCCCTTACGTGAACAAATGTGCTGAGACAGATTAATGACACCAGTACATTTCCATTTCCCACTGCAACAAGCTCCTTTTCCACCAGGATGGAAGGCACCCCTCTGAATTCCATACAGGTACAAACTACCTGAGCTGAAGCATCAGCAGATGAAAGCATATTTAAGAAATCAGCCAGGAAAGACCAATTTGCTTCCTAGCTTAATTAATTAAGTTGCATTACCTGCCATAGCACCTTATTAATATTAAGATCATTTAGCAGAAGGACAGCCTTCAAAGGAGTTTCAGTTATTTTATCCATCTAAACTAACTTCACCCTCATATTTTGCCAGAGCAAACCAATGCCTTCAAAATTTGGGCAAATACAGACCTGTCCAGTAAACAGCACAATAATTCCTTCTAGGAGCAACATCACAGGAGAACATAACATCCATGGTTTATTCTCAGTATCAGCTACCCCCATGCAGATGTTGACAGAAACCTTCTGAACTCTCAATATTCATATGTACTAACGACTTTCCATTAACTACCCAGAGAACACTACAGGCAATCCTGTTCAAAAGCAGAGCAGGAGTAACTCCATACAGTCAGAACAAAATCCTGAAATTTCTGAACCTGCATAATCACAGAAAGGAAGCTGGATGCACAGCCAGAGGCCTCATAAAAACAAAACCCCGTACACCAGTACTTAAATGTTAAGATTACCTCATAATCTCGTAGACAATATTTCTAAGGCTGAAGGGCTAAAAGCTGTGAGGTTTTTAACAGCCTTTGCAGAAACTCACTCTCATCTGCCTCAGATGCTTAATGAGTTGTTGGAAGGGAAGGGGAATCAGCTGCTTACCATTAATCACTGCAAGAAATAGCCCTGCAAGCTCATAAATATCAGGGAAACCATTTTTACTGATATGGTCAAGGTAATAGCATAGGTCAGTGACCTCAGCCCTGCTTTCATCCCTTCCAGTATTCTGGGGGTGGTGATGGTATCACCAACACTGCTCCAGTTCAGCTGCTCTGCACCACCCTTCCCATGACAATATTGTGTTTTGCCTTGCTTCCTTTCAGATTTCTCATGGAGGCATTGCAAGGCACACAGGCACTATGTAAGAACGCCTTAAATTATAACACCACAGAAAAATGGCCATTATTTCACATTAAGGCAAATTTAGTCTTTCAAGCCTATATTGTTAGAACAGTTTGGTTTAATCTCCTTTTTTCTAACCTGTGTGTGAGTGTCTTCTTTTCTTCCCCTGTTACAGAGCTCTTGCAGCTCTCCTCTGCACTGACATCTGCATGCTCTGAAAGCCACAGGGCAATCTATTTATAACTGAAGCGGAATGAATATTCCACAGAAACGTTTCAGTTAAGGAACTTCGTGTCACTTTTTCTTTTTATAGACTCTCAATGGAAGATGCTAATAATTTAACCCAAGAATGACTGAATTTATTTGCCATTTGGGCACTTTGGCACGGTCAAGCACTCCGGTTGCTTTCTGCTCTTGCCTCAGTAACTGAGTTAGCAAAGCATTATTTTCAAACCTTGATTGCCAAAACAGAATATTACTGAAGGGACCTGTACAAAGCTGACATTGCAGAGGACACTTAACGCAAAAAAAAAGATGATTTTTAGAGAAAACTTAATTTAAGAAAGGTTTAAATGCAATTTAAGAAAGTTCTTATGAAAGGTTAAATTAATATTCCCTTTTCTTCCATTATCATGGCACTATTGAGCCATTATTCCTGTGTTATTTGTTGATTTACTAGAATATACTAGATGTTTATTTACTGTAAATATTTACTTATTAGAATATTTACTAGAATAGCTGTATTCCCCCAAAGTTGTGGGATTGTTCTAAAACAAGGCAGTGAATGCATCAGAGACTTATTCACAGATTTCTTTCTGTATGAAGAGCGTGCATTAACCACTTCCATATGTTTACTGGAGCCATATATTCTAGATTTTAATAGGAAAAACATCTGCTAAAATCAAGCCAGTACCAAGCACTACTGTATTACCTCTAATAAGAAATATAATTTATCTTTTCTTATCCTCCTTGCTCAAGTACAAAGTGACCTTGAAGACCTGTTCTTTAGTACCAAGATATTTTTCATAGTTTCTCTGTGAAACAACAAACAGCAAATTACTGTGACCTGTTGAATTTGGAATGGTTTCCCCAATAGATTAAACTGTCTCCTTTCATGTAACTTGGCAACTGTTACCTGTTATCAGCCTCGGGGCAGTCATTAAAAAAATAAATAATTCTGTAAGATAGCAATGAGGAATTGAATAACCCCCCCATAACTTAGGGAACATAACTGCAAAAGCAGCTTGCCTAGAACTTCAGAATTCCACCTCCTCGAGAAAGAGAACTGAAAAAATACCTAAATCTGTGAGCTACTGAAACAGAAAATTGAACATGTAAGACAATATTGGAGCTGATAATTCAGCATCAAGGTGGGGGTGGGAAAAAAAAAAAGCCCAACTGCACAATATGACACTGACTGGGTCCATAATAGCAAAAAACCTCAGAAAACGAATCTGTGAAAAGGCATTATATAAATTGATAAGAAAAACTTCAGCCACTTAGAGCTAAGGTAATATGTGAACAATTTCATAATAATGTGCATTAGTTTTTTGAGCTGATAGTGTCCTAATGAAAAATAAATACCAATGATCATTTGGTCTGAGGTCTTTGTTTTGGTCTTAGGCTTCTAAATCCTCCTGCCAAGAAAAGGGATCTTTCCCTTAGCCCAGCTTCCAGAAGGATCTGTTCCATCTCCCCAGGCACAGAGCTCAGTAGCCCTTCCTACCCTTTCCAAAGAGGTGCAATGTTTCCCCTTTTCCAGTCACCAGGGACTTGGCCTGACCGTGACTTTTCAAATATCAGGGAGAGTGGCTTGGCAATTACATCAGCCAACTCCCCCAGGGAATTTGGGGTGCCTCTCGCCATGTGCCATGGACCGATGAACGCTCAGGTTCCTCAGGGCGTCACGAACCTGATCTTCACTCCCAGTGGGAGGGACTCCTCCTGCCCCTGCCCTGTGCTCCATCCACTCAAGGAGTTCAGGGAGAGGCTGCCAGTGGAGGCACAAAAGTCACTGAGTAGCTCAGGCTCCCCTTCATCCATCGTTCTCTGTTTGCCAGCCTTGCTCACGGAGCAGGGGGTGGGCCTGTGCTTTCCCTGACGCTCCCTTTCTGTCTGACACACCTGGAGAAGTCCTTCCTGTTACTCTTCACTTCCTTTGTGAAGTTCATCTCCATCCCTGTGCTCTTCCCAGGATCCGTGTCCTTGCCCTTCCCAGTTTGCCCAGCAGGTCCCAGCTCCGCCGTGCCGGCCGCTTGCCTCCCTTGCCCAATTCCTTACCCTGGATCGGGGCTCTGGCACTGCACTAAATCAGGGGCACTATGTGGGGTACACAAACGGTGATCTGACTTCTATATCAGCCAGAGGACAAGCAGATTTAGGATAGTTGGCATCATCCTATTTTATATCTCCAGTCTGCTTTCTCTTTTCTTTCTCTGCTTGCAGATGCAATGCACTTCCTGCCATCAGGTAGCTGATGATTTTATTAACTTGACTGGACAGAACCTGTGCACACATAATGACAGAATCTAAATAATGTTTTATTTCAGGAAGCATGTAAAGTCATACCCCTGCCTGCTGGCTTCAAATTGCATAATTTAAAATTCATCAGCATTTCTATCCCACCTCATACTCTAGCCATTACGAAGTCATGGTTATGCTCTTCTAATTACATTGCTTATGTCAGGGAACAATAAATTCATTTGTTTTGAGTAATTTATTGTTCAAACATTATCACCCTCTCAGTATCAAAACTAACTGCAACAATTTGTATACATTCAGTCCTAACACTTTTGATATTGACCAAGTTTCTTTTTTTTTCAATTTCTTTGACTCTCATCCTAATAGATCTGCTGAGAGAATTATGACCCTTCAGTGGGACAGGATCTGCAGAGATGTTGTACGAGATTATTCTGGTTGGATTCAGTTGTGTTTTGGTCTAGATAACTGGGAAATAACATTTTCCACCAAGAATATGCCATAAAAACCCTTGTAGCCCATTTTCTAATGAAGAATTGCCTTCTTTGAAGCCAGATGCTTTCCCAACCGATTAGTTGTTTAAAAATAATCCTAATAAAAATATTAATTGTGATTTATCAGTCCAATCTTCAGCCATGGGCAACTTCATTCTTGTAAATACAAGTGAGCATAATTTTGAAGTATCAGTTCTTGCATGATAGATTTGTTACTGTGCTTGTTTCATGCTCCCTTCATTAAGGTAGTCTATTGCATTAATTGATGTGCCAGCCACAAAACCGGTGTGCAGGCAGAGGGGTGGGATTTTAGTTATGCTCCCACAAGCACAAGCTGGGCAGAATCTTAAAGGAATTCCAGAGTAAATGAGTTACAAGAGTCTGATTTAAAACAAAATACTCTTTTGGGGAAAGAGAGGATCTGGCTGCCTTCGTGTTGTCCCTGGACTCTGGCCTTACTCAAGAGCAGACTTTTTGGATGGTGACTGATTTTCAGCACATGCACTTAAGGCAGTTTGCAATTGTTGCTCACCAAGACTGCAGTGGCAGAGGTGAACCTCCTTGATTTTGGGAGTTATCCCATTTTCCATCTCTGCCTGAGGAGGGCAGAGAGCTGCCTGCCCTTCCCTTACTCACGTAGTCCTTACAGGATCCTGTGGTCTGTCAGAACTCTTGTGTAAAGGTGGCAAGACAATGCTTTTACAGAGGTATTTAACTAGTTGTAAATTCTCCCACAAACAAAACTTTATCTTGACTATCAGCTTTTTAAACTCAGGAAATACAGAAAAATCAAATTCCAAGTCCAAACCTCAGTGAGGACTCTCCCTTCTCTGTACCTCTGTCCTCCTGCTTGACCTACTTGCATTTCATCTGTCAGACTCAAGCTGTTTGTAATGTTCTGGCCTGACTTAGCTGTCCTGAAATTCATTTTGATCATGTTACCTCTTGGATTAAGAAGCTTCATCGACCTTTTTCTTGGTGCTTTTTTTTATTTTGTTGAGTTTTTTTTTTTCTTTTTTGAGATCCGGGATAAAATTTTAAAGTTTTACTGTTATGTTCAAGGTACTTCAGGCCTCTCACCCACGTTATTTATAGGAACAGATCAATGCCTCTGTTCCATCTTGGAGCTTGTGCCCAGTCTCAGATTACTGTCTGCCTTGATCCCTATCATTCTCTGGTAAAATTTAAGCATTTTTCATTTTGCCTCTTGTACGTTCTAATTCTTGCCAGGAACCTAAACCAGCAACCAGTGCACATCAAAAAAAAGAACAGTAGATATGTACTTAATTCGTTTGCAGAACTGGGGCATAGGTTTCTGTGCAAGCCCATGATGCCCCTCAATGAGCAGGTACTGAAGGCCAGCAGAAGTGGAGAGGAACAGCTGGTACCAGGATTCAACTCTGCACCACAGTTTTCAGAGATTTACTTTGGATGAATTATCCTGGTCCCAAGGATTTAATGCTCATCAGCATTTGGAGTGAATTAGGTACATTACCAGATCACTTTTTCAGTCCAGTTTCATTGGAGTGAAATCAGAGTTCACCCCAAGGCCATCCCCCAAGCACAATAGACAGGGACACTCAGGAGATTGCTCTTCTGAGCCAAACTGAAACGTTAACACAGATGCACTTTTGAGCTCTCCAGTGTAGGAAAGAACCAATGCTATTTCCTTTTCCTGTTTTCCCAAATTCAGTCCCTGCAGGTGAAGGTTTCAGAAGTGATTATTATCCTGTTAACTTCATCCAGCCATTGGGCTCTTAGGCTCACGGGCTGTTCTTAACATACATAAGGCAATGCCAGAGAGATGCTGGCTCCCTTTACAAACTGCTAAACCACTTAGCACAAAATGGAATTACAAGGCCTTCCCTAGGATATCCTTTTGATGGCTCCTATTTCTATCTGACAGACACTGCAGGATTTGGATGCAGCTCTTTGGATCCAGCGTTGGAGAGGAGCTGCAGCTCATGTAACACGTCCCAGCAGAGGGGAAATGAGGTCCCACAGGTACAGCAGTGAACAGCAGCAGTGTGATCTCTGCACAGCTGCCCAGCCATCTCTGGCCCACTGTACATTTTGAGCAGCTTGACACTGACTTTCTGTTTATCCCCAAATACTTCATTACTGTTGGATGTGTTCACAGTGTTGTCAAAACACATAACTCCAATTCCTCATGCACACGCCCGCCACTGAATCTTAATCTCACAGATGTGTAAATCAGAAGAAAATATAAAGATTCTTTAAATGTTGCATCTTCATCAATATCAACCAATTAACTGCCTGAAGGAGAAACATAAGCACCTGCAGTTGGAAAGGGGGAGAGAAGAGCATATTTATTCTATTACCAGAACAAATGATGAGTGAAATAAAGCAAGAACAGAAGAAAATGCATTTAAATTTACTCTTTCTTCTTTCTTCCTTACTGAATAGCAATATATGCCATCAAGGCATCAATTTTTCCAATTGGTATGTTTTGGGTTTGTCAGAAAAGAAGTGAATATTACTGCTGGAGGGTTTATCTGGCAACAGCACAATCACTTTTTGCTACCTCCTAGGCTCCTGACTGCTAAAGTAATATGGATTTTGTTCAGTAAAGTGCATATTTCTGTATATTCAATACATGTACATCATGGCTCAAGGAAAACCTTGCTATTTAGTCATGTAACATATACAGGGGGTACAATCCTTTTCAATACCTCTTCAGTTTTCTAATGAGAAATGTGATAGAATTCAGTCTTTTGAGCACATAATAGTGAATTGAAATAGTGGGCAGCTTTCTAATTCCCTCCCTTACTGGGTAGTTTCCCTGCTTTTTTTTTTTGGGCCTGACAGAGGCAGAATAAGGATAAAGAAGGAGATGACATCTATGGATTGTGCAGAGGAAACTGTGATTGTGGTCCCTCCTCTATTCTCTGAGAGATTTTGCTCATCCTGTATCCAGCACACTAGGCTGGTTCTTGTGCACTTTCAGTAGTGGATTAGCATTTGCCTTTCCAAACATCCTTCCCTGTCCTTTTCCTCCTTGCTTCAGGGTTAAGCCTCATTTATTAAAGCCAGCTTCAGCTATGACAATGATTGTGAATCCCACAGTTTTGGGGGTTCCAGACTGAGACATTTCCGAGAGCCCTGAGTCTCTGAAACAGTTATAATTATATATGTCCTCAGCCATCACAGCCTTATAAATGCCTCACAGTGGAAAGCCAAAACCTGAAACAAATCATGTCAGCAGTCATTTTTTGAAAAGATCTTCCTGTAATTTCCTAGGACAAATCACAAAATCATTACTCAGCTAGAACTTACTGGAATTGATATAAAGACTGCCTCTATAAAAATCAATAAGAGAAGAATTCACAAATCATGTATCCAGTAAGGAGCAAGTTCTTTAAAGTGTGAGGTTTTAATTGGACCCTCAAATGATGAGCAGGAATCTTGGAAGAAGATACAAAGCTGTTGGGAATAACGTGATAGCAGAAACTCGCTGCAATTCCGGATGGCAGAGCACCCACCCCACGCTACACGCAGGACAGAGAGAGGATGAATCACTTGAAGACTAAGACTGATGAGAAGGAAGTGACATTTGGCTGTGATTCATCCCTTATTGAATTCTGCTGAGTGGTGGGCTGCTCACTCGGAAAGTCTCCGGCTCTGAGAAGGAAAAAACCTTTGAAGAGAAGCATTCCACTCTTCAGTTTTTATACGAGCTCAGCACAGCAAAGTCACCCGGGACAGCTGGAAACTGGCCACGTTGTTCTGTTACCTGCTGGCAGCTGGTTATGGTGAGTGCATCTATAAGCACACCATTTGCATAAACACACTGCTCCCATAACTGGGTGATATGTGTGTATAGAGCTATGTACACACACAGATCAATAACCAAATAAAGGATTTCCAAAATGTGCTGCACGATCTGCATTGCACAAATCGTTAAGAATTGTTCCAACTCTTCATTCTGAAATGTGAGATTTATGGTGCTCTAAATCCCATTTATATTTTTATCTGAATCCTCCTGCTCATCCCTTGCTGCTTTGCCTTCCCAAATCAAATTCAGTCAGTTCTCCCTAGCTCTGTCTGAATGTTTCCTTTGATTGAGTGATGTTATTTCTAGAAAAAACACTCAAATCAATTTAATGCAAATTCCTTTTCACGTCCTGGTTGACCCATCAGGACATCGACAATAATAGATTGAAGTAGTTACTTCCTGAGGCAGATGACTCATTGAGTGCTTAGTAATCAATTTTCATCGGTGTGACTGCATAATCTGTCTTTGGGGTTCTGTTACATGTCGTGACTGGAATGCCACAGAATCCTGGATTGCCTGATACACAAAATGAATGGTGAGCCAGCAGCCAGCAGCCATTTTAAACGGCACAAACCACCCAACAGAGCCACATCTAACACAGAAAGGCTCTAGCTGTTCTCGTGCACACCACTGAAAGGCAGGAGTAAATCCAGGGGAGCCAGTGGTGGTGCACGGGTTGCAATCCACAGCAGCTGAGATCAGAATTTGATCCTTTGGAGATTTGCCAGTTAAACATTGTTCTGAAATCAGAACCAACTCGCTGCATTCAGCCTTTCCTCGTCCCTGCAAAATTCTGTTTCATTGCTCCTAGACTGAGAGGGCTGTAATCAAAACAAAGGGAATGAGTTTTGAGCTACTACAGAAAGGATGTGAATCCATTTATGAAAACTTAGGGGAACTGGGGACCTAGATCACCTAATTAAACACGTTATGGCTCTACACTCGCTTACTCCATGCACAAACCTGCAGTGTTTCATAGCATCCAAGCTGCATCTCCAACAGGACATGGCATGTGATGATACTGCATTATAGTGAGTGCATAATTTATAATCCTTCTGGAAGATCACCAGGAATCTGGGTTTGCACAACTCTATTGCCATGAGGTATCCTCCAAAAACACGTTCCTGCAACTGGGGTGCAGGAATAACTAAGCTGAAGTCAGAGCTGTTCCCTCAGTGCTCGAGGATGAACGATGACTCTGAGGCTCACGCTGTGGTGTTACCACTGAGTTCAGATTCCTTCATAATTAGACTGTGTAGGTAATAAAGCCAGGGCAGAGAATGCCTGGCAGATTCTGTGCACCATTTCATGGCAGGAACTTTAATTCTCAAGATTCCTATCAGTTTGACAACTTGTTTGGGTTTGTTACACGCTCCTCATTCTCTCTGGTGTGTCTTTGAAAAGCAACACTTGAAAGGTTTAATATTTGTTGACATTGTAGCTTTCTGACAAGGAAACACTGCTCTTTCTAACAAATTCTTTGTTCATGAGGAGTAGACGAGCTCATGAAGAAAGCTGAGGGGAAAACTCCATGAAGTTTGGAGGCATGGCTTGCAGTGGAGCCGTCACCACCATCCTTCAAGAAATGTAATAAATTCAACCACGGAATGAGGGAAAGTTCTGAGTTTAAGCTGGTCCATAAACTATGAAATAAGTCTGTTCTTTGGTAGGAAAAATTCGGATTTCCTGTTTTAGTTTCGATTTCAGTTTGGATCCCCCTGCAGTGCCAGGAACAAGTACTGCAGCAGAAGTACCAGGGGGCACCCTGAGAGCTCCCCTAAGCTCCATGGCTTGTGCAGGGTTTCACACTGAGCTGCTGGGAATGCCAGCAGCTGTTTGGTAACTAAGCACAGATCCAGCAGGGCCTCAGGGCTCATCTCCTCAGCACTAACACACCATTAGATGGCTGGGACCAGGCTCCCATTCTCACTCACAAGGATTCTGCAACGACCTTAGCAACAATAACTCTTTCCAATCAGCAACAGAAACAGAGAGGGGAATTTAGGTGGCAGAACTGCAAATGAACAAAGCCACAAACAGCTGCTCCCTGTACAGATGCTCCAAAGCCTCTGGTCCCTGCCAGCCAATGCTGCTCATTCCATGTCCATGCACGTATTCTCCCTAACACACAAAAACTTACAGTAGTCATGACCCAGTCAGTGGTAATTTAGGCGTCCAAGTGAACGTGTAGTAGCAGCAGGATCTTGGGAGTGAGCTCTGATATTTCACATCACATAACTGGATGACTGGTAATTATCAATGCAGTGACTACGACAAAAGACAACCTTTCCTTAGGGAAAAGCACACACAGAGATCCTGGAAGGCAGAGCCACATGTACACTTAACAATAGCACCTGCCTTAGCTGTAAGTACAGCTCCTTTTGATCATGGTTATTATCTCCACGGGTAGCTGCTCTTTTGCCTTCATGATTTCCCATGCAGTCCCACTAAAATACATTCTCCAACAGGTAGGTTTTTGAGACAGTTGCTACAATAAAACAAAGTATAAACAAAAAGCACAAATACATGCTGGGAAGAGAATGGATTAAGGGCTGAAGAAGGGAGAAGGACTTGGGGGTGGTGGCTGACCAGAAGCTCAACATGCAGCCCAGAGAGCCAAACGTGTCCTGGGCTGCATGCAGAGCACTGTGGGCTGCAGGTGAGGGAGGGGATTGTGCCTCTCTGCTCTGCTCTGCTGAGACCCCACCTGCAGTGCTGCACCCAGCTCTGGTGTCCCAGCCATAAGAAGGACACAGATCTGTTTGGACTGTAAGAAACAGTCAAAGTTTACTGATCACAATCCATAGGCTGAGAATTAGCTGTCCAGACAAGCAAAGAAATATTATAAAATAACAAATGCACTATCAGAAAATAAAGATCATCTACTGAAATATTTGTAAAACAGAAAGTACTCTATTCATAATAATCTATAACAAATATGTTTCCTATCTCTACTTTTTAAGTATAATAACTGATTGTAATTGATGTGAATAATTTGAGTTCTGCATTCATGTAATTCATCTCTACAGTGACACATCAGTTAAAGAGCAGCATTAAGCACAAAGTCCCATGAATGTAACCACAGTGGAATATAATTAACCTTTACATAGTTCAGATGTGCAAAGGTTATGACACCTGCCACTTACAAAGTACTCCTGGCTGGTCTTGGGAAATTGGGTTTCCTGTAGGTACCAGGGTGATTATTCTGAACCTGCATATATACACACACACATCATGTCCAGTATAATTTCTGGTACTTAGAGCAGTGCTTCGTGAGCTGATGTAAGCAAGCTTTACAGAGCTGTTTTAAATACATTAAATACATTCCCTTTCCCAGCTCCCCTCTCCTTTTCCCTTGGTACTCTGAGGAGGACCCTCGTGTGCTCCAGCCCAGGGGGCTGTGTGGTGCATGGACACTCCTGCACCAAGAGCTCATGGGGAGGGCAGCCCCCTGCAATTTGCATTTATCATTAGCAGTCCTAGCAAAAGTCAAATACCAAATGGTATTTAATAGGAACCCCAAAACCCCCATACAACATAAGAAAAGAGCTCCAAGGGTGTCACATATCACACTGCTGAACGACTCCTGCTGTGCAGCACCCAGCACAGCCATGGACCCCAGAGACTGCTGTGAAGTAGCAGCTGGCAAACACTCCTGGCTATTACATATCCTGGTCTTGCCAGTTAATTCCTCAGAATCAGACTTAAAAGGAGGGGCTTTGTTCTGGTGGTGTGAGTTTTCGTGCTCTCAATCTGGTGTTCTTGTGAAAATGAAATATTCCCTGTAAGTAAAGGGAAACAAACATAATGACACTTTAATGGCCGGAGAATCTCGATGATAGGTTTGTCCAAGCTGTGACTCTGTGCTGGGGTTGAAGTGACAGAACCAAAATGGAATACCTGCTGCATGGGTTCAGCAGGCAGCCCACGGCAGGAGGGTGGAAAGGGTTTGTTTTCTCTTGGATAAATACATTCCCCTTCTAAAATTACCATAATTTTTCTCCTTTAAATCAAAAGTGAAAGAAGTAAAACACCAGAGCACATTGAATACAGTTTAAGGTCTGGACCAGAACAGAGGGTAACTGCTAAAGTTTGTATCATTAACTCAGTTGAAGTTCTATGGAAGAAGGTTTGCAGTGGAAGAAGCAGTCTGCAAAGTTAGAATATCTGAATTGTGTGACTGGTTTACTAGACTCCTCAATTATTTTTATGCCAAAATGCAAATGATATATCAGGCTCTTTTTCATTGGTAAAGCTTTAAGGAAAATTCCTAATTAAAATTGGGTGAGACAAAGTACTCGATATCCAAGCCTGTGTCCCTATCACAAGTGTCACTATATTACATGTGCTTCTATTTGTGTGCATGCCCTTCACTCTCAATCTTTTATCTCACTAATGGAATTGAAAATTTAATGGTTGCTGTATTCTTTGCAGAAAATCATGGAAGATTATAAAACAAGAGATACATATACGGCTGACTATACTTGGTTCATATGACTGTGTTTATAAACTGCCAAAAACAAGCTCCAGAGCAAGACAAAGTTGTAAGTGCTATGACAAATACTTGTCTGTGAAAGAGCTCGCTGGTATTAGCTTGACAACAGCATGTCAGCAAGGTAGATACAGCATCAAAATTACAAATATTCCACGTGCTTTGGGGACTCTGCTGCTCACCTGAGCAGCACAGAGAGGAAAAAAGGTGAAGCGTTTCTTTAGCTCAACTTTAAATAATATTCTTACTATCATTCACAGGAGTTGTGCTCAGGTTTTATGTCTCTGTGCATTGTTCTAAGAGAGCCTTTTACAGCAATGAAATATCTCTGCAGTGCCTGACCTGCAGTAACACTGACACATGTTGTCAGTAGAAAGCAGAATCCCAAGCAAGATAATGGGATTTCTCTTAATTCGATTTGCCACAGATGTAGTTAGCATGCCAGCATTCTCCTTGCAGAGATGCCACTCGTTATGGTTTGGTTCCTAATTAACGCAGTCACTTGGAGCTACACAGTGCTGCTGGCTCAGCCACCCTTTCCCACAAATCCAATTTGGCCCTGCAGAGTGGGGCTCGTTCCGTGGATCTGAGGAGCTGACAGACACCAGCCTGATGCACCTGGCAACACGTGGAGCTCTGCATCCCACTGGGGGCTGGCACAGCAGAGCAAGGAAGAGCAGCCATCCTGCAGCTAACGAGGAGGTGGCTTTCACAGATGTTCCTCTGGTCATGGCAATAATAAAAGAAGAGATTGAAGGATATGAAGCCCGTAAGTAAAAGATTTCGAACTGATTTTGGCAGTTTCTAAACTAGGCAGCAGAATGGGTGGTCTGGGTCGAGGCAAAAGCAAATGCAGAGTCTGACTCCTGAGGCTCCATGCAGGGAGTGGCATTTCCATTTCCCTCAGCTTATGGAAGCTTGAGTTTACAACTCCAGAACTGTCTTTGGGAAGCAGCTTCTAGCAGCTACATTAAAGCATTCAGAGCAAGGATACTGGCAACACCAGGAAGGAGGTACTGATCCTCACCCTCTAGGAGACAACAATCTGAAATCAGACTCCATCCTGAAGAAGGAAACAATAGTTATACTACACGAGACTAGGAAAGATCTATTTTTCAAAGAGCAATTACAAGCACAAATTTTTCTTCCTGTGCATAGTATCACCAGAAAGTCGCGTGACTTACAAACATTTCACAGGCAAAAATAAATTAGCATAAATAAACCCACAATATTAAGAAAAAGGTTAAACTGCCATCGAACAGAATTAAAGGAAATAGTAATTTAGGGAGCTTGAATTCCACTGAACTACCAGATCCTATTGACAAATTGCAGTAGTGCTGAAATTTCTCCTTTTTATTAGTTCCTGCATCCTTGCTTACAACTGTAACAGCACAAGGTTTGAGGGCCTCAGCAGAATTCAGCTCATAAAGTTCTATTCAAGCTCACAGCAACGTAATTTATGGTCACACCCTCTGCCATAAAGAACATAATGTTAATGATCTTAGAATCTGTTAGGCCTCTGGAACTACTGAGAATTACAGCTCTGTCTGCACACATTGGAAACTCCCCAAGATTAAAGCCTGAAAAATGAGCTTCTGTCATGTTTCACAATCCAATTAAATATATCAGTGTCTCAAGGGCCAACAGTTAGGTCTCAGAATAATAGTCAAGCACAGGCAGGAAGACACAGAAGTATCAGTGTTAGAGCCTGGTTCATCCTGAAATCAGACCCTAAAGAGATGCCACTTCATCCTTCTAAACATGGCACTAAAACGGAAAAAAACTGTGGAAAAAGGCATTTACAAAGGTAAAATCCCCTCACAGGCAACTTTCATTTTGTGGTCGGTTATAGAAATACTGGAAACCAACAGTGAGATTCACCCAGGTCCTTTTCATTGCCTGAGGATGGCCTGTGTTAGCTATCAGTGCTCGTTCCAGGATGTTATCTAAACACCCTTTATCTGTGAAGTGCCTGTCACCCACGTATAGAAAAACTGCCTGAGCATCACGGGTGCCACTCCCCTCTGCAGCTGCTGAAGCCCTTTGCTGTGCTCCCCCAGGCCCTGGTGCAGTGGGTGCTCCACTTTTCCAGTAGTAGGAGCTGGAGAGGGAATGTCCTAGAACACAATCATAAAACTCACTGATAAGGTGAATCATAGTGCATAAAACCCAGCAGTTTGCCATAACCAACCATCAGGAATAACTTCTCAGTATGCATTAGGTAACAGTGGATCGTGGAAATGTTTCAAACAGTACAAGGAGAGAACCTGAAAATACAGAAATGCAGTGACCTTAACATGAGTGTCTGGGAACAGAGACGCAGCCCCAGTCAGTGAGCTAAGAGGCATTACAGATCCTGAGTGGAACCCTAGGTGCTGGTTAAATAAGACAAATCCCGTGGCTCCACAGCCCACAATATTAAGCTGATTTCATACCCCATATGTGTCTTTTGCCTCTGCACTGAAGAGCACTGGCAGCACAGAACACCTGAGCTGAGCAGGTGAGGACGTGACTTTACAGCTGAAATAGGAGCAGTGTCACAAGTCACTGGAAGCACCCCTCTCCCACCCTTTAGTTGATTTAGAGGTGAGAAGCCCCTTTTGCTTCTAATTCAGCTTTTACTGTTTTATTTTTTGAACAGAGAAGAAGGAAATTAGTAGAGCCTGGTGGTAGCTGATAAGACCCATTTGAACACGATTTGTCTTTCAAAAGTAATATATTCCACAGAAGGTCATTAAAAAGGCTGTAATTTGGGGTGTAACACTTTCCTTCATGTGAAGGGAAAAAGCAGCTCACATCACTACAAAGCTTCAGGCTTTGGGTGGGTCTGTTATTTTTTCTTCATCATCATCAGCCATTCTTAATTTCAGTTCCACATACCAGCATCACTCCTTCACCAGAAAACGGTGATAGTTTTATGAACCCAATAAAACCTGTGTGTTTATAGCTTATGGACCCAGATACAACTGTCTGCCTATCATCTCTGTTCAAGCATTTTAAGATCCAATAAATTTCTCCAGACCAAACTCCAGTAGCACAGGGACCAAACCAAGTGAGCTTGTCACTCATCGGCCTTGTCATCTGCACACAGCTTGGCAAGATCACTGCACATGTTCAGTCCAGCTCCGAGTAGCTTTTGTGACAAAAGTACAAGAAGAGATCAAACAATTTATGTGACAAGCAGGATAATACAGGAAGATGTGAGCAGCTGATGGCAGCGCAGCAGGGGAACTTAAAGCACTGCAATCAATAGCTAGTGACTAAAGTTCACAGTTTTAAAGTACAAATAAAGATAGAGCTTCATGATCTAGCTCCTTTCCTGTGTTCCAGTCCCAAAGGATTTGCATTTGTCAAAGATCTTCTTGGCATCTTTTCTGTTACTCAGCATCAAACCTTTCCTACCCATAAAATCAATCCACATGCCAATCAAGGTTCTCCAGAGCTTGTGAACCTCCTAAGCAGCTCTGTGCATTGAAATTCTTACTCAACTTGTTTTACAGTTTCTGGTCTCCCACTTGCTGGTCCTTGGTATCGAGATCTGACAACCTGAAACTACACACCTGAGGAACTCCAGAGGCTGTGAAACATGCAGTAATGGTTGTCTGGAAAATCACCTAAAAGACAAATGCATTCCTATCACTGAAGATTTCCCTATGTTTGCTGTGTAAAGTTTTCGCTTTTGGAAATTCTATTGAAGAAAAAAATTCGACAGGGCAGGATGGTGTTTCAAGAATAAAAAAAATATACAAACATCTGTCACTCTGAAAGAACAGATACACGTGCCAAACTCAAAATTTGAGCCAGTCCAACCAAACACCATCAAGATCTGAAACAGCTCAAAATTTAAAATACTATTAGAAAACATTCAATTATTTTGGCCACAGTCAGTCATTGAAATATCTTCAAAAAGTACTTGAAACCCTAACTCTCTTGCATTACTACCTGAAGTGATGCCAGTAAAGTTTTCTCTTATGAAACTCGCAGGTCAAGAAGTAGCAGATAATCATCTGAATTTTTAGATGCTCATCTATTTTGTAAGATTACAAAATTCACCTATAGCTGCTTCTTATAGTTCTTGTATGATTGAATCTGTCAAGGATTTGAACTCGCACAATCAAAGTACTCTGCTATCATAGGTCATTTTCTCCCCAAAGACAGACACTCATTTTTTTCTCTTCTGGAGAAGAGGTCTTTAACATTTACAGTCTTTAAAGACTAGCAGTGCACTTAGGAAAAGCATTAAAGAACATCACTTTATGGCTGCATGTACCATCATCAACAAAAGAACACCTGTCAGAGCAAAACACAACTCTATCTTTTTCCCTAAACCATGAGAGAGTCATTTTCAATGTAAATGAGACCTGAATATTTTACTCTTGCCTGGCAAGAATCTCACATGAAAAGCAAATGAAGCAAAAAAGACTGACATTATTACTCACCAAAAATAGAAATGTCTCAGATGCTCAAACATTTGCTTAGGATAAACTACAAAAAGCAAGATAATTAAAAAATATCTCTCTGCCTTCTTCTTACTGAGCTAAGACAAGAGTCTTTCTTGACATGGAAACTGTGAAGACTTGGCCTTATGACTTAAATTCTTGAAGGCCATCCAGAGCCTTTTCACTTGTATTTGGCAAATGCCCAGAACCTGTGTATGCCACCAAAGCACCACCAAGGCTTTCAGTGGCAGCAGGAGCTGCTTGAACGAGGGAACACTTGACCTGAGCTACAGCGAAACGAAGAACGTGCTTGTGTGCACGGGAGGGAAGGCAGGCAGTGCCTGCACCACAGCTCCAGTGCTGGGAGTCAGCACACCAGGACACAGCCACCACTGAGAAGGACTGGGGGAAGGCTGCACAGCTTTTGGTTGCCAGAAGAAGCTACAGAAACGTGACACTGGACAACACAAGAAACAGGAATGCACAGATCCACAAATGCATCAGGTAAGAATCAGACAAGGCAAGAGATGCACAAGTGCCTGATTCCTCTGAAGGGCAATAATAACATTTAAACCATTCTAATCTTTCTTTCTGGGGCCTGAGGCAGGAGTCCAGCAGGCGGCGAGGCTGGCGGCTGGCACAGGAGCGCGCGTGTTCCGGCCCCAAGGGAGCACAGCTGGCACGTCAGCGTGCCAACGTGCCAAGGAACAACACCTGCCTCTCCCTGCACAGAGGTGTGAGAGGAAAACTGGGGTTTAAACCACAGGAGGTTTGAGAGGAGGCATGATGCTTTCAGAGACAACTGGATGGATAAGGCTTCTGCACACGTAAGCACCTGCAATGTGTGTATGTATATACATACATACATGTTTCACATGCTAGCTGTATCAAAATAATATCATGAATGCCAAGTTGAGCAACAAGAAATGAAGAAATGAAAATAAGCGAGGGTTTCCTCTGCAGCTGAAAACAAGGAAATATCTGTTTGCCAGAACTTTAAGCAGTACACAAGGCCTAACACTTTTGGCAGTATAGCTCATAGGATCACTTAGAAGGACAAAGATAAAAACATCATTATTCCATAGAAACTGCAGTATTTTTATATTCAGGTTTTTATTCTAGAGCCAGAATCAGTGGCACAACCCAATTATTTCCAGACTGGGAGAGGCAGAACTGGAGAAAATACTGATTTTGAGAGGATAATATATTTACAAATATCTTGAGTACCACAGTCCTGCTAAGCCTCAAGTCATTCTCTTGGTGATGATTTTCTCTGTGAAGGGTACTACATAAGAATAAAATTTTTGTATCCATAGCCAGGAAAGTGAAGACAAAGTACAGGTTGCAGTCTCACCCAGACTCCTAATGTCTGAGGATTCTAAAAACCTGAAGGAATAGCTATAGATACCCTTCTGTGTTTTCATTCACAGAGTGCTATTTCCAGGCAATGTAATACACCTAAGTGGTTTATTCTTTCCAAGAAGGGTAGGACCACAGAAAATTTACAAAGCTTTAAAAATGTAAATGGCAGAGCCTCACAGGGAAAACAATTTGGGATGTTCATACTGAAACTTCAAGTTTGATCCAAACACATTAAGAGGATTCTTGGAATGCTTCTACTGCTCAGCTTTATTTAGATGTGCAGTGTGGCTTCCCTTTCTCCCTCGTTATTATCTCAGAAATTTTCTTCTGAGCTGGCCATTAAGGACTGTATCTCAGAGAAGAAAACTAAGCAATGCAATTGCTAAATAACTTTCTCCTGATCCTTTTATATACTCCTGGTCCCAGTCCCTCAGGGAGGGCAGTGCAGGCAGTGAGGGCAGGGCATGCCCAGCTCCCAGAGCTGCTCCCATGGCCGAAGGTACACCTGCAAAGCAGCATTTGCAAGCTTGGCTCATTATTACTGAGACACAGAACGGTTCATTCACTGCAGTGAAAGAAGAAACAAGGGGCTGAAAAGCAGAGACCTTTAAATGAAATTGCTTCACTGCCCACTGCAGTGATTGGAAATAGTCCCACAGAGTCCAACAGATATTTCTCGGGACTGTATTTCCAAGTGACTCGAAAATTATATGGGTTTGAAAATAAAAATAAATTACTGCCTTCTGAAGAGAGATACAACAATTTGTGTTAGGGCACCAGAAAACTTTTCTATTTAAGTTATAATCCATAAAATAATTGTTTTCTCTAACATGAAAAAACCCCTATTGTTTAGTTTATGAATATAATGAATATTGACGCAAATTAAAATGTCCAGATTCCAAAACAAATTCTAACACTTCTTTGCAAGCTGACATTATATTTTCTCTGACACCTCAGTCTGTAGCTATTGCTCCTTTGATGATAAATACAAACACACGAAAAATACAATGCAATCTATGAGGCTTCCAGAATCTCCTTAGGCAGAGAAGTATATACATGTCACCTCTATTTGTAGGAGCCCAGTTATAAAGAATTGTAGAAGGTTTTTAGGCATTAAGACTGACTTGCTTTCCTGAAAAATCTCCATTTAAACTTCACAAGTAATCAAGAGAAAAACTGCTCCGTGGAGGGAATTACATGTCCTTGGCTTTCCTGCCCCAAAGACTGTTTTCCTAATAAGTAACTGGCAAAGCTAAGGCAACATACAACTATACTTTGGGCTTGATCATTTAAACATGAAAACCCATTGCGGAAACTGATATATAAAGTTGCATTTTAAAAATGAAACCACATTTAAAAAAGAAAATAACTCTTAAGTTCATGTCTTCACTAATCAGACTGTGTATACCTTTTCTTCGTCACTGGAAAACTGCATTAAACATGGATTCCCCATTAGCCTGCAGTCAGCATTCTACCTTGCATAAATAGGGTCAGCTCTTGGCTATAAAGCATGAGGGATAACTTTAATAAAGCAAACAGATGTACAAATTAGGTTATCAGAGCATTTTCAGAACATCCACCTGACAAATAGGTTTCCATAAAGAATAAAGGTTGGTTCAAGAGGAGCAGGCAGCTAAGTGGGCTCAGGCAGCTCTGGGCCCAGGGGCTGTGGGGCTGTGCTGCAGGAAGGGATGTATTTGGCTCTCAGACTGCTGATGGCTCCCTGTTCTTGTTTTATACAGCCTGGCCCTGGGGTCCCAGCAGCACTGGCTGCTAGTTACACTTCCCCTCTGTATGGATTAAACTGATGAATGCTTCTGAGGTCTGCCTCCAAGTATTTCAGCTAAAAAGAGATGCTGAAGAGCCATAAGGTTTGGAATCTCTTGTGTATTTGGCTGTTAACTATGTTCAGTGGACAAATGACTTCTATTTCTCTTAGAGCAAAGCAATGCATTAGCAGGAAAAGCAAGTCCGAAGGGTGGAGGGGGTGGATAGGACAAATTTGGGGCCTTTAGCAGAAACAAAAGAAAGCAGTAGTAACAGGAACATTGTACTTACCTATTTATATACCGTATTTTGAGACTTTCATTACAGAAATGTCTAAACCGAGAATTCCAAGGAATGATGTCATTTGTATGAAATGAATGATTACATTGTGCAAGGCATAAAACCTCCACGATGCCAGATTCGCTTCAGGGGAAGGAGTCAGTTGGATTTAATGCTGCCTCTTGCAACTTTTTAACAAATCAACTGTGGCAGAGGTCCCAGGATTTATCAGACAGGCTACATCCTAAAAGCCTCTGCTTTGTGAGGAGAAATCTGGACTTTTCCCTCAGAAGCTTTCTGGGGCTGCCCGAGCTGTGGCTCAGGAGAGGAGCAGGGGGAAGGCAGATTCCCTGCCCTCCCGGTGGCTGACAGAGCCCTGCAGAGACCAGGATGGAAGCAGCTGATGCAGAAAGCAGCGGGGGGAAGCCAGCAATGAGTGCAGCCAGTGCAGCACCGTGAGGGGCCCAGCCAGGGATGGGAGCAGTTAGCAACAAACTCATCTGGTGCAGGGTGATGAGAGGCAACAAGGGACGGTGGCTAATGAGAAATACCAGGGTTGGAAAGTCTGGAGAGGCCTCCTGCTATGCCTTTTACTTGGGTTTTGCTGTGTAGTCTTCCAGCATGGTCAATTAAAATCAGGTGTCTGGACACCAACAGGGAGGCGGCTTGGTCACCTGCAACTGACAGCTGTCCCTTGGAAAGGACAGGGAGAGGAGGGATGCACTCTGTCTGAGGTTCAGCACGGCATCTCTCTCAGGAAGCACCGTTTTAGGGACCTGCCAGTCCTGCTGGTTTGAGCTCCACTCTAAGTAGGAACACCAGCTAGCTCTACCTCCATGTTCCAGCTGATTCAAGGTCAGGTCCCACCTCCCTTGCCAGTCTTTGAAAGGTCACAGAAACTCCACGGCCCCCTCAGAGACAGTCTGTGGGTGTGCCATCACTGCAGAGGAAAGAGAGAACAACCAGCTGACTGCTGCCTTACGTGGGCGTTTGGGCGTTGGTGTTTGTCTTGTGGCAGCTCTTCGTGGCATGTCCCCATGGTTCCAGCACTCCAAAAGAAGTTTGTTTTGCTTAAGTGCATTTGATCAACCCTTATGAGCGAGGAACTATCACTTAGACAACACTGACACAATTAAATTCATCTCCCCAGGTTTCTGGATGCTGCTTGTGCCTCTGTGGGTTCTTATTTAGTAAGGACTCCAGAGGCTCCCATGACAGCCAGTCAACACCTGGCAGAAGAGTTAAATGGTATTTTCTGACCCTCATAAAGCTCTTAGAAAGCTACAGATGGGAAGAAATATATGAGTCAAAAAGCAGGTATTTCCCTGAATCAAAATAACACTATATTAATAGCAGCTTCACTCAACCCTTTCTCAGGAACTGAAGCACAGGTTCAAAACTGAAATTCCTTAGGCCAATATAAAATGATTCTTCTTCCCTTAAGCTAGGAGATGTGGTTTTTATCCTTTAAAGAGGCCATAGCTGCACATATTGATAAAGTGTTCCTTCTCCAGCCCAAGGAAGATTTTAAACTTTCAAGGGATTACAGGATTTTATATTGTTAGTGGATAAACCTAATCTTCCCCTACCCATGTTCTGGAATCCCTAATAATGAAAAAAGAAACCAAGGATTAAAAGCTAGTGGTATTACAGCTGTCAACACATCAGCCTTAATTTTTCAAAAGCTTTCACATAGGTACATTGATGTGTCTGGAGTCTTTTGCTGAAAGTACTTGATCAGTTTCACAATGATAAGATAACCAAAAGTTACTTTACTTTTATAAGCATAGCACATCCTTAGACATACACTGGATTCATTTTAAATTCTTCCTTCTCCCCTGAGTCATATGTATTTGGAAATATATGGTCACCTAGGATGGAAAGGCATTCAAAGGCATGCTGGTAAAACTTCTCTTACAATACTGACCACTATTAGGTGTGTCACAGCATTCTGGCAGCTCGTGAAGAAGGGAAAACTAAAAATTGCAAGCAAATGATTATGTTTTTCCTCATAATGTTGAAGTGGTAAAATAGATCCCCAAATTAGCAAATCCCAGTGTTTTCATTTCTTGTGCTTTGGTGCTCCTCCTTCTGCAGGGAGGTGGAGCAGCTGTGAGCTACTGGGGCTCTCCCAAACCAGTATCAGCATTTACACTGGATGTTATGACATGACTGTGCCCAAAAAAACCCAACAGAGGGAAAGCTGATGTCTTTCTTGTTCTTTTCAGCCTCCTGGGAATTGTGACCATGACAGAAAAAAATCTTTAAAGAGAGGGAGGCCAGGATACATTTTTATGGGTTTTATTAATTTTTAAATTTCTGTTGTATTTCAAGATTCAAGTTCACATGAAGGGAAGAACTTAAAAAGATGAGAGTTGTTAAAACATGGGGATCCCACAGTTCTAGATTTTTCAGGGAGCTGTAGCTCAGCAATATAAGTTACCTACACTAGTCCAGATTCCTGACACCTGGGGAACCTGAACATATGTGAATCTGTGGGACCTGAAATGCATCCCAGAGCTCTGAGGGAATGGGCTGATGTAGTTGCCAAGCCACTCTCCATATCTGAAAAGTCACAGCTGCCAGACAAAGTCCCTGATGACTGGAGAAAGGGAAACATTGCACCTATTTTTAATAAGGGTAGAAAGGAGGACTCTGGGAACTTCTGACCTGTCAGCCTGACCTCTGTGCCCAGGAACATCAGGGAACATCTTGGAAGCTGTGCTAAGGCACAAGGAGGACAGGGAGCTGATTTGGGACTGCCAGCACAGCTTCACCAAAGGCAAGTCCTGCCTGGCCAACCCAGTGGCTTTCTAAGAAGGAGTGACTGCACTGGTGGGCAAGGGAAGAGTTAGAGGTGTTTTTTCTCTGGACGTGACGTGGGTTGGATTTGACCCCTTCCCAGGAAACATTCAAAGCCAGGCTGGGTGGGGCTCTGAGTGGCCTGGTCTAGCTGAAGACATCCCTGCCTATAGCAGAGGCATGGGACAAGTTGACCTTTGAAGGTCCCTCCCAACCCAAGCTGTTCTATGACTGGGCAATACCCACCTAAATTGGGTGCAGCGCCCCAGACACAAACTGTGGGCAGCTCACGCTGTACCCACAGTGGCAGAAATCTGCATTCATACAAGTTCCTGTAGGATGTGTCTGAGCATTAAACTACAACCTCCTTAAAAGCCATTGAGGTCAGGGGTGGCTTAGTAAAGCCTGTCCTAAAAGGCCAGCAAGTAAGCTCGCTCCTCTCAGCCGGTAGCAAACACAGCTGCACGTGGAACCCTTCGAGGTATGAGGGAAAGGAGAGAGGAACCCAGAAAAAAGCAGTGAGGAGTGGACAGGGAACCACACCTGTAAAGGTTCCATTAGCTCCAAAATATTTGCAGAATACATTAGTAGCTAATTCAGCTCCCCAGGGGAAAAAGCTTAAAAATTATGTAGAATCACTGACCCCCCTGGAGGCACAACATCAAGGCACATGGGGGAAGCTGAGAAAATGCCAAACCTCTTCTCAGTGAGCCTATGTAATGACTAACCATCAAACCCCGGTGTAGAGCAGGAAAAATTTCCCCTTTTCCTTCACCAACCTCTAGGAAAAAAAAAAACCAACCAACTAGGCAGCAGCTTAAATTGAGTATTGAAGTTTCCTCTCACATAGTCAGGTTATTCTTGGATAAATCAGAGGAAAGTGCTCAAATAGAGCAGTGTTGGGAGGGGAAAAAAAAGAAAAGAGACTTTGGAAAAATCTTCACATCTCTCTTTTACATTGATCCAAGAAGCTAACAGGCAATTAACTGCTGCAGTGGTACACTGCCACCTAGAAGAAGCACTTCAAGAGATCACAGACATCCCATCTGATTATTAAAGAGCAAAGATGCCATCACACTGGCCAGATCTTTGCAGCCTGACCTTTGAATATTAAGTTGTCGCTGATACACACACCTACCAGACAAATGCTTGGCCCAGTGAGAGACTTTATAATTGAGAAAAAGATACAGACTGATGCCAAAAATGTAGAATGCCTTTCCTATTAAAAAGTTAACCTACATTGATTTACTGCATGTGCATATCTTGCCATTGTGATAATAAATTGACAAAAGAGCCTTTGAGGATGGCCAGAGAAAATAAACTTCCCATGGAGGTTCCTGCCTGTGAAACTTTCCTTTTATTTTCAGGAATAAAAAAGTGCAATTAAAAAACCAAGACGGATCAAAGAACTCCACAGTAAAATACCATCTTATGGACAGAACTATTGCACGTTTGCTGCTCACAAAGGCTAGCCAGCATGGCTTTGCTGTTGGGTTTTTCCCCCTGATATCACTGCTTTTAACTCTGTGTAAATGAAGCATCCCATGAGGTGATCCATCTGTCTCAGCCAGGAGTCCTGCAGCCAGGGGGACTTCAGCACCTTAAATGTGTTGTGCTATGGAGCTCAGAAGGAGCACAGCAGTGGTGTTTTCCCATATAAGCAGCAAGAAAAAAAGAAGGAAAAAGCCTAACTACATAATGCCCCCCAAAATGCCCTGATCATCTGATGCATCTAAACATGAAAGGCTTAAATCAGAGATTACTGAGATGGGAAGTTTTGCTTTTCACTGCATAAGATTTTTTTTAAACAAAATCAGGACTTCCTGGGAACACACAAATTCTTAACCTCATTCCAAACACAGGCACAATGATTCTGTGTTTCTCCTGCACAGAAACAGCAAATCACTCAAAGGTCTAAACTGTCCATGCTGCCATCTAATGCAGTTTCCTGTAGGATGTCGTGGCCATGCCTTAGGAGCCCTATCTCATCATTCTGTCTTGAATGCCTTCCTGTACAATTCAACAACTTAATCTTTGCATTGACTTTAATCCGTTTTGCCCATTTTATTAATGAATGAATTCTCCCTGTGAAAAAACAGAAAGCTTTTGTCTAATGTTTGCAATTGGCCACTTAATTAGAGATTAAATAAACTTTAGCAAAGACCCTCAAATGGTCCAAAACAATAGAGAAAAAAAATTCCAAGTATTTTTCATCAAACCAAAGAAAGTGGAATATTTTCATTTCTTATTCAGCATCACTTCCTACTGCTGGAGCATTCAGTCTCTGTTTATCCCTATGAAATCTCAGCAAGACCACAATATACTCTGTGCACAGACTGCATAATGCAAAAAGTCTCCCTATGAATATTCCCAGCAGCACAGCAAACACATTAATGTCACTCACACGCTGAAGGGACTCCATCACAGAGTGCTGTCTAATCTGTGAATTAAGCCACAAACTGGTCTTCCATCATATAACAATAAATTCAAAGAAACTCAGAGATGAAATGCTTTATCAAAAACAATGATGATTATGCTGAACAGTGCAATGAACCCCTGGCCAGTAATTCCAGTGCTGGAATAAGGGACACTTACACGCTCTCTGAACAATGCAGGCTGTCTCAGAGACCAAAGCACTTCTTCCCACCACACCACTGCCTAAAACCATCAGGGCAGAGAGCTTCAGGGCCTTGGGGAGCTTGCTGCACAGCACTGATGACCCAAGGCAGGATCGATTATTCTGTCATTTCTAAAACACTTTCCCATCCCTTTCCTAGAGAACTCCAACAACTGAAACTTCAGAACTCCCCAAGGAGTGCATTATCTTTGCTTTAGAAAGCATTCCCTGAAGAATCTTGCTCTGGTTTAAGTCCATTGATTATTATGGTCACCACAAACTCCTACATAAACTTCTTCATTTTGCACTAATCCTTATGTACATAAATATTATCATGCCCCCCTCAGGTGACTTTTCAGCTTTTTTAGAAGTGTTTTTGTCTCCAAGCTGGAGAACAGCAGAAGGCTTAGGGTGTGTAGTACAGCTACAGTCTCTTCTTTCATGGCTTGTGAAATGTGTGGTTTAGATATGCTCTGTTCATTCCAGAATTGTGTTTGATCTTTTTGCAAAAGTACAAGATCTCTGATTCTTGAAAATTTATAAACCACCGTAATCCCATCACTTTTTTCTAAAATAAACAAAAAACTCCAACCCAAACTAACAAATTCACCAAAATCAGCAGCTTTTCCTCTTATATTTGTGTTGATTACTTCTGTGTAAATGGGATAACACAGCACTATTTACCCCTGTTAAATTTCATCCTATCTTTTCAGACCAGCCTTTATTCAACTAAGATAATTTTGAATTTTAATTTTGTCCTGCAAATTGTTGGCTACTCCTCCCACACTGATGTTAGGTTCCAGAAAATCTCGTAATTTTAGTCCTTGCTTCGTCGCTCGGGTCTTTCATTACATCATCATTCATTATGTTTACTGCATCAAACCAAACCAAGGCAGCATGAGATGGGATTTCAACCAATACCTCCTTAATTTTGACCATGAACTCTTCTTTGTTAGCTATGCTGTGGTTATCCAAACAGTTTTTCAACCATTTTTTGACTTCAGGTACTTGTGTAACAGGAATAGAACATTGTTTATGGGCTCCTTTCCCTGTCTGCCCCTTTTATTTTCATGAGAGGTTTTGCATTTCTTCTTTTCCAGTCTTCTGGTTCCAAACTCGTGCTCTGGAACCCTTCAAAGTCAATAATGGCCTGAGTCTGCAGCAGCATTCCTGTTCTCAACTAGATCTCAACCTTTGTAGCACAAGAAAGGAAAAGAAACAGCATTGAAGTGTTGATAGGAGACTGAGAACGAGCAATGGTATTCAGCAGTTCTGTAAACACCAGAGCACGAGGAGGACTCCTGTATTTATGGAATGGTTTCTGGATCCCTGTGATGCTGAGTTCCAGGGGGAACAGGGCACTGCAGAGTGATGTGGGAGGGGTCGAGGAGTGGAGGCAGAAAGAGACTACAAGTTGTTGCTTTTGAGAGGACATTTCTTCCTTTTTCCTGCCTCCTTCTGATCGCTTTGCCTTTGGAAGGATGAATAATGAAAAACTCCGGACATTTCATCAAGGAGTTGTTCTGTCCCTCTGCCCTTCTGCCACCAAAATCTCCTGAAAATGACAGCACAATCCATGTTCAGTGAGCAACAGCAGCACCCATTCAACAACAAATACAAGCAGAGTGGTAATTAGGGTGAATTTTGCCATGTATTCTCTCTTTCTCTGTGCAAGTTACCAGCAGCCATTGAGAATTCTGGTTTGTTAAAGCTGACTAGCAAACTTCTGTCAAAGAAAAGATACCTCTTTAACAAATGTTGTTAAGTTTGGATTGGGTTTTTTTTGAATTTTCCTCTCAAATGGGCTAACCTTTCAGGGTTCTGAAGAGGTACTGGAGGTTGTTTACCAAGAAAATGAAGGGCGCTTTCATTTTTATGTCCAAATATTTCATGTGAACTCTGTCCCCCTTTCACGCTCTTTATTCTATTAAACTGCCTATTAGAGCATCCCAGCCTCAAACAAGCTCAGTCTAGCTCTATCTATAATAGAAAACCTCTGAGATTAGAGAAGTGAAGCATGAGGATAGCTGCACCAGCAGCTCAGACTCCAGCTACACAAGCTCCTACCTGAAGACAAGAACCATATCATTTATCTGTTACATTCTCGACAGAAAAACAAATGAAAACCAACCACGATGCCTGCCCAGACTCCCCACCACTGCTTTGGGCACGCTGTAGCAGAGAATTAACCCACCAAACGGTAGAAAAATTGGGCCACGGAGAGCTCAGAAATTTAAACTGCAGAGAGAACAATAATCCATGGGCATGTTGAAAGGATGAAGTCTGAATGAGAACACTGCATTATTTATAAGCTAATTATGAACATACATATTTTTTATCGCTGCACTGTGACCTGGGGCTCAAGTGCTGAGGAGCCTTGAAAAGACATGATGGCTCAGAATGGAATTAACTTTAAAAAGAGCATTTTCACAGCTTCAGGTCTTTTTGTGAGCATCAGCAAGTCTAAGAAAAGAACATGAACAGAGCAAAGTCACTAGAGGAACTTTTCTTCCCAATAAAACAAAGGTTTAGAAAAGATGCTGCACCCTCAGACATTAATCCAACCTGACAATAGCAATAAGTAACAATCACAAGATAATCAGTGCCCAGCCTCTGAGACATGAAGGATATACATCTTTCTCTAACACACAAACTGCAGCAGACAGATGGGCTGTCCGAGTCTCCAGACCTTGACTCTTTGCCTCTTACTGACAACTCGTCAAGTCTTTTGAAGGTTTTGTGCCACAGCACAGTTGTGCCCCTTCTTCTGGCACACAGGGACGGCCTACCCTCGCTTTTGGAGTGAGGCAGTCTCAGACACACACTTCAAATCTTCACATCTCATCTGAGAGCAAGAAACTGCCTTGCATAAGTAACCTTCTTCTCTTTTTCATGCTCACAGAATCATTTAGGTCGGAAAAGACCTCTGAGATCATCGAGCCCAACCTCCAACTGATCACCCCCACTTTGTGAACAGGACCAGAGCACTGAGTGCCACATCCAGTCTCTCCTTGGACACCTCCAGAGATTGTGACTCCACCACCTCCCTGGTGGGTCCATTCCCATGTTTAACAACCCTTTCCATGAAGAAATGCCTCCTCATGTCCAATGCATGCTGCTGTTAGTAACGATGCCCTGCTGAGGTATTCAGCAAGATGAAGAGATGTCTCTGTTCAGAGGATGTGAGAATTTGTTGTCTACAGAAGCACAGAAAAAACTCAGTAATGTCTACACCACATTCTGGAGACCTGTTCTGGACAGAAGCCTCCAGCACTGACAGACAAAGACCTGAACAGCAGATCCAGAACACACTGTTTGGTAATACCACAATATAGCCTTGGCACTCTGCAGATTCTTCTACTACACTTCCAGAAATACACAGATCCTCTGTTCTTGAAATTGGGTGCAATTTCATAAGGAAACTGGGAAACATCTGGTTTGTCAAAGGACCTTGAACAAAATGAAAACCCCACATATGTGCTATCCTGTCGTGCAGTTCCTCAGCCAGCTGCTGAAAGCCAAACTCTGCAAGCCTTTACAGGAGGCACCAGGGAACTCAGGTGAGTACTCCAACCCTCACACCTGCCTATTCCCTGGCCACGGATCTTCTCCCACCCTGTAATCCTGAAGGCCATCAGCGGGATGAACACAGCCCCAGCATCACTGCATGTTCTCTGCATGTGCAGCAGCCACGGGTCACTCCTGCCCCACCAATTTGCAAGGAAAACGTACAGAACTCGTGGTTATTGGCCAGCTACCAATCACAAAATTAAAAACCCGTGTGCCAAATGGGCACAGCTGCATCAGCCACTGCTCAGCTATATGCAGACCTGCCAAATAATAGTCACCTCACTTAGGCTGAACTGGGATGCATCAGAGTCAATGTCAAAAGCAGAGTTAAGAAGTCATTTTTGCCCACAAAATGAGCTCCTCTTCAATTACAGCTGAGAAACAAATCATACAAAACATGGGACACAGAGTAAACCAAACCCTGCAGCCAGAGGCTCCAACAGCTTCTCCCTGCAGTACAGCCACACCTCCAGCAGAGCTGCTCGTGGGGAGGACAAGATGCCCTCAGACCAAAAAAGTACCTTAGACATGCATTCCTTGATATTAATAAATTAAACAATAAATGCACCCTATAGGTGCTTTCAAGCATGAGAGTATGGATAAGATTGAAAGAAAAAATACCAAACTTTATTTTCACCTATACTTATTTTTTGTAGGTTTTACATAAAGACTGATTTTTTTCCCCTATTCTTTTCAGGAAACAAAAATTTTGAGTTTTTACATTCAAGTTGCAGAAACCAGAGACAGAAAGGCTCCTTTTTATGTGAGATGTTTTCTTTTAAGAAAAAAAGATTGACGTTTCTGATGGAAATAAACCCTGAATAGATCTGAATAGGCTATGCAAGAATCAGTGACGTTCTTCTGAAAGTGTCCATCACTGGATTAAAACAACTGCATGACTCCCATCAGATTTGTTGGAATTTCTTCTCAGGAAAATATTAATTTGCTGGGGTTTTTTAAAGTCAAGAGTAATTAGATTACAGTATCTGTTTCAGCAGGACCAGCTGACAGTCAAAATTTTTCTCAGAATCTGTGAGTTCTCTTTTATTTACATGACCACAATAGATTTCTTTCCTGAGCAATGCCCAGAACTGCTTCTTGCACTGGCAATAAGTCATCAAAATTTTTGTTTGGCCTGTGGACCAATAAGATGAATTACAGCTCTAATTCAAAACACCATCACTTTCTTAATCACAAACAGATAAGAATAGGCAAAAAGTCATAGGAATTCTGTCTGGAATTCTACTGTTGACTTTTATCTCATTTCTTGTCAGTCATTTACAGGAACTTTTTTCTTCAAACACGGCCTATTTTTCCCTCTTTGATTGTAGAATTTTCAGAAAGACCTTTCATCATCTAATCCACTTTTTAACAACAAAAGTTGCAATTAGCTTTCTTAAAAAGTCTGCTGGGGCCATCTTTCTTCTTTACATGAAATGTGCCCTCTGAAGAAGCAGCCCTGCATTGCTCCAAGGAGAAGGCAGCAGACCTTGTCTCAGGAGAAGGGGACAGAGTTTTCAGCCACCCATCCCTCTCCCGAAGAAGCACAGCCAAGTCAGGCAGCGATGCTGTGCTTTATTTCCCCATCTGTGCTGCCTTCTTACAGATCCCAGTATATATTCCCTAAAGGGTAGGGAGTGAGTCTAACTGCAGAAACCACCACAGGAAAAGCCTGAGCTTTTTCCTCAGTCTGTAAGGTACTGCTGTGCTCTTATGCCCCCCTCTGCCCAGGCAGGACAATCTAGTTCACAAAAGAGATTTGTGACATTATCTCAAACCCAAAAGAAATTAGTATTTAAATATGTCCCTGTGTTTGTTTTAATTAAGCTAATGAAATCTAATATGTGTTAAGATTTGCAGTAAGAATAAGGATAGAACAACAATCCTCTTGCACAGAGGTTCCTCCAGATTTTACTATTGTTTAATGGAAAGAGCAGCAACTCCATCTATAGGGGAAACCCACCCCGACAAGGAGGCACCAACTAAGCATCGTCCTCCATCTTTGTATCTTAATCTGAGGGTGTTGTTTGGCACCATTGATTTTTAAGCAGAAATCCCCGCTGAGCTCAATGGGGATTTCTGTTCAAAAATCAATGGCACGATATAGCTCAGCGTATTTAAACTCACCCTGGACCCTGCTTTAGTCTACTTTCTTCCCTGCTTCTTTAGCATGGCAAGAAAACTGTTATTTTTATGCCTCTATTGACCACATTTCAAGATATTAAACTGACCAGACCTCACACAAGTACCAATAGTTATTATTTTTAGTGCTTTAAAGATAAACCTTGCTCTGCTGGCTTTCCATAAAATGTCACAGTGGTAGGCAGAGTGCAGCTCAGCTGTGTTGTGGGGGAGAAAGCAGGATGCAGCAGACTCGGAGTGAGTACTAATACACTGGGAAAACTAAGAGTCTATTGAAACCAACCTAGAAATGTGGTTTCTTTCCAACCCTGTGTATTGCTTTTCATTTACTTTGTAGTCAGGGCACATGAGAATTTGTTTGAAGGATGTTTACTGTACTTTTGCGAGCTCCTGTGTGTGATGCACTGGCTTTCACTCAAATATAAATCTTCTGGCTGTCTATAGAGACTTTGGGACTATTGGGACATGAACACACATAGAAGCAATTGTTTCTTACTGAAGAAAATTAGAAATGTCATTTTTTAGAGTATTTGAGGGGTTTTTTTCCAACAGAAGAAAAAGGTTTCTATAAACTTGTTCAATTAACTTGTGTGAGAGAAAACATTCCTACAGCTCCTCCAGCTGCTTCTTGTAGTTCTCCTTAACAGCTTCCTCATTCCTCAGCCATGCCAAACTGTATCCCAGCTCTTGTCCTGTGGGTCCAAGGTTTCAATTAATTTTGATGGCCTTCAGTCATGAATCAGTTTGCCCTGCAGCATTTAGATATGATTTTACCACAGTCACAGTGAACAAACAAGGCAGAAAAGGATCAGGTTCTACACGGTCAGATACTTCTTTCTTACTGTTTTAGCTGAAGGCACCCTTCAGCTAAAGAACTAGATTAGGAATCGGGGCTTATCTCCTTGCCACCTTGGAACATAAACCCCAAAATATGTTCTAGAAAGCAGTACAGGCTTGTTCCTGGGCCAAACCCAATGTAAATATACAGAATCAAAAGCAGTTTAAACGGATGCTGGTAAATTGTTGAGGAACCAGATGGGATTTGAAGGAGACTGCATTGCTCTAAAGGACAGAGACAGTTCCCCCAGTAATGGTGAGAATGTATCAGCCTGAAAAAAGCCAAAAACTTACAGCAGTCACCAGCAACTTTCCTGAGCTAGTTGTGCTAAACCCACTCTCCAATTCCTCTTCCACACACAAATGTAACTCATGGAGAGGCTTTGGGGCTGCAGGGACATACACGTAGGGGCAGACAAATACATTCTTTGCTTTAGAATGACTCCTGCCAGAACCAGAATGAAACACTCTTTATAATGTGTGCCTGCTCTGATCCTGTGAAAATCGATGTCAGACTCCACTGATTTCACAGGAGCTAATTGGGGAAGCCCTGTGATACTTTAGAAGGAAGAACTGTGAAAGATCAAGAATGGGCTTGTCATAGTATGTATTTATGTCAGCTGTAGCAGGTCTCATCTTCATCTCTGGCTAAGGATCTCAGTGCATCCTTGATTTCATGTCTGTCCTTTGCATTGTGCCAGTTTATATACAAAAAGAGCAGTTGGTAAATTGATTCCTACCCCATGAGCTATTTTGGGAGCTGTCTTGAAAAGGTTCTGTAACCACATCTCCTGATACTTCTTCAAAATAGGTGAGATCATTTTAACAACAAATATTTGGTGTCCTACAAGGAACTGGTACCGTGTTTAGTTACACAGATCATCAACCAAAACTGGGTTAATACAAATCAAAAACCACAATTTTCTGTGCTTTCCTGTAGGACTCTGCTCAGGAGAGCTTTCTCAGATCCAGCGCAGTGGAGCAAGTTTGCTGTCACTTTGTGATGTAGTAGGAGCCAGTCAGCACCAGATATAGTGCTCCTACTGTGAATAATGCTGCAGGCACTGATGCCTTACCACCTTCTGAATTGAGCACTGATGTTATTACACTTTGTTCTAATACAGACTTTAGGGAAACAGTACAGAAGCCATTATTTCTGAGACTGAACACAGCAAGAACAGGAGGCTGAAATCGCATGATACACCCTTAAAGTCAGGGGCCCTACAGAAAATCCATAATATGGCTATTGTTCCAAGCTTTCTAACGAGTAGCTGATAGAAAAGGTGCTGTTGAGAACTGGTTTTCCTTGCTAAAAAGCTTCAAAATTCAAGCAGTCCTCTATCCCACCTGCTCAGGAAAAAATAATGCCTGTATTTCAATAGGAGCTTTCACATGAGAAGCTCAAAGTATTTGCAGAGCTTAATTTGTCTCACCTAATTACTCACTATCCAAGTAAAATATCTCACCATCCTAGTAAATGTCTCACTGTGCCAGCAAGAATGTGAGATATTATCCTGATCTTGGACAGAGGGAAAGCAGGACATTAAACAGGATGCTGTAAAAGTGGTGAAACTTGAAAAGAATCCAGATCTCCTGTTAAAAGGCCAGCTAAAACCTGCAGTTCCCAGTACACAGAGAAACTTCAAATTTTTATTCATTTAGATAATAATGATAAATCCTATCCTACTCTACTTCCCAAAAGCCTAAGAATTTTAGTACATTGCATGAAATCGTATTTAAATTTTAACTTCCCTCTTTTAATAGTACTGTCTTGGTATAATGATATGACACACCCTCAGTTTTCTGTCCCTTTAGGCCCACAAAAGCAGCTACCCCCTAATAAATAAAGAATAGTTTTGTGCTGGTGCTGTAGTGAACCTCATGTTGCCAGTTACTAACCATTACTGCTATAGATATCTCAAGAAATAATTGTAAATAGTTTTAAATAGAGAAACTCATATTGCAGAGCTAATTATCATAATTAAACCAGACAGGCGCTCAGGAGAAATGAAACTTTCAAATGAGGTGTGCAAGAGTTGGGGTGACAAAAGGAGCCAAGGACTCCTGGAGAAAGACACCGGAGCACAAGGAAACTCCAGGCTCTTGGGAATGTGTCTGGGAGAAGCTGTTTGCAAACAGCCAAGCATTACCCCGTGAGAAACATCTGCTTTGCCAACAGCAAGCCAGCAGTAGGAAATACTGCAAGGATAATTTCCCCACTTTGTGTAAACATGTGGATAATAACCACTCACTCAGAACTGGCTCTTCCTTTTTCAGTGTTCAGGAAGATGCAGCCAAAACACTCGTCTGCAGCTGGCCCAAGTCACAGCGCAAAAGTCCTCTCCACATGCTTCTGTGTAAAACTTCCACATCAAAACGTGTACAGCTGCGAGTTTTTTGTTTCCCTTCTTATTCTTTCTCTTGTGGATCGATCTCCTGAGAAAAGGAACAGGTTCAGTAGGAGCCATCCCAGGAGTTCTCCCGCTGGTACAGACACAGCCCTTCATTTCTGAAAAGCCCCGCGTGAGGTTGGGAGGGAACATCTCGTTACAATACAAACACCACAGCCACAAACAACTCTGCTTTCTCAAGCCAGCAGGATCTATCCCAGTTCCAGTTCAAAATCCCTACCAGAGTGCCTGTTTTCACTTTCTGCAGCACTGGGTAATGTTAAACACTACAGAGGAATTAACGACACAGGTTTTGAGACTTATTAACATCTGTCTCTTCAAATATTTGCCTCAGTAAGTCTTCAAGGAAGTTTTAGTTATTCTTCCCATTATCCTCTGACTCCTGTGTGAGACAGAACTGGACAATTCACATAACGAAGCTCAAAGTTTCAGTGTTCACCACTGTCAGCCTTGTACAATAAGACCGAAAGAATAAGAACAACGGGAAAATCTTCTCAAATAAATTAACTGAAAATACCCTAAAACATTTTATAAACTGGATTTCCTGCCTGACACAGCATGATGCACTATGATGAGCCACAGACATCAGTCATTTGGAATGACCTGGACAATGATCCTGGCTGCATCATTCCCAGCATCCACTGTAAAATATTTTTATCACACCGTGAGGGTTTCAAGGAACAGAACAGAAACTTGCTACCTTGGATTCAAGACACACAAATAAAGTTTTATTAATCAAATGATGGGTTTCTCAGAATTGCATCCTTTTCAGTAATGAACAATTGCACGTTGCTACAGGACAGAGTTTTGTCAATGACTGGGTGCTATTTATCTTAGTGTGACTAATGAATAACTGAAATATTTTTTTCAGCTATTCTGCTTCAGGAAGATTTAGAGACCCTCTTTTTCTTTCAAATTATATGAAGCAAAAGTAACTCGGACATATAATGCAATCAGTTTTGTAACTGACAAGCATGATTGCAATTTTGCAATAAAATATATGCCAGTGCTTCAACGAATTATTGCCTAATGCCATATGAATCTGGCATTAATGAAGAAATTGAAAAATAAACAACAGCAGCAGCTTTAAGTACAAAAGCCATCAATGCATATTTGAGAAAAATGTGATTAAGAACAACATGATGTGTGAACACAGATTGCTTCTTGGTTCAGCATTCCTCATTTTCATACAGCTTACAAGACTGCACAGGTTGCTTTTTACTGAGCAGCTAACTTAGTTTAGAGATGTTACATGCCCACTCTATTTTCTAAGCAGAGCAACACTTATATTCTAGGGATTATATTCTATTAGTGCAGGCAGATGAATTTTTAAAACCTGTTTGTTCTGGGATTAGATGAACATGAGTTTGCAATATTTTAAAGCCACCTACACATTTTGAAATTAAGTTAGAGCCTACAGAATTAGAAAAGGTTCAAAAGGAATAAAGAATAATTCTTTTTCTTGCCAGTTGGGAAAGGATTAGACAGCGTGTGAGCAACAGCCGGATCTTTGCTGTGTTGTTTCAAAACTGGAAAATGAGGGGGCACGTGCACCTCATAGGGAACCATCCCACAGAGATGACAATGGGGATGGTTCACACAGCTTCGAAAAAAATTATGTTCATTGAGAATATGTCCGTGTAATTATGATCTTTCACCAGAAGTGCACAGAATAGTGTTCTACAATTGCGAAAAACATAGGTATTAATGTAAAACATCAGGCTGGAATGTGAGTCTCTCAGGAATACCGTGACACTGTGAAATGCCATTTTAGACAAAATTAGATTCTAACTTAATGGGCAGGTTAAAAGTCACCCTTCAAAGGCTCTATATGGTCTTAAATTACACGAATTTACTATAAATTGAGCCTGAGGGGGGAGGAGGGGAGGAGGGTTACCACGTGAGTAGCAAGATTCAGCTCAGGTTAGCACCCTAAGCAGGAAAAGCCGGGATGTTTGCTCGCTGTGCCCCTGCAGCCCACGGCGTGTACGACACAGCTGAGCACAGACCTGGGCATGGCCAGCATCCCCAGCCAAAAATGGGCCAGCAGCTGAACCCTGAGAGACACCCCTGCTCTGACATCACTGACACTACAGAACTATTGAAATACTGTAGAAGATCTGCCAGCCAATGACCATTTTTGTTTCTGGTATTACGGTATCATCTAAAATTCATAGCAAACATTAAGGTCCCATAGGGCAAGGACACAACATTTAACATACAGCTTACCATTATAATTAGCAAAGGACGGGAGAAAAAATCCTACCAATATTATCCTAGTACTAGAAGAGAAGAACTATGTCAGAAGCCTCTTTTCCACTGACAATAGAGGGAGTCTGCATCAGATAACTTTGAGGTCTAAAGCAGCACAGGATATCTCCCCATCTGCACTGTGACTGGATTAGCACACTGCCTCAAGTCATCCACCTACATTTTCAAAGTGGTGGAAAATGAAGCTGGAGCTCCCTATAAATGGATCTATGCTATTTCATTCACCTTCTAACAGTCTCATGTTGTTCACATAAACCTGTTTACATTTTTTTAATAAGAATAAAGGAAACAGTTTTGTTGATGGAGGCTGTGCTGGTTCTGGCTGGGGTAGTGTTTCTTTTCTCCCCAGTAGCCAGTCTAGGGCTGTGTTTTGGCTCTGTGCTGGGAACAGTGCTGAGGGCACAGGGATATTTTCGTTTCTGCTGAGCAGAGGTTTTATCTCAACCCACAAGTTTTTTTCATTCTTACCCTTCCAATTCTCTACCCCACCCCATGGGAGGGAGAAAAGGAGTGTGGGGCTTAGTTGGGGGTAAACCACACCAGGAGCCCATCTCACAGCTTTGCTGATGTGTTAGTCAGGCAGAAGCACCATTCTCAGGGCTGAGAGCTGCATTTATTTCAGCTATGTCAAACCAAGGCATTGCCTTCTGCAGATTGCCACTTATGTGACATTTCCCCTGGTTCACTTCCCTGGACATTCTGTCAGGAACAAAAATATGCAGCTCAAGGAAATAATTTGCAGTGTATTGTAGATTATGCCTTTCCTTCTCTTTGCTATTTTTTGTAAAGCACTGTGATGTGCCATTGGGGTATTTACTGCTTAGTTATGTATATCTAACCTCTTTGAGGAAGAAGTTTAGCTGTCAGGCAGAAAGTATCAAGGGGGCTGATAACAATCTCCTTTTAAGTAGAAATTGACAGTCTGTATTAGTGCCTGCTTTGAAACCAGCAAGTTAAAACCTACCTGCAGTCAAGAAGGAGGGCCTCTTAACAAGTTCCCAGCAGCAGGAGCCAATTTTCATTAAATCAGCATTGTTGAAATTAAAATTCTAAATACTTGCTGTACAGTGACGAAATTTTCATTATGTTCACTAATTCTCTTTCTTTAGGAGAAAAAAAAAAAGTTTATCTCTAAACTGGTGCTTAGCAAGTGTTCAGGATTGACAGCTTCAAGCACTAAGCTGGATTGTGTTATTTAGTTATGGATGAGAAAGAGCACATGAAGAGTAGCAACAAAAGCTGCTCCATTACGACTTCTCAACTAAAATCCCCCATGGGACACCCTTCCAGCTTTCAGCCACTGCTCACAGATCACACCTCGATTTTGGGTAACATTTCAAGCCCCAGTGCCCATCTCTAGGGCAGATTGCTGCAGTTCCTATCAGCAGCTACCCGAGTCCCAGAGCCAGCACACGTAACCATCTATGTGAGAAGCATGTGCTAAAGAATTAGGTCATTTCAAATTCACTTGAACATAATTATTCACTAGATGAAAGAACACTGCTGATACACAGATGGCCTCAATTATATTTCTGGTAATGAATAAAGGAACCCCAAAACTACTTCCTACTATTCTGCACTCTCAAACAAACACTGATGCTGGCAAGAACAGGAGTTTGATTATGAGCTTTATAACCTGTGTAAGTATTGGTTGGCTATTAAAATTATAAAGCCACACGGCTCAATACTGCTTTTAAAACCCAGTCTCACAGACAAACAAAGTGTCTGGACTCAAACTCTGGCATCTCTGGGCACACAGGCACACATTTTCCTGCTACAGTTCCCAGCTTGGTTCTGGAAATCATTCTCCTTTGCTCCTCCCTAGTACAGCCATAGGAGTCAAAGGGGCTGAAGTCAGAGGCCGAAGTGCCTGACAGGAAAACCAGAGCTGTACAGACAGCCAGTGCCAGGCACCTCCCCCCGATCCCAAAACAACCCCAACAAGGAGGGAGCAGCTGCCACTGCCTAACCTAAGAGTCCTTAAAGAGGACTAAAGCAAGGACTGTGACAGCTGGAGGATGCAAAGCAAATGCAGAAGTAAATGGAAGAGCCAACTTCAAATACAGAAAAAACACACCCAGCAACTGGAACGAACAACTGGTGGACCCCCAGAACAAATGAGAGCTGTCTCTGAAAGTGTGCAGCCTCTGCAGCTCCCAGCATCTCCGCTGACTACTCAAACCTTCCTGTGGTGCACTTATTTATGGACCCCACTAAACTCATTCATTAGAGGTCAGATTGCCTTCATATCGTTTGCTGCTCACATTTATCACTTTGGTTACACGTTGGTATTTAGAAAATCTTCTGGTTTAACACCATGGTCAGTGACTGCCACGCTCCTGGTCACCGCTTTGCACAAATTTGGTGCAATACCTGTATTCCCTATTCCTTTGATACCAGGTTGGTCAATAGCAGGAATAGCTAAGGGTGATCCACCTGGGCCACCTAATAAACACACTTTTTAGAGAACCTGTTTGAAAAGCCCCAAAGTCTAAATAATTATTAAAAGTTTTGGAATACTTTAAATTTGTGCGTGTGCACAATAAAGTAAAAAAATATAAAAGTAACTCTTTGTTTTCATATACTTTCATCTTTGGAAGCCCAGGTTTGAAACTAAATCTGTTTCAAGCAAAATCTTAATTTGTTTCAAAATATTAAAAACTAAATGTCATCAAATAATTTTTTTGTTACTTTCTAATATTTTCTATTCAGCTAATGCTATTTCCACTTTGAGTTTGAATTTTCAATTGACTTTGGTCAAGCTCACAATTAATTCTCCACGTTAAAAACTTCAATCCCTTATACCTTCACCTTACCAAGACACTGTTTATATTTCAAAGGAAGAACTCCAAGGCCTTTCAAATACAGGACACAGATTTGGGTATGTAGGGACAAAGATAACATCTGTGGGAAAGGTATCTTTCACCCTAAAAATTCATTGTGTCTGATTCGACAGGCACTGACAGAAACCTGAACACAGGGTCAGTAGTATGTGTGAAAAAGAGGAATTGTGAACAGAAGTTTCCTGAGACGAGGCAGAGTGATTATTGCAGCATTCTGTCTACCAGCATCTGAAACACCAATAGAAAGCTCAAAGCTACGACAGGATGGTTCAGTAAAATCTTCCCTAGACTACTACAGCAAGAATTTGCTGGAGAACTTTTAAGTTAATAATAGAGCAGGTAGCTAAATAAAACAAACAAACAAAAAAAATTGGAATGCAAACCACAGCAGAACAGTAAACTACAAAACGAAATGAGGACTTTTTTCAGAACTAAGGAATTATTATATTTCTATATATCGCCCAGGATAGAGTGCAACTCATAATAAATAGAGAAATCACCAGTAAATATATGACTCAATGAGAAGATAAGGTAGTCTTGATAATCCAGAAAAGAAGAAATTATTTACCCAGCACCTGGAAGGAAAAAGGAAGATAAGAAACCACACAGATTCCTTGAAAAAACTAAATAATCATGTGGGTCAATGAAAGTTTAAAATAAAGGATTAAGGGCTTACCCTGTACCTCTCCAACGTTATGTTCTAGCAGAAAGGACATCAAGTGCCATCTGTATTGCTACTCCAACACAAACAAGACCTGACATCAGAGGAAAAGACCTGACCTACTTAATTCACAACCTCACTATTCCCAATTCATAACCATGTAACTCTATTAGTTTAAAGGGAATTTATGCCAGCATAAAAGTGGAGTATTGTAGCAGTAAATCAGGCCCAGGATCAGAGATTCGCAGTGGTTCAGCTCAATTTTATTTAGTGCAGGTGTTCACTTAATTTTGATGATAGGATCTGGAGGAGGGGACAGTCTGCTGCTAATTTATTTCTGCTGCCTGGTGGACTCAAGTCAGTACAACACTGGCCCTGTACTTATTTACTTCACAGATTGCTGAATATATGTTTTCTTCTGTCTAAAACCCACACTGCCTTCACTTAACCTCGTTTTTCCTCTTCACTACATTTAGACTGTCTCAAAAGTGGTAGCAAAGGGCATGAGTATAACAATTAAAAGACCACACAGAGGTAATATGAAAATAACTGTAATAAGAAACCAGAAGAGAATCCTACAAGGAGCTCACAGGACAGAACAAGGGCACAGCAACAGGCAGCAGCAGCTTTCACTTGACTGCCAGTTTTCTGCAGTGCAATCAAAGCCATTGTCTGCAAGCCACAGGTGCACAGCACATGGAACAGACAAAATGCAATGGGGAGTGATGACAGATAACTTCTGAGCCCGTGTATATTCATCCCAGCATTCATTTGTGCATCTGTTGTGCTGAATTGTAGTCTTTAATTTTTTTTTTTTTCTGCTGATATCAGAGGCATTTGAGCAGCTGAGGAAATGGACCAGAAATGCTCTAGGACAGAGAGGGTGTGGGCTTTAGGAGGAAGAGCTTCCAGGAACCTGAAATGTGAAGACACTCCCTGTTCATCAGCCAGATACCCCAGTGTGGTGACTCTGGTGACAGTGCACGTTGTCAGTTCAGCTGCAGAGCCACTGCCAAGGAGGTTCTTCATCAATTCAAATCTCAATAGAAATGTAACAATACAAGTATGGATTTTGTGTAGAGTGCAAGAAAAGGCCATGGGGGGAGAATCATTAGATGCATTAAAATAATGAATGGTTATGTGGTTACAAAGGCTGATTTCACTGTTCATCACAGACCAGGTCGGTATGGATTACACTTGGATGAGGGTCTTTTGATCTCAGATGCTTTCCCCACCAATAGGGCACTTTTTGAAATTAGATGTGGTCTGACCTCCTATTCTTTGTTTTCATCACTCTCCAGTCAGTGGGAGGAAATTAGCCCCCTGGGAACGTTTGATTCACATTGGCTCACTGTGTTATTTCAGCTGTGAAAGATGCTAATGAGCTAATATCAACTTTCCTAGTGGAAAATACACTTGTCGCTTTACATTTTTGGCCAGGAACCAGCATTTCATCATTTTAGGCAAGGTCTGTGATAACACTGCAGCAAAAGAAGAAAACCCAACAAATTAAAGACAAGTCCAACCCACCTAAAGGGCAGAATCTCATGCAGTCTCCCTCCAATCTGTCATGCAGATCAGCAGACACATAATTTGCTGTGGAAATTAAGTTTTCCCGGTTGGACAGAACAGGGCAGCATCCCAAGAAGCTTCGAGGATAATTGATTTCTCAAAGGAAAAAAAAACACCACTGACAGTTTGCAGGTGCTCTTGAGGAACTCACCTGTGACCCTCAGACAGACAAACAAGTGCCTGATGAAGGGCAAGGGCACACAAAGGGGAGAATTTTACAGTTGGGAGGTTTCAGTTTCAGGGCGAATCCTCATCTTCAACACATTCAATTAGAAAGCTCAGATCACCCTAAAGCAGCACAGAAACTTGCAGGTTTTTAGGAGATAAACAATATCAGGTTGAGCATTCAGCTGTTACGGGTTTTTTTATTTGGGGGGAGAATTTCTGAAGAGGTATGACACAATAAAAGCCCCTGTTCTATTTTTTTCCCTCCAGGAGTTGTCACTTTTGAAGAAATTTAAGTCAGTTCCACTACTGAAAGATTTTCAAAGTCTTTCACAAAAGCTGTAATGCTCTCAAGTTTTCCAAAATCAACCACTACATTTAGAAAAGAGGACATTCCATGCTCTACTAATCTATTTTTGAACAAGCTATCAATTTAAACCTGCATCTTTAGGTTTCAGTTACTTTTTTTCCCCCAGTAAGTCCAGTGATCTTCCTAACTTCACAAGAGATCTGTGGCACAATATTCCCTGCAAAGTGAAGCATTGCTGCTTCGGCATGGACTGTTCTGAGACGGAAAAATCTCAGTTTTCAAGATTTAAAGCAAGATTTCGGGATTTTCTTTCTTCTCTTTTACCAGCCAACTACTCACCACACATTCTGCTTCTCAGAAACCCCTCTGAGAAGACTGAAATACAAGCACGTGAGAGCACAAAAAGCTGTTTCGCCTACCAGAACAAGAGTGACAGCCAAAATATTTGAGGGTGATTTTTCTCCAAGACAAAAGGACAAGCTTCATTTTTCTAGCACTTAAAAGCAATAAGCAGCTAAGATTAACGATCTGACCACAGCTGTCCAAAAGGTTTCTTTGAACACACCAGAAATTAAAACTTCTCTTTTTATTCCCTCTTTTTTTCCTTACTGTGCAATTTTTGAAAACATCATCTATGAAAAGGGAGAATGGCAGGCAGAGAAACGATGAACTTTCTCTAAAAGCAGTGAATTAGCTTTCAAACATTAAAGAAGCAAATTAGACAAAATAGAAAAATTACCAACTGTAGTAGAATTTTATACACTGAAAATCTGAACATTTTCAATTCATAACACCATTGAAAATTTAAGTTTTAAAAATTTATAGACATCAGAAATACGTACCTCTACTTCACTGAAACAACATACATAAATATTTTGGCTTTGCTTGGTTTGTTTTGGGGTTTTCTTGTTGATTTATTTTTGTGGTTCTGTTGGGGTTTTTAACAAGCATTAAGTTCTAGACTGTTCTTGGTTATTTGAACAATTATGCAGGTGGTGGAAGGTGGGTTCAAATCATACTGTTTGAATACAAATTTCTGTAAATTTTCAATTATTTTGAAGCTTGGATTTTCGTGCTGACATCTGAACTGCCTGCCTCTCCTGACGATCATTTTTTTGCCTGTTTTTAACACTAAGAAAGTCGTTATAGCACTTGGTTTATTTTTCTAGGGTCTTAACGGGTAAGAATAGTTTATACCTCCCAGACAAACTAATATTAAGGCTCCGAAAGGAATGAATGAGATCAGTCCATTTGCCCCAGCTCTGAAGCTGCTACATAAGACACTGATTGTCAGTGACAAATCATTCTTTGTCTCTGAACCACTTTAGAAGCTTCCTAGAACTGTCTGTGGACTACATAAATAGCAAATACATCATCTGGCACTCGCAGAGCAGCTCTGTACAGTGCCGTGTGAGTCACTGCTCATGCTCTCATATGGCATTTGCTGCACCGGCTGTGAATTCAGCCAGAAGGGAGAGAAAAACCCACAATGCTACTTACAAATTCTGCTTAACGTGTTTCAGCGCATTCTTGTTTCCAATTCCTGCTTTTCTGATATTATTTCCTTTCTCTGTGCTATTACAGCAATATTGAACTCCAAAGAGATGACAGCTCAGAGTTCAAATTCCAACCTGGCTTCTGCATTGCTCTCAAAAACCACTCAAAGGGCTGTGCAGATGTCAGACACCTCTGTGAGTAGTTTTTAAAAGTTTCAGTGTATATAAATAGTTTATCTATTTAAATCTTGTTGGTTTACATTAAGCAGCTTCTGAAAAACACCTGGGAAAAGAGAAGTTGGGAGGTGTGTGCTGACAGGCCAAACCCCTCGGGCGAGCCAGCACCAGCAGACCCCGCAGCAGGCACTGCCAGCAGCGCCCTCCCGCCCCACACACCCCACAGCCCCCGGCAGCAACGCTGCACTTCTGCCTCCAAACTCATCCCCAGCACATACAAAACAAGAGCCACAGGTACAATAAATGCATAATATTGATCGGATTTGCTGGATGTGTTGGGGGCAGGTGTCCGCTCAGCTTTTAGAAAAAATTCTGGTAAAGAGGAAAGTTTTCCTAAACAAAATGTCTCCACGTCATCCAGCATCCCCAAACACCATAAAATTGGACAAACCCACTTACAAATATTGGGATTATAAAATTCTTTAACCAAGAAAAAATACTTTTTTACTGCTCCATTATTTTTTATTGGCTGTTTTCAAAATAAGCATGAGCCTGAATGTATATATTACATGATTGCTATACTGCCATATCAACTCCACTTTATTCACGACTATCAATACAAATGGCCCAGAACTTGGCACAGAAATGATTTGCTCATAAATTACGGTGTGGTTTTACTATGATTGCAGTCAAATCGTGTCCGTTTCATTTATTAACACTTCTGTTTTGAATTCTGCACTCCCTCCCATGCACAGAAAGAGAATCATTTGTATAAAAAACAAGGATAAACTAATTAAACTATTAATTAAACTTATTAATTGCTCATCTATACAACACTCACTTTTATCACATAAACACAAATAAAAGCAATTGTGTCTGTGACCTTCCTTCCCCAACAGGACAGATGAACACCACTATCAATTTAGTGATACCAGGCTGAGGTGTTCTCCAGGCTGCTTTGAAATATGCAGGCTGAAATCTCGGCCACCTTGAAATCACCGAGAGCTTTGACAATAAAGTCAGCAGAGCTGGAATTTCATCCCTAATCTCTGCTCTGCCAGCTATCACTAGCACATGCAATAGGCAGCCTTTCAAGGATTTGCTTTAGTGTCTCTAACAAAGGATGACTTCTCATTTTGACATTACACTAACACGACCCTGACTTTTCCCAGATCTGTGTGAGCATGTAATGGAAACAATCACTGTTCTGACAACACTAATCATTCCCATTACTACATATTAAAAACCTGGATTTAACTATTTTATTTTTTTAATTTATTTTTTAAATTACGTGGGTCAGAAAGTAAGATGAATCCAGATTTCCTGTAACTTTTCTGATGCCCTCACTGCCAGCATTGTTCCTCCCATGTGTCTCAGCACTCTCACCACACTTCCAGTTGGTTTTTCCACACTGGGCCATACCCACCGCACGCAGACACAGAACGTTCCTAATTACTCTTACAATTAATGCTGGCAGAATCCTGTTGCTGCTCTTCTGGTTAGTGCAGATCAAAAGATGAGTCCCTCACCCCCCACCTGTTTTGTCTGTGGCACAGCTCCAGCTCTTAGCCATGGAATGCAGGGCTGAGCACAAGCTCATTGGCACCGCATCTCCCTTACTTGGCGGAGTGCAAGGTGTCTGTTTGCAGGCTGAAGAGGCAGCTAAAGCTTTGTGGAGCTCTATTTGTTACTTTCTCCATTGGTTCAGAAAGGTTTTAGAGCTTTTGGTAATGCTAAAACACGCAGCATTTTCTCTACAAGCCTTTGCTGCGAGAATTTGTCTGCTTATCCCAGTAATAAAGCCTGATTTGCATTTTAAGAAAGGATAGAGTTTCAAAGGCCACTACATCAAGGGGACAGATGCACAAATATTTGAAGGGAGGCCTCAGGCCCCTTAATTTTTCATCCAAATTTTGCACTGAGCTCCAAAAGTAACTGGGTAAGATTTCACTCAAAAAGGCACAAGGACCAACTATTCCAAAGCAGCTATTTTAGCACGTGTCAGGATGGGAAGGTGCCACAAGCCACTGCTCCGAACACAGCCTTTGCCAAAGTCTCTGCAGCGCTTCCGTCACCTCCAAGACACGCTTGGTCAGGCCATGAGCCACTCCAGAGGCTCTGCTTTCAAAGATTTCTCTGAAACTAAAGTTCAGATTACTCCAACGGGAACATTAATAAGCCCTGTGGTGCTAACAGCAAGACTGATTAATTATCTGCAAGTCTTCTGGTCAGTTCTGAAACATTTTCAGCTGTACCTGAACTTTTATTTGTTTTGCCAGGAGTGCAGATGTCAGTTTTGGTTCCAAACACGCTGGGGAGGAGCTGTGCTTCATTTTGTTTCAGACAGGAAAGGGGAACTTTGAGAGGAATGTGGGTACCTGTCTTTAGCAATAATTTTGCTCCTCATTAGTGTAAAAGGTTTCTGTCTTCTGCCAGCCGAGGGAAATAAGGGAGCTTTACCATAACTCCTGGCATAACTTGTTATGAGCAAAACAGTTTCTAAATAAAGCAAATACTTACAATCAATACAGAGGGAAGGAAGTGGTTTTCAAATAATTATGAACACTCCAAGTCTGCTTGGATATTTCATGAATAGCAAACAGGCTTAATTTATCAGAAAATTGATGGTTTAATAATGATTTACCTACCTCTTATGGCTAACAAGTGGCACAATCCTAAAACATATGATTATTTATGTACCCTAAACTAGAGATTACTTAAGAACAATTTTTACTTAACATGATTGTTTGTTACTCTGCAGAGCAAGTGAGAAATAAAATTTATTTCTGCAAAACTCTTCATTGAATGTATTCCTTTTATAGTAGTTAATAGTCAGACAGCCATACATTCATAACCCTGTGTTCTTCCTCAGTTCTTAACTGTTGAAAGCCCACAAAACAATGTCTATTCTACTTTATCACTGTCCTGAAAACGGATGAACACTGTAACATTTGTAATGCAAGTGTAAGACACGCTGGCAGAACACCACAATAAATATCGACCCATATGAAAACAAGAAGGTTTAAAACCCTTTATCCTAATAAGTCCTTCTGAGCACTAATAGCAATTCTAATCCCTTAGTCATTAATTTTCCTACGTTACAAGTCTGGGTGTAATTAAGAACAACACATTGCTGCCTATTTGATGAAGAAAATGTCATGCTGACGTGATTGATTACGTTTATTTAAACTGGAGATGGCCAACCCTTTCCAGTGATACTTCATTCCACTTGTAGTATTATTTTATCAAGAGAGGCTCTTAATTTCCCCTGTTGTAACCCACTTAAATAAAACTTAGGAAGAATCTGAGAAGCATTACATGAAAGATTATCGCTGTATTTTTCTGAATCTCTAGGCTACACAGGACTATGAAAAATCAAATTAGGTTTAATATTCTCACTTAATATAACACTATTATCAAGGATTTAGTTGGAAAGCCAAGCCTAAAATTTAACTATAGAACATTCAAGGTATATAGAATATATCTTACAAATTGCTGACAAGATCCATAATTAGACTGAATAGAAGAGATATGCTCTTTTATTACATGTCCTTTCACTGCAGTAGCAGTAAACTTACTACTCTATACAATTCTTTTGTTTAAAGATGAAAGACATTGTGAGACAGCAGTAAAACTGAAAGCACAAGGCAATCTTTTTCTTTCTTTCATTCCTAATCAGAGAGTAATTAAAATTGTCCTCATACAACACTTGAAAGTATTAACTAACCCAAAAATGTAAAAACTTGCCAAACAGCAGGGACAACAGCACAGAACCCAAACCTAACAGAAATACCTTTAAAGGTATCTTGCTGTTTTCATAGGCATTAGAGGAAAGAATAAGAAGTGTTTATGCACAGTATTTCTGCATGGAATTAGCAAACTCTCCTTTACAACGCCCAGGGCTCTCTGGTGCAGGAGCATCCCAAGACCCAAGGCCGAGCTGCAGCGTGGGTACCAAGGGATCACACAGACCAGCTGCAATGAGGAAACAGGATTTAATGACAAATCAGAGCTGAAGTGGTGTCAGCCAAAGGCTGGCAGTGGAAATAGATGGTAAAGGGCAGGAAGGAGAATATTATCTTCCCATGACAACATCATCCCAACAAGAAAGCTCAGAAAATTATTGCATCCTGAAGTTAACCTGGAAAGAGGGAAGCCTCTGCTGTGAAGCCATATCTGAAAGATGAGAGGAGGAAAAGGTTGAGAGGAGGAAATGACAGTTAACTTTGCATGAAAAAGGTGTACTTTGAATTTTAAACCACAGTTCAGATGTGCACCATTTAGAGACAACATATCACCCAAAGGTGACTCCTACCACATCCCTCAGCAGGAATTACATCCTTCACGAGGTGAAAAAAATCAAAGTGAGAAGCATTATCCATTTTCATTACCAAAATTGTATTTATAGTCACAAAAACCCCCAAGAAAATGTTGGGCTAGGCCTGATTGTGCCTCTTCCTCAGGCATCCCACTCCACTCGTGAATCCTGACCTGAGCAAACCAGGACATGAAATCTGCTGATACAGGTTGCACTATTTCCAGATATATTTTGTCATTCATCGTGAATACAGTGTACCTGGCAGTAGGGTGGCCTTCTCAGAAGTAAATTGAGCGAAATTAGCATTTGAATCGATGCTACGTGAAGATAACAGCCTGCAATAATCCTATTTAACAGCTGTTAATTGTCTGCTATAAACCACACTTCAGCAAATTTTGATCACACAACTGAAAAACCTCCCAAATATAAATGAAGAAACTATATCAACTGATGCACAGAAAGAAATATTCAGAGATGCACATCTTAAATTTATTGTAAATATAGATTTCGTGCAGATACCATCTCTCTTAACTGCACGTTAATCACAGAACAGTGCCTGTATGCAAATATTGCCATGAAAGATTACACAAAAATAGATATAAAATTATTTCTTTGCTTATTACAGTGAAACATTAAGTTTGTAAATCTTAATGGCAAAGAATAGTCTTCAAAGTAATGATCACTTTGCTAAGAAAATGTTCATGTTTGTGTGTGTTGCCCACACCCAGGTGGCTGAAGATGTGAGCAGTCCCATTGGACCACGTTTTCCTACCACATGGAGACTTACAAAGTCCTGACAAGCCACAGCTCCAGCTGCAGGATGAAGGGATCTCTCTCCACTGCTCAATCTGAAGTGCACTCCAGAAGAAAGCACTGTTCTGGAAGTCAGAGCATCCTACAGACAGAGGTCAAACTACACAGTGTTTCATTCTTAATCTGTATTAATCTGTATTAATCTGTAGCCAATCAAGAATAGGTCCCTACTGGCTTGGAAAGAAAAAAAATATACAAACAAAATTCAGAGACTAAACCTTGAGCTATCCTGGCACTGGATGTGTCTATAAGGAGGACTCACAATCATCACAACGAGAAAGATGTTTTCTGGACACGTCTGAGATAGGGCAGCAGGAGCACACAGAACCATGGCTGTCCCTCCGTGACAGCAAAATAGCTACAGCTGGTTTGTCTTTTTTAAGAATAAGGAGCTGTAGATACTTCACCTTCGGGCCATATATATTCTGTCCAAGGGCTCAGCTGAAAAGGAAATAGTATCATGGGTATCTTGTGGAGATGCAGGTATTTAAGAGGACTTGCTCCAGCGCTTTGCTGGTAATAAAGATTTTACAGCACTGATTGTTGGTTTCCAAAAAAGATGGAATGCCGAGGCATTTATCAAACTCTCCTGCTTAAAGGCCTCCAACATCTTAGGAAAAAGGCTAAGGGTTGTTCTTTACTCTTTCATCTATCAAATAGAACACAGAACAGAGGTAAAAGTGACAACCATGATGTTCCCTAATTAATCAGCACTCAGACAATTGATGGGGCACAAGCTCCCAGGAAGTTAGATTTTTTCCTTTCATTCTTCATTCAACTCCCATTATATGAATTTTTGAAAATGTTTTCACCCTTGCTAGAAGAATGAAATGTGGAATAGACTCATCTCAATCCCTCCTACATTCTTACACAAGCTTCCCTGAGAGTGTTAGGCTTACCCCTCACACAGCTTCTTGCCTGAAAGGGGAGGAGGTGGTTCATGGCAAATCAGCTGATGGCTTAACACATATGGCCATGCCTTGGCTTCTCCCGAGGTCTCCTGTTTGTCCACGTGCTTTTCCTCTACCTCAGATTAAATTTATCAAGGAGAAGGCAGTACTGAACACAAAGTCAGCCCAGTAAGGATGAATGCTGAGGGCCAGGCTCAAAAGGCAGCGACTTCAACCACCCTCCAGGGGTTTGGGGCAAACCCATTAAATCAGGGAAGTGAATACAGCAACCTGGACACTCGCTGGTGTGTGCAGTAGATTGCCCATGTTTTAATTACTGTTTGGCAGAATGTATTTCCAGAAAAGTTCACACAGAATCTGGAAAACAATGCCACCTGCCACCACAACAGTGTTTTCAGACACCACATTCAGATGCTATGCCGTAGGACAAGCTGCAGAAAATAACCCCAGACAGGATGATGCCCACCAAGCCCTGACAGAGCACCACAAATCTGGACACATTCCCCCCCCACCAGCCAATCCCTGGATTGGATTTATTTCACAGGAGAGACACTGTGTACCCTCACCTCCAGTGCTCAGGTGCAAGAGCAGAACGCAGTCCCTCGACACCCTGCTCACATCCTGGGGGCACACTTACTTCAGTTCAGTGTCTGCCAATAAAGTCCTTTCAATTTCAGCCACTGAACAGAGCCCGAGGCTGCTGAAAACTAAGCTGGCTGTTGCTTCTCCCGTGCCAAGGATGAGAGCAGTATTCACAGGTTAGGTCCTCCACCATCCAGCTTCCCTGGAGGGCCAAATCCATTAGGCAGGCAGGCCTTTTGTAACGCATCCAATAATACTCCTTTCTTCTGATGTTCCAGGCAGAAACCAAACCCTCAGATCTATCACCTCTGAGAGGATGAAATCAGTAAGATATTTATTGGACCACAGAGAAAAGTGAAGACTTTTTGGGAGTTCAGCTGTGCTGCAGGTGAGAAGAGACCTGACTCCACAGATTATTATTCACAGAACATCAAACAGGAAAGACTTTTGTTTTTCAACAGAAAAGACTGGAATAGATAAATCTCAACATGTTTTGTAGGGAGATTTAATGACAAATCACACTTATGCTTTAAAAAGAAATCTCTTTTTTTAAGTGTTCATTAATTTCAACTCACATATAATTTTGAAAATATACATATATGCATTGCAAAAGGAACAGCAAGCATGATTCCCATTTGGGGTTTACTATTTTAACAGCAAACTGACATTGTAGAATTCATAAACTGCTCCTTATTCCTGTTTATTTCTTCATAATGCCTTCTAATTTCCAGCAGCTGAGTAAGATCATAATCACAGTCATTTTGCTTGAATAAAAGAGATTTAAGGAATAGGGAATAATCTCCCATGGCAGCTAAAATATTAATCTACTTCAGCATTAGTGGTTTGCAAGAGCTATATAAAATCTGAGAGTCCTACAACCTAGGAGAGTACACTGCCCTAGTGCTGGGGAGGTTGCAATGACCTGGAGAGAGAAAGGCTCCACCATTACCTGCCAGATAACTTTGCAAAGAGAGTGTGGATTGAAGAACGTAAAAGAACTGACACGGTTTGAAGCATTTTTGAGAACCAGCAGAACAGCCTCTCCAAACACCACCATCCTGCTGCTGCCTGGACAGGCTCCGAGTCAGCAGCATTAGAGATGGCTTTCAGATAAACTCTCTTTGGGAGCACCAGCCAGTGCTAAAAACAAGAGAACCCTTCCTGAAGATCATTATTTTCCCACCTATATTTCGACTCTGAGCTGCATTTGTGACTTTTAACACCCTTCTGTTCAAATACTGATAAGTAGTTGTTGTAAAGCAATAACAATAAAAGAAGGAAATAATTAACCTATTTAACTTGATACTGCATCATGGCATAAAGTCAATTGGCCATGGAAATGTTATCTGAGCATTCCAAGGCTGCGCTGGCTTTGGGAACGACACCAAGCCAGGTTCAGCCATCAGCAGAGACCATCACAGCAGCACCACTACTCAAAGTTTTTAAGGGAACATGCTTTCAGGGTGGAACTCAGATTCTTTTCACGAAAAAACTCGTTTAAAAGATCACAACCAAGCTCTCCTGAACGTCCAGTTAAATAAAGTGTACTTTTCTTCAGCTCCTGCTAAAAGAAAGGGAAAATCCGGTGGTTTTGAAAGTGTAAGTAGTCTGGAAGGAAATGCTGACTCTTGGAGCTGCAGACCCGACTATTTTAACCTTTCATTTTTTCCAGCAGCTCCCAAGCATCTGTCTGAAAAGCCACCATGCTGTTTCCAGGAGTTAACTCCTCTGTCTTTGGTTACTATTTGTTAATTATAATGACCACTACATCCTTAGCAGACATAGCAGAGCGCAGTCTACCCCGCCACATTTTCTTCCAGATTTATTTAAATGAAAATCTTTGTTTTAAAAAGGAAATCTGCTCACTGCAGGTATTTCCTCTAAAGTTTCACATGTTTTTCCCTCAAATCAATTGGAGCCACATTTGGTGGTTATGTCAAGGAGGCAGTAGAAATCCAGAGAACGATTTAAATGAGAATTTAGATTTGAAGCATACCTGGGGCTACAGTTAATTTTGAAAATTATTTACAAATTAAAGCAGTAGCAATATTCTAAAGTTTGGTTGTATGAACCCTAATGTGGGGGTCACTGGAGGGAGTGTGGGAAGTGGTCTGTCTCTGGAATAGATATTTCAGAGGAAAGGCAGACCTGCACGGGCAGGTAAGGACAAGTCTCTGTGGCTTCTTCATGCCCACCTGTGGGGTCACCATACCCACTAAACCACCACAGTTTAGTGGCAATGGTGGTTTTCAGTTAAAAGTTAAACTTGACAGTCTTGGTGGTTTTTTCCAGCCTTAATGATCCCATGATCCAGAATGTTTACCCTTCTGGACACTGACATTTCACCAAACCAAGACTACAAAACATGGGGATGTTCCAAAATTCACATTATTTCCATAAATGTGGAGATTTCCTCTTCTGAAGTTCCAGTTTTGAGCGCAGGCTTTGGAGGTACAGCATAGAATTGTACAGAAATATCCAACTGATCTCATGGCAAATCATCCCTGTTTTGCCAGGACTGATAACAGAATCTAGAACTCTTTCATTCCATACACTTGATCATTAATTTCACCAGTTAAAAAAAAGTTATGTACTTAATCTTCCCAAGGGTAAACCACATTAAAGCAAACAGACACTATTTTAACAGAAACTGAATTATTTTCAACAAAATGTCTCACTAAAGGATAATAGTCACGTCCTCAGCTCATCTGCTGCCCATTAGGTGCAGTCTATTAAGTGGAATGAACAACAATGTGCAAAAGTGCACTGATTCCTTTTCTCTGTTAAATTACACCAGTTTTATGGCTTCTTCTATTACACAGTCAAAAGGGAACACTGAAATTGCTGCTCACTACTATTACAGGCATGTCTTTAGATACCTCTGGAGAATTTTGTCCTAATACACCATCTTATTAAACCTAAAGGACAGACCTGGGTGTAGGCATGTGTCTTTTGCTCACTGGGAAACTCAGTTCACACTTCCCTATTACCCAATGGGCATCAGGGCCACTTTTGATGTCAGATTCAATTTCAGTCAAAGTGGCTGGAGCTCATTCAGTAGGTGAAACCAACTCTGCAGGCTAAGCTCAGCCTGAATTTTAAAGTACACTATTAGCAGGTGTAGCAACCACAGCCTTCAACTGTTGGTCATCAATCTGAAAGCGTTGACTGAGGACAAGTTAAGGATGACTCTGCCCTTATGTCTGCACCCAGTCTGAGATACTGTATGGTTTAGCCACAAAAAAAAAATACACATGAAAACAAAATAAGTCTGAAGAAATGTGCAAAAATATAGTTTCTTTGTGGAAAAGCACAGACGTGTAGGCAGCACTGTCTGTAGGAGCAGCAGAAATACAGCTGGTTTGTACATTTTAATTCATGGGAATCAGAGAGGAAAATTCAGCTTAAATTGTCCAAACCACGTAGAAGCAATCCAAAACATTTTGGATATGGTGGACAGTTTGCTCTGTCTTGACAGGCATGTTTTCTAGAGACTACATTGAGAGAAATGAGGGGGGGAAAGCAAAAGCAACGACTCCGAGGTATTATTCTACATTCAGATGAAATTCCAAACGCTTACAAAACTGCCTTGAAATATTTATTTTGATTTCAGTTGTGGTTACCTCTTATAACTCATGGTTATTTCTTTAAAAATTTAGAAATCAGCACTCATACCAAGGCTGCTGAATTTTCAATGTGAGGAAATAGTCCGAAGCATTCCCCATATCAGGACTAACTCCTCATTTATTTTCCTATTTAAGAGAGCATTGCTCTGCATGCAAATGGGCTGATGCTTACAGCAGCATTTCACTGATGGAATATCAACGTCTGTTATGAATACTGATGAAATTCATATTCTCTTAGAATGCAGGGCTGCATCTTTCCAATCCCATTGTTAGGTGCCTCCGACTCCAGCTCAGGACTAGCACATGTGCCTTTTCTGCCATTCATTACAGCCTTTCCCTCTCCTAATGCCTTCAATTATATGCAGCCCTTGTTTCAAAATGGAATCCCAGTATTTTCAGGCTCATTTTAAAGGGCATTTTAATAATGCTCAGGTTGTGTATAGAACTGTTAAAGGTAAAAACAAAGCAAATGAGATTTTAGGTAAGATTATCATATTTTCAAAGGCTCTCAGGAGATGGGGATGCTGCATTGCCCTTAGTTACAATGCAAATTGAACATGCAAATTCCTTCTGTGAGACCAAAAATATTTTACTCATGTACAAAAGAAAAAGACTCGAAATTAAAGATGACCTCCTTCATTACCTGCAGTATCTTTTGTATCTTGGCATTCTAAGACATTTCCAAACCTTGTATCATCAGTGCATCACCAAATATAATTTCTCTGCAGCTTCTGAGACACAAAAATTGGAGTTAAAAACCCCTGTGACACTCAAATAGGAATCACTTGAATTTCTGGGTGTGCTTCTGAATTACAAAATTATCTATGCATTATTTTCTGTTTAACTTATTTCATTTTTATGCTGAAAAGGGACTTGATTTGGCAATATTTCAGTTTACATTATAATTGTTTCTCAATAAATCTACACTAAAATTAGTTTTCTGGTATATTCAAACACTTTAAGATTCAGTAGAATTTTACTGAAACTGAACCATATTCTAGTTTTCAAATGGTTAATTAATATTGTAAATTTACTATTTTTCAAAAGGTGTTGAAAGAAGTTTAGAAATAGAATTAAACCAAATTTGCAATAAATGAAAAATGGTCTATACTGTGTTTGATCCCCTGCTGGCATTTCCAGCAGGTGGTCACTTTTTTCTTGGATGTCCCTCAGTACCTTCTGAAAGATAATCCCACAGGAGTTATTATATCCTTGGCAGTGGGAATTCGCCGCTCCTATCAGAGTTTTAGCTGTCTAATTCAGGAGCTCTAAGTCTGCTTTTTTGACAAACCAACCAATTGCAGTTCAATGTTTACCAAAATTGATGGCACTGCTGGCCCAGGTTGGAGAACTTGGAACGTTCCTTCCTTCCCTGCTAACAAGGATGCCAGATTAGAGAGCGAGAAGCAGCCTGTGTTTCCCACAAAGTCAGCATTTCTGGGTATTTCTGGACTGGACACTGAGACAGTCAGTGAAAACCCTGAGCCTCAGGCCCCAGCTCCTCAGCTCTCCCCACTTCTCTGCGTGGTGTGACCGAGAGCCGCTGCCCTGCACAGCTCAGGGGCTGAGAGAAGGAATAAGGGATCACTAAAAGCTCAAACACGTTCCAGCCTGGTTCCCTCACCTGCAAAAGGGCTGTGGGAACTGCAGCCAGGCCACAGTGCAGCCCCTTTGCAGCTTTCCCAACCACCAAGATCTTTTCCAATTTTTGCTGTTTTAAGAGAAGTTTGAATTTAAATGTTTTGGGGTTTTTTAATGTACCATTTTAGAAGTAACTGCACCTTAACATGTACACACAAAGAGGAGTATCCCAACCCTTCAGGGAGCAGATGAGCCTCTGCCCATCCCTGCATTTAAGGACAGAACACTTCAATTTTCCACAAACCCGATCTGCGTTTTTCCAAGTGGAGATAAGTACATTAAATGTCAGGCTTATTCTTTCCTCCCACCCACAGAAAATCTCTTTCTCCCTTTTTACTGTCTATTACCCCCATTATGACCTTTTATTATACAAAGGTTCTTGAGGATTACTTTTTTTTATTCTATACCCACATGACCAACTGTAGAAAGAATATTTTCATGATCTCTCAATAGGACATGTGGGTGCTATAAAAATAAATGTTCTGTGGTTATGAGAAAGTTCAAATTATTGTTGGCTTTTTAGATAACTTTTTTCCAACAATTTTATTAGTATCATCTCTACTTTTAGCACTAAGTTGAAAGCTATTCCTACGGTGCATACGCAAAGCCTCATCAATTTTGACAGTATGGCTATGCAAATATTCTCCCTTCGAGTACCTTAATGAATAATTAATATTGTGCTTAGAGATCTAGCTGAAAGCACCAATCAGAGGGTCCAAATAAATTGGACTGGTATTGAAGAAATTGTTCCCCATGCTCATCAGAAAGATTACTGTTTCTTTTAGAGAATAGCTTTAACAATATGAAATAAAGCCCTTTTGGAATAACCTGCTGATATCTGCATGAATAATCAGAGCAGCTCTAAGTTATCTGTCATAGTGCTGGCTGGTGTTCAAAGACATCTGCTGGAAAGGTATTGTTTTGTAATGACAGAAATCAAACTGATTTGGGGAAAGTAACAATCTCTTTTTGTCTTACTTTTCCTTCATCTTTGAAATAGATACTTCCAGCACATCAGTTTGAAATTAAAAACAAGTGACAAAAGCCATTATCTTACTGCAGGAAGGACAGAAGGTAACCTGCCAGAAGTTGTCTTCTATCAAAATAACTTTGGATTTGCCGGAAGAATATTAGCTCTCTGTGTTCATGCCCTTCAACAAGTTGGGTTTCAGCAGAGCTCGTGAATTACAGGCTTTATAAAACCGACACACGTTGGGCATCCCAGTACTGTGGCTGTGTTTCCATGCCAAACACAGCTCTGGCTGGAAAAGGAAGCACTGAGGGGGCATGCTGGAAGGGAGAACTGGCACCAAAAACCACTGGAGGCATTTTTTCTTTCCTTAACAATGACTACCAGGTACAATTACCCACACTGAGGAGTAACTCACTCCCACCTAAAGACAATGAAAACTTTATACAAACTGATTTTTTTTAAAAAATACTGAAACCAACTTCACATAATTTCAGATAAATCCTGTCATTACGAGTCTGTGGCAATTTTTCTAAGTTAGTGTGTGCAATCAATCGTAGAACATTTCAAAACCAAAAAAGAGCATTTATCACTCACTGATTAAAGGTGGGTTTTTTATTCTCGTGAAAGGTGATCGGTGAAAAAATGCCAGGTTTTACATCCTCTCTCTAATGTAAAAGGTCACCAGCCTGAAAAAATGCTTAATACTTCATTTCATGCTGTATATAAGCGTGTTGCTTCAAAAATCAGCACTTTTCTGCTCACCGTGTGTCACCATTTATTTGGATACTGGGAATTCCAGATTCAGATCCCATACACTTGCTTCCCAAGTTTCCAGTGCAGGAAAGGTTCTCTGTTCAGAAGAGGTGTTAGAACAATTCCCAAAGCATTCTGGAGCATCTGGGAGCACAGAGACTACGCCCCTTCCGAGAAACATGAGAAATATTTAAGGAAACCAAGCTGGGATGATTTATGTGGATGGACATCTGCATCCATGGCGCTGTTCCAAATGCATGGAAGCCTCAGCCCACTGCAGTGGGTACAGAGAGCAGAGATGACAGAACCTGAGCAGAATTACCAGAGTCACACTGGGCTGAGACCTCTGTCACGGACTGCTCGTGGATTCAGCTCTAGGGTAAGTGCATTACTTGGCCTTTCCCAGCAGCAGAAACAAGGAGCTGCTCTTCTGTCTCAGCTCTTTGCACGCTTTCAACTCAGGCACCACAACAGAGGGTAAAATACAAACAAGAGGAGTAAAACTTAAGCCAGCACTCTTAATGTAAACAATAATTACTTTTCCCCACCTTGGTTTGCTTTTCTACAACCCCTGCCAGACCAACAGATCAGGGTGTCAGTGATGGACGGCCCCCCCTTACTGCACCACCTCCCCCACACCAGCTGTGCTGGAGAGCTGCAGGTTCCATTGTGGGAAAGAACCTCCACCCCCAGCTGAAACACGGAGCTGGCTTGTGAGGCAGCCTGCTCGTTTCTGTACAGCAGGGATTGCAGAATGGGACACACTGAATCATCCCTGAGGGACTGTAAAGACACATATGTGGTACTCAACTTTCTCTTACTATGCTCTTTTTGACTATTCCACAGTTATGTCTGTATAGGTCATTTAAAAAGGACCCAAGGCTTTACCAGTGCTGTTAGAAGACCTGTGAGAACACATGAGATAATTATAGGTGTAAAGGCACTTGACAGCCTTCACCAAAGTTCTCGCAAGTGTCTAGTGACTCAATATCTGGCAGAGTTTACGTCTAAAGAGACACTTGGTCTCAAATAAAACTTTTCAAATTATTTAGGAGGCAAGAAGATATCAGACGAAAGAATTAAGAGCATGACCCAGCTTACTGGAATTCACAGATAAATGTAAAAGTGTAGCTAATATACAAATTGGCTACACATTTAAAAAAAAAAAAAAAAAAGAAAAAGTTGGGAAACCAAAAGCAGATTTAACTTTGCCTATTTGCAAATCTCTGGTAATACACCCAATGCAGGAATTTAGATTATAAGCAAAAAAGTTAGAAACAAGCCCACGGTAACTGGAACATTTTACCTTCTTTCACATCTAATATCAGTGGGAGCTACTGGCAAGAATGAACTGAAAACTAGTGAAAATAAATTAATATAAGGAGGAATAGCCCTGATTTTGACTGTTTTCAATAGTTATTGCCATGCTGAGAGTTCACGGAATCATTTTGGCACTTTCTAGTCCTAACAAAACTTCAGAATCAATTTAGATTATAAAATGTAAAACAACCTCGATTTATGCATTCTCATCCATAATCATCACTGAAAAATGTAAATATTTTGTTGATGGCTGTCTATGTTGTTGATCAGATGAGACACTGAAAATGACATCTTATTTTCACTGTCAGATCGACATATCCTGGCAAGAGAAGCAAATAAATTGTTTTCACCTCAATGAAGTGTGACAAGAAAAACACAAAGGGGAACAAAAGTATGCAGGCATCGGTTTTATGAAATAACTATTAAATGAATTTTTTAAGGCTAAGACTTCATGTCTGAGGAACCACACCAAGAAGATTTATATGGGATTAATACACCACACTGATGCAAGTATAAAATATCATTCCAGGTTCAAAAGCAAAACTGCAACCACTTCACAGTACAAGAGGTAGCAGGGCCCCCCTGCCTAGTTCTGGGGCTCTCATCCAAGGGGACGTGTAAATACATCTGATGGAGGTTTTTGAGGAAAAGCAGATCTGTGTAAGGCTAGCAGGTTCAGTAACAGAGCAATGCTTGCTCCTGACAAGTAATCAAAGCCAGGCAAGCTGAAAGCATCTTGCTCAATTTCGTTCTCAGGCACACCTTCCCCCTTAAAAACTCGGCCTCCGTGCAGATAAACATGGCTTTAGAAAAAAGGAGTGCAGTCAAATTCAGTGAAACGCAACCTAAAACTTCTGCTTTGACCAAAATTAAAAGTCCAGTTTGCTTACTATGGGAGCTTTTAAAAATCCAATTTTTTTCACTCCCCACCCCTTTAATTCAGGTCACAATACAGAAGAAATCGAGCAAATCAAGTCGTTCCGAAAATGTCCGGTGAGTCTTGCAAAATAACGGAAGGCAAACATTTTTTAACACAACAAAATATCCCCAAAGCCCTTCTGTTCCTGTCAAGGCCCAGTGGAGGATGCCTGGCCCGGGCAGTGAGGCTCAGCTGCCTCTCACACACTTATCCAACCTCCTGGTCCAACTCCAGGGCTTCCACAGGGCTTTGGACGGGCAAGACAGCTGCCCGAATCCATGGTCCTCTTTCAAGTGTATGCACTGTTGGCACAAAGCCCCCTCAGATGATCCCCTCCATCCCTCTGCTCACAGTTAGAGTTTCCTTGGGGAGCACACAGAACTTCCCTTTCCCCTGGAAGCTCCAAGGAGGAGTCACAAGTCTCAGCTGGGTAATTGAAGTCACACGTGGCTACGACCAGTGAACTCCTCAGCTGTGACAAACATTGTGTGTAAGGTGCTATTCTGAAAGACAGCAAAGACATTTTCCTTATTTATTTATTTATTGGCCAATTATGCTGGCTTTGAACCTTTTGGTGAAGATGCTTTATCTTTGCTTATCCTATCACAGAAATTTATTTAGTTATTTCAAAATCAATTTATTCATATCAAGCCACCAGGAGCTGAGAATGCAGCCCTGAGCTCCAGTGTAACCCTGGAGGTACGAATGAGATCCTAAAAGATTATGTTAGTGCACTGCCTTTTCATAGTAAACAAAAAGTAATGCACCTTAGAGGAGAAAAAATGAAATAAAAAAGCCAAAACCCAGAAGCATTAGAAAGTTACATCCCCAAGCCCCTGGTGGGAATTGTTTATTAAGAGTTCCTGTCTAGATGATATCTTGCTTCATTGAAATGTCTCTACCTGTACGTGCCAAATCTGAGTGCGAAACACTCTGGATATGAAAGATCCTAATTTTGAATGACACTCATCATCATACTCCTGCACAGAATGTGCAGCATCTTCTGGAGGAGCAGCTTAACAATATCAGTGCAATTACAAATTTCTATGCAGTGGAACTAAGGTTATTTTGCATTACATTAATTTATATTTTAATGTGTTTTGCTCCTTTCCTTCCTCTGCAGACATAGATCACATTCTAGTTATTTTCTGCAAAGGGTTCATTATACTGTGCTTAATAACTCAGAGAACCTGGCATTTCAGCAGCAAACATCTCTAACTCTTAGACACAGGATAAATGAATAAATGCATTTACCAGTACGAGCAGTCCTGCAAAGAAAGTCTAAATGCAAAGCACCGACCTGCACCTGAATGTATTTTCCCTTCCTCTCTCCCACCGAGCCTTTGCTCTCTACACAACACAAAAGCAGAGGCAGGAACCCCTGCTGGATCCCCCACATTTCCCAGCCCAGGGGGTGCAAATCTGCACACTGGAGCCAGAACTGCTCTTACCACTTGCACTAAAAAACACACACAGAAAATTATCCCAACCCACCCCAGCAGCACAAGAGTTCTCAGAGACACACGCACTCATTTGCTTAGGTCCAGGAAGGTAATTCTTAAAACCACGTTTTGCTTATACAGTTTGATTTTAAAAGACAAATGGATGCAGCGTGCAGTTAATTTTTCCTCAAAACACACAAATCCTGCCCACTTTTGTCAACAAAGACTTCACAGGTCATCACAAATCAAGCTGGGACTCCCAAGCAAAGTGGAATATGAACAGCCAGAGTTCTAAAATTTTAAACCCACAGTTCCTACTGTCACTATGAAGGCTTTTGCCTCTGGGTCCAGAGTACTCTGGGTTCTTCACTCTTAATTTTTCACATGAAACTTTCCTACTAAGGAGAACATTTTCAAAAAGCCTTGAGGAAGAAAAACACTGCTACACAGGAAATACTACGAATCTCAAGGTTTTCTGAGTGCATATCACAACAACTGCTGTTTAGCATGCAGCTGATATTGTATCATATTACTATTATAGCAGAGAAGGTGAAAGGTGACCGACTAAAGGGGAAAACCCCCACAGCATTATTTTTAGTGTTACTTACAGAGAGAGATCTTTTTTATCTTCACCATTCTTTTTCCACATGGAACAAAGTTTCTGATCTTTCGCAGTTTTTCCCACCTTTTATGATATTTTAATTATTTTTAACAAAGAACCCCCCAAAACCAACAAAACAGGATAAAAGTATATCCTATCCAGCTGTTCAGCCAAGGACACCTTCTACATCCAAATGTGCTTCTGTGGAGGCACTGCTGTCCAGAGACAAATGGTTCTAACTCCTATGCCTTCAAAAGTACAATGGGAGAGACAGGGAATGGCCAGAATTCTTTCTGAGGGTAATTCCATGGGATCTGGGCCGTCCATTGCCTCACCCAGGGTGGATTACTGTGCTGTGTTCAGAAGGCTGTCCTTCTGTCACGCTGTGCTGTGCTTCCCTAAGGCTGCCTCCAGGCACCTGGGATCGACTCAGCCCAGCTCTTCCTCAGCCAGTGAGGGCAGCACAGGTGAGCAAGGCAACATTCACCACTTCCCACGCTTGGAAGCCACATGAAATAACCACAGAAGTTACTTTTGCTGCAAGAAACAATGTCTTTGGACAAACTCCCTTGTACCTTCACGTGCAGTTTCTCCTACCTCAGCTTTTATTTCTACCAGCTGTGTCCCTGGTGGGTTTGCAGGTGACTGAAGGGGCAGATGGACTGGAAGTTCACACTGTGAACATGCAGCAAGGGACAGTCCCTGGGCTTGCTTCAGTTACTGGGATCTGCAGAGATGTCAGAGGCATGTTATTCCCCATTTGGCAATATGCTTTGATTGCTAATTAATGCAAACAGCTTGTTGTCTACAGTAATACACAATTACTTCTCAGTGACCAAATGGCTCACAACAATTTCAACAAGCAGTTCAGGAGCCAAAAGCATTCCATAAATAAGATGCTGACACTAAGCTTGTGTACTTTTATTTAAAGATACAATATTACAGCCATCTGGAAAACCATTTATTTAACAACGTCCAGCAGCATAGGACTTGCCACCTGTTAACTGGAAAATTATCTGCAAAACAGGTAGCCAAGGGCATGAGTGAATGCAGCAGTCAGGGCTAGGGAGGAAGAAAGAGACAGTGACTGAGTTGCAGTGGCTTCTTTTTTGCATTGCTCAATTTGGAAAAGACAGAAACCTTTCTAGGGAAGACCATCATGGAACAAATCCACACACCAAAAGTTATTTTACTGTCACAGGAAGGAACAGAGCTCTTCTTTCCACCTTTCTTGAAGAAAGCAGAAGAGTCTTTTGTTAGAGTGTGTACCAAAGTAAAAGTGCTTTCATAGTGGCCATGTTCAAATGCATCACTTGCACAACACAGAGCAAAACTCCTGCAATTTCTGTCCTTCCATGTTCCATCCATGAGCAAGGCAATTTGAGATGCTGCAGACATGCAGGAATTCAGTTCTGAATCCCTAATCCAAATAATGTCATGGATAGTTTCAAAGATGCAGCTACCTGAAATGGTTTAAAACATAAACAGGATGTACAAACACTAATTTTTGGGGCCCAGTCAAGCCCAAATCTGTATTACACACAGAGATGTAGCTTAAAAGCACCGCTCATCTCCGGGGGAGATGACAGCACTGCATCCTACAAAGGAGCCAATCTCCTAGTCCTAACCTGCCTCCTTACCTGCTTCTCTCTACAGCCATAAATGCTTGCTCTATTTCCCATTAGCAGCCAAGTCTGAGCACCATTTTTCACCTGTTACTGATGCTTTCATCAACACCTCCCTTCTACTGCAAGAACTGCATTTCCAGTCACCTTGTCAGTGGAGCTGAGCTTTTTTTCCTAGTCTACCCACCACTCTTTTGTTAAAAGCATTATTCCTTCCCTTGCTGTGTCTCATTTAAACATTCAAACTGACAGTCTATTAGGTGTTCTGGTGGCAGCTTCTTAAGAGATTGAGGCCTTTTGTGTGTCAGCCCCCTGACACACAATCTACATTTAGCAGGGAGGTGGCAGACACAAAGAATACCTTTTTAAATGAGAGAGCAAGGCAGAGATTTGCAGGGAGTGAGTGAAACTGTTCTGAAAACATGGCTCCTCTGGAAATGGGGTTGCAGGGCAGGGCAGCTATTTTGGAATTGCCCACGCAATCACCACATCAGGCAGTTCAGGAGGTGACACATCTGAGGCAGGTGTGGAGGAGTTTTAACTTCAATGGTCCTTCTGTGTCTGAAGACATGAACGTTGTGACAGGGGGGTGCAGATAAACCCCCCTGCTGCCAGTTCTGGTGCTGCAGGTGGCAGAAATCAGAACCATGCCTGAAGTTATCAAAAGCAGGAGGAGAAAAATTGGGAATACCATGAAATTGATTCCTAGTTTGATAATGTGTCTTGTTCACACACCCACTTCTGCAGGTAACACACACAGCACAGATGGAGACTCTACTGGAGGAGTTTCCACTCACTTATATTAACAGTACATAATACAAACAACTCTCAGAATAAGAATAATGATGCCAGCATTTCCATAAAACCTATTCTTCTTGAGGGCAATCATTTCTTGAACTTTCCAGATTTATGATCGTGGTTATTATACCTTTTAACACCATCCAACCACATCTATTTATCTTTGTCCATGTATTATCAAAAAGTCATCCTTCAGCCATTTCTATTAAAAGCTTTGAGAATACAAATAAAGCAATTAAGAAAGTCAGTTAAAGGTACTCCTTACCTAGCTCAGATGTCACACATCTACACGAAGCCCAGATGCTGGAGGTGATGTATGAAATCCATAGTTTCACTCCTGTAACAGATGCCACCAGAAGCCAACCTCTCCCTATACAAGAAGAAAGAGCACTGATTAAAATAAAATATTAAAAAAATACAATCAAAAAGGACTTTAGGTCCCAAGCTCAGTTTATTTCAGTCTCAGAATACTATTGGAAAATTAGGTGCTAATGATTCTATCTCAGAATGTAAATGATACTTTTTAACTTGCACTGGAATTCATGCTAATATTTACTATTGTTAATATTTACTCTTAAGAAGCAGATTCTTGCAAAATAAATCATGGGGAAAAGCCTGTCACTTTCATTCAGGAGGTACAAAGAAGGAAACCATGCATTGGGGTTGACCCTTCCCTTCACCCCCTGCTTCTTCAGACTCCTACTGATGGCTCTATTCTTGTCTAAAATGAGTTATTCTGTCTTTGTTTCTGGGTAGCTGTAAGGTGCACACATGCAATTATCTATTTATCTCCTTCACTGAGTTTAGTGCCATTTCAGTTCCAATACAATTCTCTTTTTCTTAACAAAAAAATATTAGTTCTAAATTTTATACGGGCCCTTACTAGACCTAAAATTCACCTCAATACTACATTCTGCAATGGATTTGTTTTTTCTATGACTTCTCAAGAAGTATCAAAGTCTCACATCAACATAAAGCCATAGATCAGCATCGACTCTAATATATATCTGCAATTAAGGATTGTACAAAAGAGATTCAGAACTAACCAAGAGATTAAAACCAAAGTCAACTGATTTGAAGAGCTGAGCTTTGATGATCCTGGTGGGTCATTTCCAGTTCAGAATATCCTATGAATATATTCCAGCTCCTTTACTTCCCTGATCTCACAAAGCATTATTTTATTGAAAGTTTCTACACGTTTCTGCAGAACTTGTTCAAATGTGTGACTGCCAACAATGTAAGACCTTGTTATCAGCTACAGCCCATTTTATAAAACTATAATTTCACTGGTTATCTGCCCCATTCATCTTGCCTCTCTGTTAAATTCTCTGCCATTTTGAGTGCCATGTCTTCAACCTCCAACCAAAACATGACCAAAAAATGTGCTGAATTTGTTCCATTTCTGCACAGATCTATCAAAAACACTGAGTAAAGTGAATCTCTCCCCTTAACTCTGCACTACTGGCAAATGAATGGATATTGCACACTCAAGAAACATTCCATTATTTGAACTACGAGCCACAGCAATGTTATATTAATAATCTTAATAGGCACTCTAGTTTCTTTCAATCCAGACTTTTCCTCTAAATACTTCCCTTTCTTGATGCTTTTAATAACCACTCATATATTAAAATATCCCTACTTTCTGCTGAGCTTGCCATTTCTAGTTACTCTCACGGGGAACGGGTGAAAGTTATGAAAAATAATTTATCATGAGGTAAAATAATTGTGTAATCAGCATTAAATAAGTTATTCCAGGATTATTTTTCAACACCTTCCATGGCTCTGTATTTTATTACAATTTAGTCTGTTTCAGAGAAGAAGAATCACTGCTGTCAGGAAACAATCAAAAACAGACCACAAAAGCTGTTCTGAACAAATGTGTGAGTCCTACCTCTCCTTAGATTCATTCATTTCAATAATTAATATTAAATTAATTGTTGAAAGCATTAGAGATTCTTGTCTTTAAATCTGTAAGCATGACATAAAGGCTTTAAAAATTTTAGCTCCATTGCTATGTTGAGAAAAATGTGGTTTACCATTTATTGTTATGTACATTTAAAAATCCCAAACTACTTAAATTCCAGTAGCCTGCACATTTCATCAAAAACGTTTTCTGCTAGAAAGTGACTGCATTAATGGCTCCAGCCAATACCAAAAATTCTGAGATCAGTAGTCAACAGACAATATAAAATGAGATAGTGCAGTTTTAAAGACTTTCAGTAAAACTGAATTATTCCAAAAAGCCTTGAATTATTTTCCAGACAGATATGCTACTAAAAACAGGCCTAAAGCTCTTCCCACAGCCAAAAGCCAAGACTTGTATTATGCAACACCTTAGTTATCTATAATGTGTATCATGCTGAGCCATTCATCCAAGAACATCCTTTGCCTCCTTTAGGGTAAGAGGTAATTTAACCTCAGTACTAGCTCATTTCTGCCAAGATTGCCAGTCTTGTGAGAAATTACAAGATTAGCTTTACGATGAGAACAAATGTGCATTAGACAGTGAAATTTAACCCTACCTTCACCCTGGGGCTGATATACAACACTGAAGGAACAGTTTTTCTCTTAACCTATTGCAGTTTGATAAGGTGAAGCATCTTAGTTGCCTTTAAATGGTAAAATATAAGTATTTTACATTCAGCTTATGGAAGCTTAAATACCTTATTGACAATCTTTTATTCCCTTAATATAGTATTTCATTCTAATGGCCAAAATCATTAAGCAGAAATGCAGGAATACACTCTGGGAGTGAACTGAGTCATTCAATATCCTTCACCACCAATATATTATTTCCAATCTCATCTCATATTGTATCTCTCTCTAAATCGTCTTTGGAGACCATAGCAGCTCGTTTGTTTGGTGAGGACAAAGCAGTGTCACCGCAGAAGCCTCAGTGCAGATACACCCAGGTTTCTAAGTGCTTTCTAGATGAATACATGCAGTGGGACAGTGTTTTCAGAGTGCTGAACAGAGCCAACGACGAGTCAAACACCGAGGGGCTGTGCCGTCGTTGGGGTCCGGTTCTGGGCAGCCCGAGTCCCCCACGCTGTTCCTCTGGGCCCCGGTGCTCGCCCACAGTGACCCCTGTGCTCCCCAGCACCTGCCTGCCTGCGAGTGCCCACCAAGGACATTCACTGGCTGGGCAAGGGACATGGGAATGAAAGCCTGTTCCTTGCAGGACTGAACCCCAGCACCTGCCTGCCTGCGAGTGCCCACCAAGGACATTCACTGGCTGGGCAAGGGACATGGGAATGAAAGCCTGTTCCTTGCAGGACTGAACCCCAGCACCTGCCTGCCTGCGAGTGCCCACCAAGGACATTCACTGGCTGGGCAAGGGACATGGGAATGAAAGCCTGTTCCTTGCAGGACTGAACAAAGCCCCCTCGGTACGATGACACACCTCGTTCCCAGGGCTAACTTGGGGAGAACCTGAAGGGACAGTTTGGGATCTCTACACCTACGGGGGAGGGGGGAAATTACTCACCTAAGTGTTTTCCTAACCCCAGAGAATCCAGGGGTGAACAAATCCAGACTCCCCACCCATGTCTACTTCAGACTTCAGTGCTTTTTTTCCATCACACTTGAGCTGAGCAGCCTTTCACTCAGCAATGACAGAACACTTCAATATGAGAAACTGAATTCAGGTAAATGGGATGGTCGAATGAATGAAATCAGGGACACAGATTTATTCTGTTTGTTCAAGCTAAATGCAACTCAGTCCCAAGTCATTTGATGAGATTTGTTCAAGGAGTGATTGCATCTCAGCCAATTAGAAATAAAAACCACAATATACCAAATTTAACTCATCCTTTTAACTAGGTCAGCAGAGAAAAGGTAAGCAGCCCAAATGCCACATGAAACAATGTTAGGAAAGCAATAAGGAGTTTAGAAGGCAGAGGGTATCTTTTCTGCATGTAAATAAACAAAAGATCAAAAACCTGACCTAATATTTTCTGATTCACAGTATCATTCAGCACTTGGAATTTGATCTTATGCTAGTTGAATATGAAATGACAATTTCAGAAACTCTAATTCTCATTTCATAAACACTAGAGTTACTTGAATCTTTATTTTTCTCCTATTAATGGTTTCCATCCCATTGGCAAAAACCATTCCCAGACTTTTTGGCCCTACAGAAAACCTCGAGGAAACCATGCAGATTTCTGACAGAAAGCAATCAGCATTGAGACAGAATTTCAATACCTCTCATACACTTTCAAAAAAAATTGTTTTACTTATATCAATGGTTGCTTGATAGCAAAAGCATGTTTTGTCCCAAAATCCCAAATCAGAAAAGGACTGAGCTTTTGTCATGCTTCCTTTCTATATCAGATGTGTATTTTAAAACAGAAACCCCCCCTAATTTGGCAGGGCTGTCACTAACGTCACATTACAACACACATTATGCCAGTATGGTGATAACAGCCAAGGAGGCAAGTGCACTTAAAAACAAGTCAGATCAGCTTTAGACAGGCAGCACAGAACAAAGGAAATGTGCCCAGCAGTCACCAGGAACTGTTTTACTGTGCTGTGACTGGTTTAAGTCAATAATATACCTTTCTACATGGCACCTGTCCGATTCAGTCTTGTACTTCTCTAACATCACCTGCTTGCCACATCAGCCTCCTGGCTGGAAACCTTCTTATACCCCAAAATCAATACTGAAAAATCCCATTTCCCTCCATCCCCCAAAGCATGCAGACCTGCTTTCTGCTGCCTTCCCTTTTGCCTCAGTGATGACATCTGGAAACCATTTTTTCCCTCTTTTTCCCTTTTTTTTTGGCTCAATTACTGAAGCACGCTCTAATACCTCTTACCTAACTTTATTTCTGAGCACCTCAATAACCACAGCACATCCCACATTGTTCCTTCCCTCTGTCCAGATTCAAAAGATCAGTTTCAGTGACCACTATTACCACATTTCATTGACACTGACATCGTCCAGTGGTGCAATATCAGAACTGATGGTCAAGGCTAACTGGGGTTATGGAGAAACTGTGAAAAATCTGACCAGAAGAATATTAGAACCAATATATGGAATTAAAGTATTTCTTCAGTTTGCTTGGTCAGTTCAGAATTTATCATCATCATCTTCTAAGATCTGACACTTTTAAAACCAGTAACTTCCTGAATGGGAAAGAGGGAGGTGGTGGTGTTGAAAAGCTGAACTGAGAACGACATGGCTTTATATTCTTGATGGAATAGAAATCTGGCATGTTTTATTTCTTCGATTTGCAGCCAAATAAAACTAATCAAAACACCTGAATAATAATAATTTTTTTAAAAGTAAGAAAACCACAAAAAACCCCCCCACAAATGAACTCCTCCCCCCACCCCAAACATAAAATACACAGCAAAATAATTATTCCACAGCTGCTGCCCATTTTAGAAACCAAAATATCCCCTTTTGCACAAACTTGGCATTGGTACTGGACACAGCTGCTGAGGGTGAAGTGAGCAGGACTGGCACTACAGCCACGAAATGATGGTGGTCTCACTCCCTCTGGAATTTGGAAGAAACTGTAGCAACTACCTGGCTCCCTTCTCAAAACAATCTTGTTTGGATGTGACTTGTTCCACTTTAATTTTAACCTTTTTAAATCATGCTTTCCTTGGGTTTAGGTAAAATATTATCTAATGGTGAGATTAACCATAGGGATGTGCTAATTCACCTTTACAAGACCTCAGTACTCGTGTGACTGCAAAAAGCTGAGTTGTGACTGACATTTTCACACCTGCTTTTGCCAGGACAGAGCTTATTAAAACAAGCTAAAAAAAAAAAAACTTTAAAAGAATAAAGAATCGAGGCACTCTGGACCAGTTGCAAACCCCTGATCAATCTGTAAATAAATCCATACAGCATACCAGCTATAATTTACTTATGCTTACAGTTTAGTTAGGCTTTCCTATTGTGTTCTTGCAACTAAACCAGGTTGTTTACAAACCTACAGAGATTTTGTTCTTCCAGTTTCTTCTGTCCCAAAGCAAAATACTCATTTCCCCTCTCCCTTTGCTCCAGTGGAGAACTGCATGTGAGAACTTTCCTTTTCTGTACAAGCCTATGTGCAGAAAAGTGACTAAATTCTGAGAACAAATAACCTTTCTTCATTAGTGGGAAGTGAAAGCTTCTATCCATGAACCTCTCACTCTTTCAAGTGCACAGTAGGGGCTAATAACGAAATAATTAGGCACACAAACAAGCATTAAGCTAATACCTAGTGTTGCAACCATTCTTTCTCCATTACTACTGCATTTCCAAGTAGTCTTAAATCTTTCCTGTAAACAGCAGTGCAATATCTTGGGGGGGGAGAGCTCCTCTTTCAGACTGGAGGAACATCAGAAGGTCAATAGATTTTTTTTCACCAGTTCCTTGGTCTTAACAAAGCACACCTGGTACTGTTGCATCAATAGAGGCCCATTCCTGGGTCTCTTATTTTGATTTAACTATTTAACTTAACATGGCATAGTTGGCAATGCACACACACCCCAGTAGTTCACAGAAGTGCCATCTAATTTAAAAATACCAATAGCACTGAGAACTGAGTGCAGCTCTATCTTTACTTCTCATTACTATGCTCAAACCCCCGAGTTTAAATAGCACCTCAGAGGTCAGGGACAAGGCACTGCACACGGACCTGCAAGTTAGGGATGGATAGAGAGCTCCAGTGCTACATAACTGTGCTTCAACCTAAGTTACATATCTCATACACAGTCTTGGAAAATACTACTTGTTTAGCAATAAACACCAGCTTCCATTAAGGGGATTATTGTATTTTCCATCTCTGCAGCTACTGCTTGAGTCAGCCAGGGAAATAAAATTAGCTGTATGACAGGAGTGCCTCTCTTCAGTTGCACAGGTAATTGAGTACAAAAGGAAAACAAAAAGCGTAATAATTTTTAAGTCATTTTCATCCATTTTTTTCCTGATGTGCAACAGCTCTCACTGGAGAGCAATGCTTTGGCATTCCAGAAATAAACAGCAGACAGACAGGAATCAGAATCTGTCATTGTTAGTTTGACAGCTTGAAAACTGGGGGGTGATCCCAGACAGGTCAGGCAGTGTCTCACCTTTCTACAACCCCTCAGTGCCCAACAAGCTTGAGGGTATTGGAAGATAAGCAGTTCCAGGGACATCACCAGCAATCTTCTCTTATGAGAATATTCACTGAATGGCAGCACTTATGCTACAAGTGCCACTTTGCAGGCATAGGTTTTGCCAGAACAGACTTATATGAGCATCTCTAGCCCTCCAAGAGGTTATCAAAACCTTTAGAGAAAGAACATTAGAGGGAAGCTGGGGAGAAAAGATTTCACTGAGAAGTTCCTGTGCAAAAGGAGGAAAGACTTTTAAAGTGTTTTCATTCTATTTTTATTTCCTATCGGAGGGGAGGGAGGGAGGGGAGAGAAAGAGAGAAAATAAACAGCAGAAATGCATCTGCAGTCAAGCAGGAGACACACTAAAGTCATACTGTATTTTGAAATGCAAACAAAACAGGAGCTACAGGGAGACACGTCTAGACTCTCTGCAATTATTACTTCCTTTCTGCAAAATCTCCCTCACTGCTGGGACAATCAGTGTTCTTTTAAACGCAGCAGCACAGATGGACTTTCTGAAAGATCTCCTTAAGAACAAAGGAAAACACGGAATTGGGAAACTTAGGCAGAAACCATTCTCTTAAGAGCAATAGCTTATCTTTACAGACCACTAGAAATACTGAATAATCACAACAGACACGAACAAGTTCCTATGAACTCCTGAATGCCACGTGGGTCAGATCCAGCCCCGTAGCACAGAGGTGTGCAAAAGCACAGCCAAGGAGGCATTATCACGGTGAGCACCACCTCTGCCATCACACCCCCTCCCTCAGGGCTCCAGCTTGCAGGGCATACCAGAGGCTCCATCACAGTCTTGCTGGCAGACACTGCCCTGGGGGGGTGAGGAATCAATAATTTGCAGCTTCCCAGGCTCAGCTCTGCCTCCAGCCCCGGATGGGAGCATCCCCAGCTGCTGCCAGCTGCTGACGGCACTCACCACCATCTGAGACCACACCCTCGGGAACCTCTCCTGCTTGCTGTATCCTACGTTTCCCTGCACCGCCCAGCTCACAGCAGGGGTGACATTTCGGACTGCACAGGGCTTCTCCAGAGATTACAACCCATAACTCAACAGTCCTTGATTTAAAGCCAGAGCAACACACAGGTCAGAATCATACCTAACTCATGCGTTCTGTGTAATAAACACACCAGGCACGTGGCTGGCAGCCAGCAGCTCATAAATTTGAGTGCCACCTCTGACACCTTGGAATTTTTTTGCAGCAGTTTTGGATGGGTTTTCCTCGTGCAAGCTGGAAAGCTGTGCTTAGAACCCGAGTAATTTTATTTTTTGGATTATGCTAGAAATCCGTATTTAGTTCTCTGTAATGTGTCACATCTACAGAGCCACATAACAGGCCAGAGGTCCAACAGTACCAGTGAACATAGGAAGTTCCCAAATAACTTTTAATGAGCACTCCAACATAACAGTCCTTGCCTTACTATCCCTGCTGAACTTCCCTGTAAGATAAGGTGGTGTTTGGATACTGAATGAAACTTTTATGAAAAACTGATTTTCATCCTTATTCAGTAAACATGGTTGTGGTGGTTTATGACTTTTTTTTGTTTGGTTGGTTTTTTTTGTTGGTTCTTTGGTTGTTGTTGGGTTGGTTTTAGTTCCTAAACAGAGAATCTTTTCTGCACGTAAGGGTTAGTGGTACTGGTTAGTTTTAACCAAACACTAGGTCCTTTACCTTGGATTCTCAGATTGAATCTCTACATTTACACATGTATTTTCCACCTCTGGTCACTAAATTAAGTGAACTGATTTAAGAAAGTGGGGGGGCTGTCAGTAACTCATTATTTTGCGAAACCAGCTCACACACCCACTGAATATTGCGTGGCCCTACAAATCAAATAGTACCATTTCACATTTATACTGGCTCACTTTAGTAAACCCTCAGCACCCTGCACTCTTCCCCTTTAAACCGTAACTCCATTTCATATTAAAGTTAACACTTCAAAACCAGTTTTCTAATTCAGTATGAGCACTTCATAATTACATTTTTCTTAAAAGCTGTAATAAACTTTATTTAAGCAAGTGCTTCCCGCTTTATTGCCAACCCCAAACATTGTTCATTTGCAAGCACAAAGTGTCCTCTTGACACGATAATGAAAGTGCATTCATACATGTCAGCCGGAGCAATTATGTACTTCAGATTTATACCCAACAAGTATCATTCAGTCTTTTCTGCTGACACTTTCAAACATGACATGCATATTAAAATTAACACCTACAGTGTGAGCGCAGTTCACTTCAGCCGCAGATTTGCCCAGAAATGTGGGCAACAGGACAGAGAATAGGCAAAACCATTTTATAAACAGGCCAACTAATTCTGTAACATATTCAGATGAATTTCCTGTTGTTCAATTGCCTCTGCAGTACCTAACGCAGGAAGAAACCAAGAAAGCCTCAGGAGAGAGCCCTGTATTAAGGTTGGTGAGTGCCTCAAGCAGTCTCCCAGAGCCCTGGGCACACGGGCTGAGTCCCTGGCCCTTTCCCTGGAGAGCTCTCCATTCGTGGAGCCCCACGGCCCAGTCCCCAGCAGCGCTCGTTGCCCAGGCTGCAGCCCCACCAGGGCGGGCTGGGGTGGGAACTCAGAGATGTATCTGGAAAAGCAGGTTCCATCCTACAGCCTGGAGCACAGAGATTGCTAGAATAATGCTGATTTATTGAAAAGGTTTCCATTGTCACTGGAAGCAAACTTTGAAAATTGCAATTAGGATGGCAGGTGGAAAAGAGAAAAAAAAATAACACTTAAAATTTAATGCTTAATTTCCTCTATGGGAACTCCAGAGGCACAAGTAATGGTTCGTTGGAAACAAGTCATTATGCTAAACATCTAAGGACAGAAATAATCTAAGAGCTCCTGACTTCTTATGAGCTTGTTTACAACAGGATTTGGCTTTGGAATAATTTATAGACTTCAGTGTTGTCTGCAATTACTTCAGTGAGAAAAAAGTTACACCACACATGCACACACGTGGCTACCCTGCACAAAATAATTGTGCATCTGTCAGAGACTATACCTCATCTTTCTGATTCTATACATCCTAATTTTTTCAAGTGTAACAGGGAGGAAGAAGGCGACTGAGAGTGCAAAGCAGAATATTTTAAAAAGTCTCCAGTTTTGCTATATTTTCACATCTGTGGGTCAGACATTATGTATGAAATTACACAGATTGGATAGAAGCACCTTGATAGATGTCACACAAACCAGTGTTTGTGTGACAAGTTAAACATCTTTATTTGTATTTAATTTGAAAAAATCTAAGAACCATTGTTAAATTAGTGACAGTAACACACAGAAAGTTACATGGAATTAAGCTGCTTTGCCAGAAACTGGCCAAGTCTAAAGCACATAACTGCACTCACTCAGTCATTGATGCTGCACCACACAACAAGCCTAGGAGAGTTCAGGGTCCCAGCTGCAGGGCCATGGGGACCCACCCTTTATTGAGCAGGGAACCCTCTGGAAACAGATCACTCCTATCCCAGCAGTGATTCCTGTTGTCTCCATGCCCCACACAGCTGAACAGGGAAGGGCACTCTCACCACAGACATGAGATGAACCAGCAGCTCCCTCCACGTGTTCATTTAAATTTGCTGCAGATCATCTGTAGGTTTGCTGTGACACCAACCATATCTCACTATCACTCTTACAATTCTCAGCTGTCAGCCAGGATAATTTTTTCCAGTTGTTAGATGCACACTCAGATCTGACTTATCCACTGCATCATCAGTATATCCCATGGAAGAAAAGCTTTTAATGGAGTTTTGCAAAATAAGACAAGAAGCAAATCCCAAAAGAAATGAAAGCTCAGTTTTCATGTATTGTTTTGATTTTCACTTCTGAGTAAGTATTTGTAGAACCACAGACTGGCACATCTAAGCACCAAACTCCCCTGTTTATCATTAGGTCAGCTTTATGAGCACAGACCCACAATGCAAGATCCCTGGGGCTGTCTTTGAAGTGACCTTAACCTGATACAAAGATGACATGAATGGAAGAGAGAAAGAATTTTTTCTATTTGAGAGCTCAGAGCTTGAACACTTAAAAAAAAAAAAAAAAAGCAAGCAAACAAAACACCACAAAACAGCTTGACAGCAGTGCCAAGCTATACTGAGTTATACATAATAGCTTTGTGATTGGAAGCATTTTTCTCCATGGACATAGATTTTTTTCCTAATTTTGTTATTTTCACCATGCTACAGACTCCTGACACTACTGTCTTTTCAATTACAGTTGTTTTTCAAACATATTCCTTTCCCTGGCCAACTTACCTTTAGAAGTATAGTCAGGCCAGTAGGAAATCTTCAGGTTTCGTCAATATATTCTCAAGTCAATTGAAAAATAAAATTAAATGCATGATGATTTAAAAAAAGAAATCATTTATCTGTAGGTGTAAAATAATTTTATTAGATACCCTAATTTAAGTGTAACAGCAAACCTGAGTTGTCTTTTCTCCCATATAGATTAACAACTCACAGGACCCAAGAAGTCACCAGCTTTGATAGTAAGTGAGATGTGCACTTCAAAACACAGCGAAACCTAAAATCCTTGTTTATGAAATAACTCAGGATGCCCTAGGGAAATCAGTTCTCCTGCACAGTGAGTCTGGGCTGTGGCAGAGCTGCCCTGCAGGCCCAGGCTGGCACAGCACAGCTGCACTGCCACCGCACTGCGGGGCTGCTCACAGGACACAGCTGTGCTCCAGGGACAGCAGAAGGCACCTGAGCACACACCAGACAGCTCCGAGGCTTCCAGACTTTCCCTAAACTACGGCCACAGAGACGGGGACCACGGTGACAGTCTCAGAAATCCTGCTCCAGTATTGTCTAACAGACAATAATCCCACGGCAGCAGAATTTCTGGAGGAGAAAGACAACGTGCCCAGGAACTCTGGCAGTACAGCAGCCGTGCCCAAAGCAGTCCAGGCCTGTTGTCACAGCTAAGCCAACGTAAGACAGTTGAAAACACAGGACAAATAATCCAAACCAAACCTGCTGCAAGCAATTCTGCCTCTAACATAAGGAAAGCCCATGACATAATTACAGTGCCATATCATAACTGAGTACCAGTGTTTCATGATCGTGCAACAATCTAAAGATAGGAAATGCAGACGAGCTAGAGCAGACTCTCCTTCCTCCAGGAAGCCAAGTTGCAATGGACCATGCACAATAAAATTATAACACAATCTAAATATCTAAATATGGAGTCAGTTGTTCAGATCATTAGCAAAAGCTTTAGAGTTCTCTGCTGAGATGGAACAAGTACTGATAATTATTTTGTTATGCAAACTAATTCCCCTGGGTGTCATCTGTCTGTTAAATTATCGTATTTAGGATTTGAACTAAGGCTGTGAGGTATAATAGAAGACAGACTACAAGGAACTGATACTTAACAATAGCATCAATACAACTTAATTCTATTAATCATGTGAAAGGTTGTACAAAGCTTTTCACTCCCACATTCAAAAGGGACCAAACATGCTCACCTCCCCTTAACTCTTTTGTCATCCCTATTTCACTGCAATATAATTTCTTTACATTCCATTGACTGGCATGAAAAGCAGCTAAAAGCAGACAGGCCTTTCCATTAATCCTCTAAGATAGAGGGGGTTTTAAGATGATTTTTCCCTAAAGTAATCCATAGTTTCCTTTCCCCCAACCTGCTTTCAAAATCCTTTATTCTCAAGCTCAGTAACAGGCAAAGGATCACTGATCAGAGCAAAACTGCTGTAGTTGTATGAAAGACGCTGATGGTAAAACACGGTTCACTTGTTGAAGTATATTGAGATGGGCCAGCAGGAAATGAGAAACATTCTACCTGTCTGTTTCTTGAATCACTTGGCTTTTCACACAGCTTTCTTCATGGCTTCTTTATTATGTTGTTCTTTTTGCCTTTCTATTCCCCAGTGGAGAGACATTTCTAGGTTCATTTCAGTAATGTCAAAATAATTGAATCAAAACCAAGAACGAAGTATTACAAGAGCTGTGTCTTGACGAATTTATTATTAGAGTAAATGATAAGAGTTCTTAAATTTCCCAATAGAGCCCTCAAGTTCAAAAACCAAGCAGAAGGCATACAGAAAAACACACACAATAATATTAATGCTGTCTTCACCTTTCCCAAGTGCTCACTCTTATCATATATAAATCTACACAGAAGGGATCAGAGCAGATGCTTATTGTTTTACATTGTTACCAAGTCAATTATTCTACCCTAAAGCCTGGTTTCAACCACTGTAAATCAGAAGTGATTCCACTAAAAGCAACGGGTGCCATGCTCACATAAATCTGAAAAAGGAAAAAGTGGGGCAGGCTCCTGGCCTTGAGAAAGTTCAAGGGGAATATACCTGTATGGTCACATTCTTTTATGTCACTTGCTCTTATAAAAGTTAATGAGAGCCCAACTGCAGATGGGCTGGAAAAAACAATCATGCAAAACACAATTTAGGCAATAGTCCAAAATACATGGATAAATTGTTGGTGTTACAAATGACACAAGCAAATTTATTGTGAGTTTCAGCAGCTACCAGGAAACAGAGTACTACTTAAGGATACCTCTGTACTTAATTATATTTGCTTTATTTACTTTTAAAAGCAATAAAGCCTGAAAAATTCAAGATGGAAGGGGAGATCCCAATTCTCAATTATTCGTTAAAAATAGTAAAAGGATGAAATAAGATTCCCTCTGAACTTTAGTGTCACAAATCAAAAGCTTTGCAGAAATTTCTCTGACATGCTCCTGGTCTGAGACAATATAAGTTTATTGTTACGTCAAATGAATTAGCTACACACAGTTAAAACAGACTTTGTCAGTGGTCTAAATTTAGGATATTGGCCTGTAGCAGATTTAGGTTGAAACAAATGTGCTACACAATTTTGCCTTTGCATGAAAATTATGGATGAATGGGCCAAGACGTACATAATTCAAATTCTCTTAGATGTTTTTTAGCTGCCTAGAATAGTATTTCTAAGACAGACTGAAAAATGGTGCGTAGAGGATTGGCAAAGACATTGTGTTTTGAAAAAAATATGCTCACAATAGTTAAGATGAATACTTATATTTTATTTCAAAGTTTGATGAGGAGAGAGAAATTTTATTTAGTTATTTAACTATTTTCCTGTGTATTGGGGTATGAATTCAGGACATATGCATGTAACTGCATTTATGTTACCTAATACATTAGCAAGGACCATGCATCCTGCGACAGGACATTTTGGGGGGGTTTATACAGGGGTGCAGCAGTGCAGCCTGGCTCCTCTTTAGGCTTTGGCACCCTAAATTGCAGCACATCCCCAGGGAAGCTGTACAGACTGCTGTGGCAGAGTGAAAGTTTAAGCCTACACATTTCTGTGTCTTTTTTCCCTGAGTTCTGTACAACATCCAGTGCTTTATAGCACATTTTAAAAGAGGAAATGGGAGTAGTAAAAATAAATAAAGGAAAAATGGGATAAAATGCGGGCCATATTTATGGAAGTAGAGCATGTGAGTGACAGGAAGTCCTAACAGATTCTGTGTTAAGGGAGTGGATTCTGTGATTATGGCAGACTCCAGGCAGTGAGAGATTTGAAATTCAGGCAGTAGTATGGTGATGCCACAAAAAAAAAAAGAAGCACAATCCTAAAACATTTTAGGAGATATAGTCCCTCTGTAAAGAGAAAAAGATTAACATCCTAAACATGAGCAAAACAAGATCTGAAATCCAGCCTGCCTGCAATTCTACCTGTCCAAATTTAAGCGAGCAAAACATAATCTAGGTCTGGAACAGAGAAGGGGATGCTGGTGTTACATTGCTGCCTTAAGAGAGGAAACTAAAATAGCTGGTTGAAAAAACCAAACAAGCTTCTCTTCTTAGTTTGATGTATGTTCTTCTACACATGCAAGTGCAGAGACGTGGCTGTAATCTGAAAAAGTTTAAATTGAACATGAGACCCATTGCTTTGAATACTGGCCTATCATAAACATGGCTCCTAAACTGTGGATTAAGCTTCTAGTCCTTTGATCACTCATAATTTAAAGCTTTGTTTCTTTAATTTTAACCTAATTGGAAACGTATCTTTTGGAGACTGAACTCTGTGGTTTGGGGCTTACTGAATCCTGACACTTCATTTCTCCCCAGAACCCAGCACCCATGGCACATCTTGACTTTGCCCCTTCTCTTTAATTACAGAATGCTATTCAGCATCGCCCTTTGCAAACCCTGATCTTTTGTACATCTCCTTCATAATTATAGCAAACTTCCCAGCCCCTCAGCTGACAAGCAACATTACAGGCCTGTCAGGTTTCTGGTGATAATGTCTTATTCTACAAGGCCATATGAATAGCTGTCCTTTGAGGATCAGAAATGTACAATATGCACTGCTTCAATGTGTAAAGATAAGATTAAACTACAAGGAAGGCAATTAAATGCTTAGATCACATTAATAAAAGCATTTCCTGTGTTTACCCTGGTGTTATCATTGCCTACAACATTGAGCAGTGTGTTTGTTTTGCTGACTAAAACATGAGCTGAAAACTCAAAAAGGGATTAAGGAACTGTTTTCCAAAGAAGACAGCCCAAACTATTTTTGTTCACTGCCTTTTTATTCTGATATGTTGAAAAAGTTTGCACTTCAAGGGACAGATCTCTGTGTAGAAGAAACATCAACCTGTCTACAAACAAATCAACACGCATTAAATTCCTTTGAACTTTGATATTTCTGTTGAAAACTGTGGCTCATTTTATAGCACTAATGGTTTATTATTTTTCTTCATAAAATCATATTAACCTATTAATAAAAATTGCATTTATTTACCTTCATTTGACCAACATGTCCTATAATTGACACTGATGGAAATCAGAGCCTCTCCAAGCTTAATATGTTTTTTTCATTATTAAGATAAGTAACTTTATATAATATGGCCCTAGAAATGGAGCTATAAGGTACCTGCTCCTGCTCAAATGTAGTGACATTTATGGCTCTTTTTGTTTTTGGTTTAAAAGATTCCTTTAATCTTTTTGATTGCTACTATCTGTGGTATTAGTCAAGTAGGTTCCAAAGCAAAAGAGGCAATAAATTAGCTGGAAATCTATCTCTGAATTACTAAATTTTAAAGATTTTTGACTTAGTAGTCATGGGCACGTTACCCACCAATATTTCAGAAAAAAACTGAGAGAGACTGGAAAAGGAAAATTCAGTAGACTGGGGGGAAAACAATCCAAAAGAGTGGCTGAAACCCGAAAGGCTGCACAGCACTGCACAGAGCTACCCAAGCCATTTAACTGTACAAAAAGGTGCTGTGGCAAGCAGGGCATCCCTGCAGGGGAGGCAGAGCTCCCTCTGCTCCCAGGCAGGCCAGGCCTCGGCAGCTCAGCCTCGTGCCCCCAACACAAGAAAAGGTTCCATGGGGATAAGCCTATGCTTACAGGAACATCAGCCACATTATCTATGAAGGCTGTTTCATGTCCAGAAGATGAGTCAATTCACATGAAAGTTAAAAATGACAAGTTACTCAAAGTGTTCTCTGTTTCTGCTGAACTGTCTACACAGAAATAAGACTGGGAGTGGTTTTCTTTTCTAAACACAAGAATGGAAAAAAATTAGAAAAGACTACACCAAATTTCTATTTTGTGGAATGGGGCAAAGGAAAGGCCAAAACATCCCCTTCTTGGAAGGCAATTATTTCGTTTTGGCAGACGCTGAAAAGTACCTAACAAAGCCATTTAGCACATATATAAAAGTACAGCTTCGTTCAACAGGAGAGAGAATGGAACACAAACTTGTGAAACACACAGGCATAATGATGATACATTACAGAAACACCTGCCTATTAAGATCTAGAACTTACATGAAAGAATTCCTGTTTGTTGTGAGGATAAACAAACCATAAACACAATAGACTTGTATTTTATCCCACAATGTAATCAAATCTTCAACATGCCCCATGCAGCCATCAGCATCCTTACTTGGAAGCTGGTAACATTTTTAAGTTAGAGTTCTGCCTGGCTTGCTCATTTCCTGTGCTTAATCCAAGCTATAATTTTTCCCTTTTTCTTTCCTTAGAATCAGGGCAAAACATCTCCTAAGCAGTCACCTACTGACAAGCAATTACATCCAATTGTGTAATAGCAAAGAGCTGGAAGACTATTTCTCTATGAAAAGAAAGATTTTAAATTTTTGGTTTTCTTGCAAGGCTTTTGATGTGTTGCATATAAATCCATATATGCAATTACAGTCCCAGTGCAGCCACAGGATAACTTGATTAAAAATCTGATTAAAGGAATTAAAACAATCAAGTTTTACAGTGAGATACTGCAAGGAATGCCTTCATCAAATGTCCATTTCATGTGTCAGCAGCCTTAGTTGGCACCAGAGCTCTGCCATGCTGTTCTCTAACACAGTGACGGCATCTCCATCAAAATCAGGATCTTCAAACTCTGTTAAGAATCAGCTTCATTTCCACATTAAATCAGATTTCTTTGGCAAGCTTTACACATGTGAAAATAATGTGAAGACAATACATTATTTTCCAGAGACCAGGATTGCTAATGTGCTTTCTGTGAGAATGGAGAGGGTAAAAAACCAAACCATCTCTGAATGGGCATTTTGCTTCTGTCCAACTCTTGTTCAGAGCTTCCTTGAAAAAACCCAGATTCTCACAGTTACCAGCAAAACAAAGCAATGCCTGATACCTGCTGGAGAATCACTGTCTGCTCAGCCTGCTCTGGCAGCTCAGATCATTCACAGTCATTCAGTGTCTCATAGTGAACAGAGCAAATATAATGCCTTGCTTTGGTCACAGGCAGAGAGTGGCACAACTACATCAACAGCTGGCATTGCCAGTCAGTGGCTGGTAGTGGCTTTAAGCTGCTTTGTTACTGGTATCAGATGTAATATCTCTGTTCTATACACAGAAAAGTCCTGGAATTTCAACATCAGGCATGAATGGAACTAAACCCGACCTGTGGATTATCAGAGAAGAGAGAAGGGAGCCTTACCTTCCTTCTGCCACAAGCTTTGTGTAGGTTTAACCCCCTCTTCTGAAATTGAAGGAACATATTTCAGATATTTATATTTCAACTTGCATCATCACACAGTGAGGTCAAGACTGGTACCTGTGGTACCTAAAATCGGTTCCAGGAGCAGAAAAGCTCACTGCCTGGGACTTTTGTTGAGAGTTAGCCCATTTTCTGCAGTTTGCTGGAAAAAACCTAAATACTTAGGGAAGCTTAGATGGGGCAAATTAAAATCCAAACATTTATAACATGCAGTGTAGTGTCTATACTCCTACACCTCCCTTTGGAGCTCAGCTTTTTGTCCCTCAGTTTCTCAAATGCTTTTAAAAAGTCACTTCTAATCCCATCTCCTTTTTTTTTCCTTTTTAAAGAGAGTAATTTAGTTCCTTCCATTTTCATTTGAAGATAAACTTCCAAAAGAAATTTGATAGCATGGTTTGTAAAACTGCCAAGACACATTCTCCTGAAAAACGTTGCTTATTCATGGTTTCTCTCACTCCCTGTTAACTTAGGACCCTTATTCAAGTTTGGAGGATGGAGGTTAAAAAATAACCTTCAGTGGCTCTCCTAAGCATTTAAAGGTCACTTGAGAGTGTCTGATTGGAATGATTGTAACTGAGATTAGTCTTCAGCTGATGAGAAATAAAATGAAAAGGGCAAGTTGTTCAGGAATATAAAGGAGACATGCCAGAGAGTACTTGCCTTGTTTCTGCATAAAGCAGCACGTACTCTCCTAGGCACTGCTGTAGTGAATCTCTGATAATTATTATAGTAAACAATAGCTTTTAGATCAATTCTGCTCTCATTCATAATCTACATTCACGATCAGGGTTTGTTCTGCTCCTTTTAGAAGCACTTTCTTTAGAAATTTTAGAAATAGATGCACATAGAGACCTCTTGAAAAGAAAAATTCCTATGAGTAATTCCAGTCTCCAACTTGGAAATTTCCCCCCACGAGGATAAGAATGCACATCATGTAACGTATGACTAGATTTGTATTATAGAGCCTGAACAACTGACTTGTTAATTTTGCTCTTTTTTCCGTTTTTTGTGGGGCAGCAAATGTTCTGTCAGCCATTACCTTGAGAAAAATTGTAACTGATGGGTTCATTTTCATTTAAGCCTAAGGAATTTTCACATAATTGTAAGCTGGAAAATATTAGATAATTAACATTGGTGATAAAACTGCATTCTACTGATTACCCTGTTTCACATATATGCTTAATTGTCAACATTGCAATAGCTTTAACTGCAAATAGACATCGTCCATTAGCCAACCAGACTGCGCGATGAGAAAAACACAGACGTTTTAGCTGTTATTTGGAGGATGAGAAGAGCATAATTATCATTTAAATTGGCAGTTTTACTTTTCTTTTCCACTCAGAAACCCCCCAAAACCACTTGTCTTTGGTATTTGGGGACAAAGGAACAACGTTGTTTACAATAACAGTGGTGCTGAAGTCTCCTAATGCACTGTCCATCCAGAACCGCCACAATGTTTTGCAAAGATAAAAAAGAAATATATTCATTTCCATTTTTGGAAAGGAGGAAACAAACACACAGAGGAGAAACAATTCACCATGTGGCTGTCAGGGTACGCCTTGAGTTAGTGGGCAAACTTCACAAAAGAGAGCTGAAATAGAACCCAGAGCTCTTGGATCCACATGGAAAAGAAATTCTTCCTACACAGGTCACGTTCATTTAAAGCAGAATAGGGAGATGGGGGTCCCTCTAACACCAAAGAAAACGCAGGATCTGTAGACCTCCCTGTGATCCCTTCGTGTGCAAATTTTCCAACTGGACTTGACATCCTTTTCTTCAAAAAGGTGGGTGAGACAAAGTGAACATTTTGGTAGAGAGGCTGACAAAAGAACTCCATTTTTGGTGCATGTTCCTGTGGGCTCTCCCTTTGGTCAGTCTAACAGTGACTGATTTTTGACAGCACTTCTCCCTTCAGATCTCAGAAGGCTGTTTGGATGCCAGTGACCAGAACAGTTCCAGCAGGAGCTGAATGAGCCTCCCAAGAGCAAAGCATTTTCACCCCGGTGCATTCAGTCCTAGTCTCTCTGCAGGTTCCATTTAATGACAGAATTATATTCCAAGCTATTGAGCATTTGTGTTCACTCAGTCTAGTGTTTCAGCCTGCTCTATCTATCACCAGGGTTATTTCCCTGGATGGCTGTTTCATATTTTATTAGAAATGACAGCTCTATTATTAACAAGAAAAAAAATACAGCATGAAAGAAAAATAGAAGTACTAGCTCTAAGGTCCAGGTGCTGAAGGATGTGAAACTTTTATCTGGTGACACACAGGAAATGGCTGGATCTCTAAAATATTTTCTGCTTGAATGGTTTATTAAAACTGACACCAGTACAACAATTACTACCAATTATTTTGTCAGTGTCTATTCCATTCAAAGTGAGAAAGTTAGTAGCAGTAAAAACCACATAAAACCTTAAAATGGCTGAAGACCATTTTACTAGGGGTCACTTCTGCTCAAGAATTTGGTAGGGATGGAGGGAGAATGTTCTCTCCAGATTACTGGTTCAAACCAATACCTGATATAATCACAGAAATAAATCCCAGCAGGTATTTTATAGCAGCTTGTATAGGTTTCTAACTATATGATCCACTGGTTAATAAAGCCTTTGGTGCCAGAAGTTACATTTCATGCTTGGGTCAAGCCTGTTAAGTCTATTAAGGTCTCAGTTGCCTCCTGTATGGACCACCAGGGCCCAGAAGAAATTACAAAAGCTATTTTATGGGGCTACTTTTGTGTTCAATACACATCTTACAGATATATGAATCTGAGAGCAGTGCTGGCCCTGCAGGGGAAGGGTAAAAAAAAAACAAAGCCACTTCAACTTTGAACCAAATATAGAATAAAAAGTTACCTTATTTTGATATAGAGGAACTTGAGGTAATACATTTTTACAACTCTCATTTCCAGTATTTAAAGCCAGAAAGATCCATAAGATCATACTGACCTTGTGTGTTTCACAGACCATTACATTTCACCCAGTTATTCCTGCACTGGGCCAAATAACTTGTATGTGATTAAAGCATTATTTTCAATTGTAACTTTGCAAACACCAGTGGAGAATCCACCACACCCCAGAGCCTCAGTTGTATGTTCCAGTATTTAACAGCCCCCTCTCCCATATATATCTCATACTTAACACCCAACCTGAACCTGTCCAGTTTCAGCTCTCAAGCACTCATTGTTTCACCATTTTCTGCTGGATTAAAATAAATTTGGATTCACAAAGAAATGGTATAATGTACCTAAGGTATCTCAGGACTAAATCCGTAATGGGAGAGTGTTTTCTCCATTCCTCAAAGGGTTTTAACTGAGTTTAAAAAGACATGATACAGTAACAATTGCATACCACTAAACCTGAGCACATTTGCTAATCCTGTTTAGAAAAAGTCATTCTTTTTGCCTTCCTACCTAAAAATGGTCACAATGGAACAATCTTGGATTATTCCCATTCTGAAAAAAGGCAGGCAAAGATTATGTTACACACAGAGGAACAAGGGAAATGGAACAGAAACAGTGAAACCAAGGCACAAAAGGACAAAAGCCTGAGAACTGTTTTTAAGGACAGAGCTGGAGAAGGACATTAAATTAAGGCCACAATCTCATTAGCATTCAGAACTTCTGGTTGCTCTTGTGAATGTCCTCAAGACTCAAGAACAAACAGGATTTCACAGGCACACAATCAAAGCACAGATGTTTGCCTTGACCACAAAGCAACTACCCTGACATACTAATATTTTTAAATGCCTCTGACACCCATCAGAAATTTACAATTTTTATAGTTTAAAAATAATTTTTTTATATTTTAAAAATAGTTTATAATTTAATGAGTCCAGATTGTGCATTGATAAATATTATCATCTGAAAATTTTCATGAAAGATGATAAACAATGGAAACTTACTTCAAAGGAGAGAATCAGAACTTGAGAAATGTATTCTTATGAAATGAAACATCAACAAGAGCTTAGAAAGTCTCAGAAAGCCATTTGGCATTCTTGAAAAAGAAACCTAAATTCTAGGACACACGACTGTTGGGAGCAGGTTGTTGTCACAGCTAAAGCAAACAGCTTGAACTGAATGATTGTGGGAGCCCTGTTTTGATCATCCTCTCACCCCTTTAGAATCACGACCACCCACCCACAAATGGCAAGTTAAGCAAGGAAGAGTAACAGCAGGTGTCAGGTAGGACACGACAGTGCAACACCTAAACACAGAGTTTCCAAAGAAATAAATCTATCCTTACAAAACCAACAACAAGTTAACAGAGCCTAGCACTTGCTCAATACATCCAAAATTTCAAAACTGACCTAAACACATATTTTCCAGTGACTATTACGCTAAAACAAGTCATTCCTGCTCTGCAATGCAAACCTTGGTGGGGCAGCAAACCTATCCACTTTTTAAACTCATATCAGCATTTTCTTCTTCCCTTTATTTCAAAGTCTGCATTTCTATCATCAGAAGCCTTCAGTGAATAGTTTGATGCAATACCAAGTATTGTTACTGCTGCCACTCAGAGCCAGAAGCTCCCCACTGTACACCAACTGATAAGGTGAGACTGGGGCTGCAAACACATATTTTTTTATATTCATTTGCATCACAACACATTTATCTAAAGCACATTTATCTAAAGAGAAAATGATAATTTGGGGTTGAAGGGCAGAATGACAATAAAATTGGTAAACCTACTGGAATCTTTTCTAGGTTTCCTTAACCCTGTACCATTATACATATAGGACTTTATTTTAGATTTTAACTACGCTCGGAGCTCTGCCACCGTTCTGTTAAAATGAGTCTTCCAAAGCAAGTGGTGATGGCAGAAGAGTTTGTTGCTGATGAATCTGCGAGTACCCATTCTCCCAGCGGGTGCAGCTCGGAGCACTTCCGAGATATTCTTGTGCACGTTAGGATTTCTCAGGCCCGAAGGTTCAATGCAAAAAGAAGTGGTATGTTCTCATGCCTCAAGCCCTAACTTAGTTTGCATATGAATAAGAGTCGTCCTTTGGAAATTTGCAGCAACAGTCTAGTGACTAATGTATGCGGAAGAAATTGAAAGCACTGACTCCTGTAGATCAGGATTTCAATAGCATTTTTAAAAGACTTCAGCTAACAAAATCGAACCACATAGGCATTTGGTAAAAGCAGCGTTAGTCCAAGTTGCTGGTGTGCATAATTCCTAGGAAATACTACGTGTGTTGTGTATGCCAGGCATCCTGGAGCAGCCTCAGCCTTTGGCAGGCCTTGCAGTCTTTCCGGAGGATACAAACCACCGAGTACTTAAAAGCATTCATTACCCTAAAGAGTCTTATTTATTAGTTGCTCAGGACTTCTTATAATTAATTTCCAGAAGAGCCTTAGACCTTATCTCTTGACTGATAGTAAAGAATTGCTTGTGACAGTGATTACAAAACCTCTGATCTGCTCTGAATTCCCCCAAATTCTATTCAGTGCCACCTTCTCTGCAAAGTCCGAGGAAGATTTTGTGACGGGTACTAAGGCTTGATCTACCTAACTTCTTGGAGGACAAAAATCTTTCTTAGGACTGCAACCCCTCAGGTTCTGAACAGAAGTGTTATTTCAAACTTGCTTTCAATTTGCAAGCAGAACAACTTTCTAATTTACTTCAGGTTAGGTCAACCAATTTATCAAACAGATTAAAGTCCCTGCATCTGCTAAATCACTTTTGTGGAGACTCGTTATGGAGCACAAGCACAAAGATTTGCAGGCAGTTTTGAAGAGGCAGCAGAGAGTGGTGATGATCAGCCAAGTGCAGCAACTTTCTTCTCCACGTAGCTGTTTGAGTGCTCCACTGAAGGTGGTCTGAGCTAAAGAAACTGGCACTGATTCTGGCAGGTTCAGACACTTCCCCAGTCTGTGCTGTGAAAACAAATATATTCAACCACTTCAGGCAGACCCAGGGAAGGATGCATGACTGCAGCCTAATTGAAGAATAATTGTATCTGCACATCCTGCCACGAGGGGTTGAATTTATAACCACTGGACACTGTAAGACAATTTCTGCACTGTCCCACTTTTTCTGTGGATACTCACATCTCCTGCCAGAGGACCTTGGCAGAAATGAATTTGAATACTGTCCTGATGAGTTGGAGGAGTTGTTGTTATTATTTGGAGACAAGATGATTTGCAAAACTATTTTGAAATATAAGCTTTAATAAAGAAAATAGTAATTGCATGCTTATGATTTCACTGATTACAGAACAGAGCTTGCAGCTTTCTAAATTATAGTTTACAGAAATGGTATCCTGAATGGTCTAATCTGTGCTTCTTTCTAAGCATCCATTCATATGACTTGTCCCCCCACAGCAGAATATGAATTTTGCAGAACTGCTTTTATACAGTCTGTAATTCTTGAAGAAAAAAGAAAACTGTTTTTCTGTAAAAGGCATTCTCAGGGTAGGTGAGACCCTACAGGAGGCTCAGCCACTTGCAGTCCATCAGAGCCACGTATTGTTCTACCATCTTGGATTTGGCCAAGTAAACCTTACTGAGCTAACAAATAGCATCCAGAAATATTTGGTGTTTGCAACAGCATAACTTTAACAACAGCATTGTCTAATTGTAGATTAAGAAGAAACTGGCAAAGAGGTGACTAACTGCATATTTTGCCCCTTCAATAGTGGAGTTAAAAGCACAGTCAAGGAACCCAACCCATCTCCTTATTCAAAGCACAAAATACAGTCCTGTTCTAAGGTTATTTAATGTGTTGTTGGTACAAATATTGCTCTTCTACAAATCGATTTGCTTTATGAAGAGACAAGGCAGCAGTATTTAAAAAAAAAGCCCATCTTTGTCTTTTATTTGGAACTACAATGTACAAATCAAAGCCAACACTTGGAGTCCTGACAGTTACATTTTTGTTTGTTTTTAAAATCTCATCCCTTCTCTCGGATGGATGAAAGCCCTCTCCCTGCCTGGAATGACTTTTATCAGGAAATACAGACTACATATTCTATGCTTCACTCATCACTTGTGGTCGCCAAATAAATTACAAAATGACAGAAATCCAAAGAGCCTGCAAAATAGGAATGCTTTGGTAGAAATTCCCTGTCTCTTAAGGTAAAATTTACTTCTTCCTTCTTCGTTTAATTAATTACACTAATTACGGATATTGCATTTTTCTTTCTTACAGGTCCCAAATCCTACATTTTGGTTTCAGGCAGGCAGTCATCATCAGGCTCATCACCAACTAAAGACCTTCTGGAGATTAGCAGGAGAGTTTTTACAAGGTACAGCACCAAGAACTTTGTCACCATCTTCTCTTGAAGTAGCAAATGAACTTCACCATCCCTATTCTCTTCAGCATGTTTTCCTCCTAATAACTGGTCTACCAAAGCTCCCTGGATAAAAAAGTTCAATTAAAATTTGATGCTTCTTTCAATTTTAAGGATCACTCGGTCTCTAGGCTCCATTCAATCCCCAGCCTTTCCACTGAGATCATTTTAGAATTTTCAAATTACTTTATCACAGTCTCCTAAATACATCCCCAAAGCACATTCATTACAACATGAAAACCAAGCAAGGATAGGATTCTTAATGAAACAATCAAAAAAGCCTCACACAACGGTAAATTACTGAGTCCAAAGTAATAGCACATACCAGCATCACAATCAGCACCAACCACAGCCCTGCTACTCCCTGACTTTCCCAGCCCTCTCTTTGTTCTGTATGCAGAGGCAGAACCACTCCCACCACCCACCTGCTTACCAAAAACACCCTCATTAACTCAGCATCTGTAGCTTGTTGACACAGCTCCTCCTACAACAGCAAAGCAAGTTCTTGTTCCAAACTATCCAGGATTTTCACTTTCTTACTTATTCATTTATTGGCTCAAGTCAATGATTGAGATGAAATATCAGCAGACAAAAAATAAATAAAGAGTAAAAGATGATAAAATACATTTTGAGAAAAAAACCACAATGAATGAACAAAATGAGAGTTTTGTTTAGAAAGTGTCGAAAAAGTTATGTTATTAGGAATTTTTTTGCAGGATTATTTTTGGACTGAAGCACCAAAAAGCTTAGGATCAGCCAAAAATACATGTGTGGTCATTTCTGTGATACAGAGCAATTATCTCATAACAGAAAAATGGACTGAATGGCTTCGTACATCTTCTGTGATGTTGAAGTAATGCTGAGCATTCACTGGGTTTCAACCTGCATCTCCTTCTGCTGGCACAATCTCAAAACAAAGGACAAGCACAGGCTCCATTTCTGGGGAGAAGCAGCAGAAGCACTGCTGTACTCTTTGCTCGTGTCATGGACATGGGAGCATTCCTATTAAGTGCTACTGAGTGTTAGAAGCACCTCTGGATGAGCAAGTAGCTCTTTCATTTTTATTAGTCTGTGAGATTTTTCATTAATCAAATATCCAAACAGAAATGTGCACAAATATTTTAATAGGCTATTTTATAGTTCTACATATTTGTTAAATAATAAATAGCTCATTATGTGCTAATGCACAATGCTAATCTGTTTGTGGCTGGTGATGAACTGTATCTGTGGTATTTCAAACAATATCTACTTACGAGTAAACAATTAAAGTAGCGTAAGAAACTTTGAGCTAATATATTGAGACACTACTCAGTGCTTTCAATGAATCCTTTAGGCCGTGAAATATACTCAGAACCAGAAATACAGTACTGCCAAATGCACTGCTGTGCCCCAAGCCCCACGGCTGGAACCCAGCCTGACAAGCACAGAGCAGGGGCACAGCTGGAAACAGCCCCTGGACAAACCCCTCGCATGGCTTTTGCCCTGGATCAGCTAATTCTTCCCCAAAAGGCCAGAATTTCTCACTGCATTACACCAGAAGAGTTCTTAACACAGAAATGTCCCCCAGAACTAGAAATATCAAGCAGCATTTACTGGACTGACATTCTAGCTATTCAAAGTCTTCTGTTGTGAGGGCAACCCTGGAACCACTCCTAAACAGGTCTTTTAGATTTCATTTCCAGAATACTGAGAGAAACAACATCCCATGTGGCATCATCTGACACCACAGGTTTTATTATTTGTTTTATTTATTTTATATTCTTGGACTTCTCAAATGTGGTATTTTTTCCATTTCCTTGCATTTAAAATTCCCCTTCTTTGTAAGCAGAGTTGTGGCAGGCAGGCAGCTCTGTGTCTGGGGTTCTAACCAGGAATATCTGAAGCCCTGACAAGAAATGTCCAGCTCATCACAGCAGCAAAATACTGCTGGAAAATTTCTGGATCACATTAATCTCATCTTAAGAATGCAATATAGTCCAGATTTTCTGCAGGTGAGGAAACTGCAGCTGCTGAATCATATGGCAGTATTTCATTGCTCCAGGACTACTCCCCTGGCTGACCTTGGCATGATCCTGCAGGACTGAAAAGCAAAGACAGATAACAATTTTAGCAGGACCGCTGCTGGCAGTGAAGTACACAGGACAGAGCTGCAGCCAGGATGGCAAACACAGAAAGGTGAAATTACAGGATTAGCTGTGCAGGAGCTCTGGGGTCCTGTCCCACCATATGCAGCTATGCTGCAATGAGGTTGTGAACTGATCAGGTGGAAAAGCAGACGATGAGTGACACAAATACATAAATAGAAAGTGTGCAGGGGTACAGCTGAGTTCCTGGTGTGAAAGGATATCCTGTTCAAACCTGGACAAGCACTTACTGATTGCTGGGAGCATACTGCCCAAAGTACAGACAGGGGGAGAGAGATCAGTTAATCTGATGCTCTTGAGCAGAGGCTGCTGTGCTTGTGCACGTTCAGACCAGTATGAGCACGAACAGGATTCACACAAACAAGAAACCAAGTGTCACAGGTTTGCCTGGAGTGCAAGCCTTTATTTTTACTCTGTATACACCCATACAGTATTACCTGTATCGTTGCTTTCCTACATCCTTCCTTGCATCATCACCAAGACAATTATTACATTACCTTCTACTTCTAGAGGGCTCAACGGTGTCATTTAAATGATGCAGCATTGTTGCAGTTTAGAACTGTCTATGTAGTGGATTAATTGCTAACAAAAAGCTCTGTGATTCCCACTATAATCTATTTGATGTGGTAAAATAATGAATATGTAATTCTGTAGACACTTGTTTCTGTTAGACATCTAACTCAAGCTGAATTGATACATTGCAATGGTTTCATGCATGTGTCAGTAGAGCTTAGCCTGGACAAACATTATTATCTTTATTAACAGTTGGTAAGATTTTCTGTGCAGGACAGATCTGCTGCAGCACTGGACAATGGGTTCTGAGCTGAAACTCCTCACTAATACATTTCAAGAAGCTATTAAATAAGCCATGCTGGCAGTCTGTGCATTTATCTTCATCAATTACATTTTTTTACAGTATTTTTAGGCTTAGTTTAGTCAGTATGACAACACAGAACATACATATAGATGCAACATAATTAACTGAAGACACTCTGTTGTGCAAGAAGGATGTCAGTTGACCCAGCTTTGACCTCTCATGCCTTTGAAGACTAAATTAGTTCTGTGAAATTTATTGAAGATACAGCATTGTAATCATGCTTGACTTGGAAATTAGCCAGATATCCACCACAAATTCACAGCAGTTTAGAATAAAAGTGTGCCCCAGTTTCACATGACTGGGCTGCAATACAGGGATCACACATTTTGAAATCACCATTAAGGAGAATCACTGTCTTTTCCTTTAAGCAGATGACATTTACATTATCCTTCACACTAAAATGGTCTTGGCTAAAAAGAAAGCTCATCTACACTCTCTACTTAATATTTTTTTACATATGAGTAATACATGTTATTGATTTATTTCAGAAGAAAATTGACAAGGAAAACTCAAAGACTATCATCAGCTTCTACTAATGGTTCCTGACATCCCCATGATGTACTGACACCATGGATATTGCTTCCATATGCATCATTAGAAATTTCACCAACAAATTAAAAAAACAGTGTAATGTGACTTAGCCACCATCACAGGAGCATGCTACAACACTAGCTGTCAGGAAAGAAACTCCAAAAAAAATTTCCCCACAGAAATTGCCGTGTATGAGAATACTGACAGCGAGGCTTTTTCCTGGCAAGGCCGTTTAACTGCAGTTCAAATGCACTTGCTTGCTCCACCACCTTCCATGTGATGTCCTTCCAGCTGCTAAGCCAGCAAATAACCCTCCCTACTACAACAGAAGAAAAATAAAATTTTCTTCTGAAAAATAAATCTGTTTATTAGGGTCTAAAACGCTTGAGGTCCCTGTGGAACATCTGCACCAGCTGCTAGGTTAGAAACCACAGCACTTGAGGCTACCATTATCTTTGCTAGTATTGTTTCATTTGGCTACTCTTGGAGTTGAGAGGTTCATTATATTTCCAAGAAGATATTAGCAGTGAGAAGGCACTAAATTGACCAGGACCTTGTGGGGTCCTTTCTCACACAATAACCATAAAAAGACTTTTTTTAGCTCAAAACGAAAGATCTCTTGGATGATATCTAGACAGCTTTACAAAAATGTATTAATTCTGAAGCTGAGAATGATGCTTTTAGAAGGATGGTAAAGTATTCCTGGATATTTCCTCTAATGACATTCATAAACTAACAAAATACTTTTTAAAGACAGGTGGTGAATGAATAAACAACTGAACATCTGTTTCTGCAATAAGAAATGAAATGCACAATACACAAGCCCAAGATGATAGTCCAAGGAATCAAATTTAATTTTATAATTTTAAACCTGGGGGATGGTTGATTATTTTAGTCAGATGTTTAAAAATAATAATAAAATGAATGTCTGCAATAAGAAAATAAATAATTAGAATTAAGGAAGTAAATAAAGTATTAAAAAGTGCTCGGATTGTATCACTTGCAAGGAGAATAACAGATATAGAAGCAGCAACGCCAGTGTGTCTCTTGCTTTATTCTATAGAATAAAGGCACTGTACCCTCTCACATTAGGGGCTGAGAAATCATCAGAAAGGGACAGACCCTGAGAGCAGCTGCCCAGTGACACTCAGGGAGACTGGCTCCAGGACTGGCCACCTTCCCTTCAGTTTCCATCTTTTTTTATTCTTTTCCTTTCTCCTGCCTTTCATAGGTTTATAAACTCATCATGCTTAGGACGAAGCTGGTAGTTGGAGAGGGTGGAAAGAGGAGTAAAAGTTTATTGCTCAGAAATTAACTAATCTAGCAAGAAAAATCTCTTCTGTTCAACCAAAATGACCGAAGTATTGGACCTCATGCTCGACTAACAAGATCCACTCCCGTTTGCAGCTCTTCATGAGGATGTGCCATCTATCTCCCAAGCTCAGTGTCTAATCCAAGCACTTCACTCGGCCTGCAGAGCCCCCATGAACCCGTTCACACAGCTGGTGCTTTCCAGCATCCTTCACGCCTGGGTACCTATTTGACAAACGCAGTGTGAGACCAGGGCCCACCAGTGTTTCCATGAGGTACCATTACAAAAGTGCCATCAGGTTCTGTTTTCCCACCACTTGGTTTCCAACCACCATCCTGCTTTCTTTAAGAGATGAAAAATGCAGTTTACTCATCTTCTCAATTCCTATTACTTGTGTTTGACCATTTACCCTCTGTTTTCTGACATTAGCTGCAATGTATGGGTCTATAGAAGCTACACTATTCACTCAGAATGCATTTTGGAAACATGAGGAAAATATTCTCCCAGGTTGTGTTCATTATCAGAAACTGCAAAACCCTGATAAAGAAAATTGGGAAATAAATAATCTTTATATGCAGCTTCTGTTCTCACAAGAGGAAGATGTTTGTCAAGAGGCACAGCCAGGAACAGTAGCCAATTTTTATATGATGGTGAAGGGATTCAAGCAAGGCCTGTTGTTTTTCACATCCAAAGAAAATTATTTTTGTATCCTAAAGTTTTTCTGCTTTCCTGGACTACATCAGTTAGTTTAATGAAAGATATCACAACTGAGAACCTTAGTGAACTAGAGGAAGGCAAAAGAAAAGGGAAGGAAAGCTCTGGAACCCTTCTAGCAGCAAACCTGAAGCACGGAATCTCTCGGGCAGCGAGTTCCCTGAGGGCACGGCCCGCTCAGGGGCAGCCTTGGCACAGCAGCCCAGGCTGGCTCTACACACACACATTCCCGTGGGAGGCAGAGCACCGAGCGCTGCCATGAGGCACCCAGAGCTACACACGTGGTGGCACAAAATGTTCTTAAATGGTTTTCTTTCTTTTTGTGGAGTTTGGGCATCTTTTAATTTAAGAGACATAGCTGTCTTCAAAACCATAGTGTTCAAAAGATTAAGAAAGTGAGGTTTAGATTTGTTCATATCACATCATTTTGTCATAAATCCTTCGTATAGGATCTTATGACCATCCCTCAGCCACTTCAGCGTGCACATACATTTCACTTTTGCTAGGGAAAGAAGTTTGATACTGATAAAAAACTGAAGCACAAAAATACGTGGTAACTTGCCCAGAGCAACAAGAAACCTTTGCAACCAAGCCATTCAGTGCCTTAAATACAAACATCTCCTTGATCGTGAGCATAAGTAAGAAGGGAAATGAAATGCCACTGCCCTATTGAGGTCACATCTTCATTTTTAATTTTTAACTTATTTGTTGCAATTTAAGCATAAAGTACATTCATTAATATATAATAAATAAACTTTTATAGAGTTAACAGTGTTTTTTTCCCTGTCTCATCCTGTTCCTTCCCTACAGTGATAAGTTGACCTGTGACACCCAATAAAGAAAAACCTAGCAAGCACATGTTGTCGTATTGTGCAGATCTGCTGAAGTCACAGAGGGTCTCAGACAGGCACATTATTAACAATTAGCCACTTACTGTAAATTCTAGCTGACACATCTCATTAAATATAGGCCAAAATAGACTTTGGTGATCGAACCTCATTTTTAATAGCTTTTCCCAGCATTCTGCCAATTGTTGTCAGGAAGCTGAAAATTACTCCTACCACTAGGATGCCCACTTTATTCTTGCTGACTGCTGAGAAATTTCAAAAGGCTGGCCTGCCTCCTCTGTGCCTGATAAAGGTAAAACCCAACCATGTGCCTATGATGGAGATAGGCTTTTAAAAACCTCTCAGCAGGCAGCATGAAGGGAAGAGAAGCAGGGGGTAAAAGGAAAAATACTTTCTTTTGTTGTTTCGTCTACATAAGAGCCCAGAGTGACTTATAACATTGACTGCCCCCTTCTAACACAATTTTGATGTGGGACTGAACAGCTGGTCTAGTGTCCAGAATCTAAATGGCAGCTTATTGTTGAAATGTCTGCAATTACTTTCCACTCCCACAACCAATCAGAAAAGAAATGAAAGTACATTTTTCATAACTATCAAACTTAGCCAAAGATACTTTTTTAGATTATTCTTTTTCTTTTTTATTTCTTGTTTCTTTCCCCCCAAGCCAGTTTCACATACTGAGCAGGGATTCTGTCTATGTTCAAATGGAAAAAAGAAACTGCAGGGAAATTTCACTTACTTAACAAAGTCCTCTGTGAGTATCTTAAGATCTCATTACCCAAAGATAATTATCTTAGCTCCAGTAATCTCTTCACTCTTAATGTTTTCCATCTTTGAACAAGTATCGGAACCAAACTTGTGTCCTCTGGCTGAGAAGTGCAGGGGTAGTTTCAGCAAATATTTTATAGGCAACGTTTCAACAGATCAAATGGTGTGGCAGAGCACAACAATTCAAGAAAAAGCACTTGTTAAGCTCTCCACATAGAGACACAAATGATGGTATCTTACTTGTCAAGATTTTGGAGTTTCTTCTTTGACCCTAATTTTTTTTATGAAAAGTACTCATGACTGAGAATTTTTTCACCATGAGCACGGGGAAAAGACAGAGATCACACGTTTGTTCAGGCTGGCAAGGAGCTCCCTGAGGGGCCCAAGTCCAATCTCCTGCTGAAAGCAGGGTCAATTGCAAGCTCAAACCGGGCTTCTCAGGCTTTTTCCTAGCCAGGTTTTGAAAACCCCGAGGAATCCACACAATCTGGGACTATACAATCTTCCAGGCAGCCTTGTCCCAGTGTTTGACTGCCCTCAGAGTAAAAAGTTGGTTTTTTTTTCTATCCAGTCACAATCTGTTTCAACTTCCAACTTAGGCAGATGTGCATAGTTTATCTGAAAACAGCCTGGGGAGGCAGGTAAGTACCCAGCTCGTTCAGAGTGACTGAGCCACTGACTGAAATATAAAGGGTTAGAGCCATGAGTTTACACAACTTACTGAAGTCTCACACAGCTCCAATGCCCACTACCTCCCATTCTTTACAGTTTGTAATTATTTCTCTAAGTTAGCTCAAAACGAAATAATGCACCCTGTCTACAATAATGATCCCTGTCTTCCAAATGTGCAATTCTGGCTCATTTGGCGAATGCATTCAGTGAGCACAGCTTTTTTAGCTCCAGTATTCTCCCATTTGTCTGTTTAAGAACACATTTTTGGCAAGCATTGCTGGATCTATAAAAAAATAAATCGAAACACCAAAAAAGGGAAATGGATTAATAAGTATGGGGAGTTTGTTCAGTTAGGTTGCTGCCACATGCAATAAAACAATGATCTTGAAAGACAATTTAGTTATCTGCCGACCAGTGCACTGAATGGAAAAATTAGGAACAAAGCTTCAGAAGCCTCCCACATTTTGCTTCGTAATTATTCAGGTGTGAATGTGAAGTCACTGATCTGTGTTTCCCTAGCCTTGATTCAGCCAAGACCTTTTAATGATGTGTTTAATTTTAAAGACGTAAATGTGACCTTCTCATGGGAAACTTTCTTTACAATCATTCTTCAGTGATCAAGTGAAACCATCTATCTAAATAGAAAAGATTCTCATTGGGAAATCTGCAGCAGAAATTGGCTATTACAGCATTTCCAAGTTGCCTCTGGGATACATTTCCAACAAGGGCAAGAATCCTTGTTGGAAATGTATCCCGGAGGAAATTTTTCCCACAAGGGCTCCTGTGCCTTTTAATTGATGCCTTGGTGTTTCAGATCAAAGACTGTGTCTTCAGTCCATTTTCTGCTTATTCTTGAGACAGTCATGAGCAGTTTCTGTCAGGTGATGCACTTCTATGGGGGACAATGAGAATAAGCACAGGAAATACATACAATCAATTAATTAGGTTCCTGTAATGAAACGTGAGAAAACTGCCTTTTGGATTCTCAGCTTCAGAACCAAAAGTGGTAAAACCAGAAAAGACATTTTCAGTCACACACAAAGCATTCTAATATTCTGCCAATGCAAAATTTTCTTTTTACTTGTCCAGTATTGCTTTTTCTGTATCTATCTCAAAATAGAAAAAGATTTAAAAAACCCTTTTATTTCTTCTTCCACAATGTGTAGTGCAATGAAAAATGATCCTTCACTTTGCCTCTCTCAGAAGGGTCTTGCACCATGTGTGGTTCAGTCGTCACTGCTGAGAGCTCCCACCTGCACACACATGGAGCTGGGCTGCTGAGGGACAGCAAAGGGACACAAACCAATCTCGGCTGGGGGAACCCTAACACTGTTTTAAAAGGAAGGAAAGTGAAGAAAATAACAATGTAAACTCAGATGAATTTCCTGTATTTAGTTGGATTCTTGAAAATAAGAATCCTGAGGTGGGCCCGGAATACTTTTTAATTTTTTTTTCATAAAATGAAGTATTTAGAGAAAAACTGCCTAATCTTACCAGAAAACAAACCCAGACATTCTGCCATATGGAAAGATTCTCAAATTCTCTAATCTGATTCACATGGGCTATTTAGGTAATTAACTAAAGCTGTTTAAAGAAAGGTAAAGAGGGAATATTGGGAAAGGAAGCCAAGCAGCTCATAGACAGAGCAGCTACATCATGCCTCCTGCAATCACCAAAGGAGACATTATGGTAATGATGATCGGGGGCTGAAGGAATCCGGCTATTTCACCATGATGGAAAGCTCTGGAACAGAGGAAAAGCTGCATGACCTTCCCTGGAACAAGAGACCTCTCTCCTCACCTCTGCTGTGGAGGAGCTGAGGCAGCTCGCTACCACAGGCCCCCCAAACAATCCGGAGCTCAGCTGTGGCAGGACAAACCCTTGTCCACAGCAGCCAATTTTTGCTATTATTTTTGCCACTGTAAAAAGCCACTTACTGCCTCAAAATGACTTCCTGGCCCCAGCTGTGAAATAAACTTCTGACACCTGCAGGCAGAAGCACTTTCAAGAACTGTTTGCCATCCACAGCCTGTATGAAAGCTCAAAAGGTAAGGAGTAACTGCTCTACTGAATTTGAAAATCAGAACATTAAATGGCTGTGTTCTTCTTGATGGGATGATGTTTGAGGCCAGTTCAAGCTGAGTGAGCCATAAGGAACTTCAGACCAAGCACTAATTAACAGAAGTCATGTACAATAGTGTTTTCTTCAATAAAAACAGGTCTTGCTCAGCCTCCCAAAGCTCTGTCAGCAGAGCTCTACATGCGGCATTGTCCCCTGGACAGGGAAGTGAACTAAGGCTTCTCATTTCTTGGCTAACTTCATTTAAAGAAAGAATGAGATTGGTGCCAAAAAGCAATCAATGGATCCCCAGTCAAACAAAACACTTAGCACCACGATTTGAATCCAGTCACTCATGTATTTAAAGTTATGAATGTGTTTAAGTGCCTTGCTGGGTGAAGGTCTAATGACCTGGTTTTTTGGACTAAACTCTAGCTAAATCTAACAAATAAATGAACATACACTTGAGAACTCAAAGTTTATTTAATGATAAGCTCCAAAGTCCTGGCTTCCTCTTTCTTTGCAGCCACACACATTGTCTTGGAAAGCGTCCTTCTTCCATAATGGTATTTGAAATAACTGCTTCAGTCTGGGCTCACCTCTCTAAAAATGGCCCAAAATCTCACGATACTGGGAGATATGCCATCAAGAGTTCTAACAATAAGTCAATATCAAATTAGTGCTTGGATAACATAGTTAAACTTTCTAAAATGTACAATAAAACAGGAAGAAACAACTGTAGCTCAGGAATCTGACCAAAGTGCTTTCCTTCAAATCTTGCTAAATAGATTATTAGATATTGTCAGAATGCTGTGATGATTTTTTCTACCCCTTCTACAGCCCTGTAAGTATTTATCAACAGAACTCATTTAGCTATAGTGAGTGAGACTTTTTGGAACTTTCCTTAAAATGTTTATTTGTTTTCAATTAGTTTTAAAAGGATCCTAAAAGTAAATTCTGTTCATTTAAATACTTGAATTGAAAATGGATTTACACCCATCCAAGTTTCACTCCAGTGATCCTCATTAGTAATATACATATGCATTACATATTACATATTTTCAAAAGGGTTTTTTAATGTATGTGATTTTACTTTTACTTCAAATAAGAGAAATGAAGAACCACATCTTCAAATACTTTTAAGGCAACAATCCCACTGATATGCACAGGAAGGACTTTTGCACCTAAAATGTCCTGTTAATTATCAAAGAACTATAAACAAACATAATTATCACTGCATCCCGGATGCTAAGATCAATAAACTAACACATAGTCATAAACCCTTTGAAAATTTCAAGTTATTCTGGCACCTGGTGTCCTGTAGGCTCAGGTTCTTCACACTTCTGACAACGTCACCCCTTTTTTTGTGCTTAGGCTAATGTTTAATGTCATGTCTTCAAAAAACCCCACATTTTAGGGAGGAATGAATCCTTTTAGAACAAGTGGCTGGTGTTAGGGATCACCCCACCATTTATCCATAAGGAGAAATTGTGAGAACCTGCCAAGAGTACACAGAAATTTTTATATACTTTAAAGGGAAAAGAGTAAGGCTTATGCACGTACAACTTAAGAACTCCTGGAAAGGAATCCGTCTTGCAGTGAGAGATGCTGTTTCCAACCACAATGAAACTTGCTACCAAGGCCTCAGAAAAAAATATTCTTTATTATATAATTTAATAGATACTTATAAGAGCTCCAAAATCCCCGTTCCAGCAACACTCTGGATTTATATTGTAAGATTGACACCTGGCAAAAACTTAATAGATCTGGATCTTCAACTCCCAGTAAACCCAGAGTTGATGTGAGTCCACACTTCTGATTTATAGGGATGACCTATGCAATTTTCCTTCCACCCTATCTTCTCTTTTTAAGTTTTTCATCCCCTTTCTTAGCCTACATTGATAAAACATATACTGTAACCCAATTATAATACATAAGCCTGTGTTTAATTCAGACACATTCTGCCTGAAAACATTAATGACATCATAATCAGCTACACTTCTCTCAACTTACTTAAATGCTGTAGCCTAACTCCAGCTTTTTGACAAATGTTTAGGTGAATTTGCCATGTTCTCTATCAGCCTGGCCAACAGAGTAAGACCAGCCAGCACCAGCTGTTGCTGCCACCCTCTCACAGGTGGGATCTCCCATCAGCATCTCAGATCTCTGGGTATCACAGGGCACAGCACCCCAGATCTCTGGGTATCACAGGGCACAGCACTAAACGGTATCATGGGGTTTTCAAAGTATCACCAGCAGCATTTTTAAAGCTAAATAGCCCATGCAAGGTTGGGCAACTACACTACATCTTGGTATTTATGTGAAGACAATTTGGCTAAACAACTATTACAACAACCTCTGCAAATGGAAGAGATTAAAAAAAACAAAAGGCAATGCAGGCAAATGATAATTATTTAGTAGCAGCTGATAATAGTGTATTAAGATATCAGCTTTTACAAAAAAGTTTGAAACAAAAGGATCAGTTTCCTGTGTTCACAGGGGACATAACTAAAATTTATCTCTTTTAAAACTTAAAATTCTTTTAATATTTATCTCTATTGTGGATGGTAATTTCAGTTTGCTTAGACTTTTATTTATGAATTTCTTGTCAGTACAGGCACCATATAGGACTTTTCACTGCTGTTAGATGAAAGCAGGTTCAAAGTGAGATTTGACTTTGTATCTATCTTTCAAGATCTGCTGTGTATAATACACACTAAAAGCTTCACCTAGTTTGGCCTCATTATATCTTCCTTAATTGAGTCTTAATAAAAAGACTGTGTTCTAGTGTGAAATTTATTAATTGGTTTTCAAGAAGAGAGGCTTGAAGCAATATAGACATCTCAATTAGGGATGCATTTCAACATAAATACAAAATTTATGCCTCCTCTGATTGCCAAAATGACTTAGAGCTAAACATAGAGAACTGACACACCAAATCTCTAGATATATTTTGTACCTGGGTAGGAAAGTAAAGTATTTCTATGGTAGATTGATTTACTGCTGCTGAAGACTAAAGTGGGGCTACATCTTGAGTGTGTGAAAGGCTGTCACAGAGGGAAAGCTTAATTTATCAATTTGCCAGTTTCTCAGGGGAAGCCATTAATGACAACAGTATGAGGCTGCCTTTTAGCAGGATTCATTGGACTTATTTTCCTAACTTAAAAAAAATTATAACTTTTTCCCTCATAAAATACCAGACCTGTCAGACACACAAAAGGACAACAGGAAATGCTGCTCTAAGCACCAAGAGCACCATCTATTCACCTCACAGCTTTCTGCCTATAGTCACAACTCTGAGTGCCGTGAAAACAGTATCTTTAAAAAGCAACAAAACAAAAAAACCCAAACATTCCAAAACCTACCAGACCCAGCCAAATGCTACACACTCACTTTGCACCTACTAGGTGTGGTTTGCTTACCCCTGTAGATGCCCAAGCCAAGGCACACTGCAACAACAGATTATGCATCAGTCAGTAACTACCTCCTGTAAGTAGCACAGAGCAGCCTGGTAGCAACTATTCCACTCAGTTCAAGCTTTTTAAAATAAAACCATTTTTGGTGCCAACCATGGATGCCTTTTAATGAAATTACAAAAATCCGTGCAGCATGACCAGAAGAAAAATCTCATCTGTAAATACAGTTCCAGGCCAGAAAAAACCATCTGAAAGTACACCTCAGCCTGTGTCTCCCTGGCTCCAATTGACTTTAAATCTACCTGCAGTTCCAAAACATAGTTAGACCTAGGAAATATGCTAAACTTATGCAGAGCATGTGTGACCTCGACACTAATCACCATTGGTTCTCCTTCATCAGAAACAAAGCCTAGAAAACACTTAATAAGGAATAGCATCTGAGAATGAGTTTTATAATGATTTACACCTCTTAATCGGAGTCTGTAGTTTGTTAGGTTAGTGTAATTGTAATTAAACCCCTGGTTAGCTGCAGTAGGTTTCAGCAGAGCTGCTGCTCCCAGTGAGAAGGGCTGAGAGCTGAGTCTCCTTCCAGGCACTCCGGTGCAAGCTCTCCTTTCAGCTTCGTACATCTACAGCAGGGTCAAGTGCTTTGGCCTCACCCCTGGAAGAAGGGTCACTGAGCACAGGGAAGCTGTGCTACTCTGCTGGTTTGCATTGCTGAGCTTGCACTGCAGCAGCTCTCCCATCCAGTGACCCCTTCCTTTGATCTCACAACAGGTTCAGGAAATTAAAAACTGACAGTGGCTCCGTGGAAGAAGAAAAAGCTACGGTTTTCTTTGCTTGCAGAGACAGAAGAGCTGACAAGGACAGGGGACACCAGTGCACTGCCTTGGCATTTCTGCCCCTGTGCAGGCGACAGGATGGAATTAAGGGAGCGCACCCATAATTCAAATTCCTTACCTTTCAAAGGATTCACTGTGTTGTCCTAACTGTTTTTAAAAGGGGAAGAAAAAGGGTACTGTTGCTTGTGAGAATGATCCTCTTCTAGCAAGAAGCCATCCTGTGGTTTTGATGACAGTTTCTGTGTTTAACTCACGGATACAGATAACCTCAGTATGATAGGCCCCAGCAATCCCTGTCTGCTTCTGCTGTCCCAAATCAGGGTTCTTTCAGCCTGTGCAATAAGCTGATCCACACACAGAGCTGAGACATTCAATTTCATTTCACATCTGCACAGAGATGGAAGTTAAGTGGAGAATCCACAAATCTAGCACACCGTCATTAGGCCAGGTGCTCATTTTTACACACCTGGAACAATACAAATTTGGTATTTCCCATGCATGTAACAACCTAAAGCTCTGGCCATTGTCTTTGCAGCCTTGTCTGTTTGAAGATACAATACACACTTATTTTGCCACTCACACTCGATGAGGAAGGGGTTAATGGGAGTAAGGGGCAACCTGTGGGTGGGTATTTTCACAGACTTACAGAACAAGCTTCGTTCAAAAGGATCTTGTGTTAATGAGCACAAAGTTCGAGCAAAGTTGTTCTTTGGCTTTGTAGTTTGATTTATCATGTCCTCCCATTCCTACTTCTTGGGCCATGGCTCTTATTTCCTGCAGGTTTGTTATTCCTCATTTTTCATAAGTTCTTTTATTTGTCCTGTACTATACTTCAGTCAATTTTTAACCTTTTCATGGTACTTTATTTCATCACTTCCAGACTAGGCAAAAGCTCCCCTGAACAACTAAATAGTCCAAGATATTTTGAGGATTTACCAAAGGAACATCCCTGCAGGAGCTCTAAACTCCTTCTGAATGCAAGGTGAACATACTGAACCTAAAGAAAAATTCAGATATTTGCCTTCACGTGCCTTCTCTTTCTTAACAGCCATGTAATCCCCCTCTTCCTTTTGTACATAATGGAAGAGAAAAGAAAGAGCTTTTTTGCAAGCTAGCTAGCAAATGCAAATGTAAAGCCTCTTTGCCCAGTACAGAATGTGTCTGAATTCCATCTGTATCACACTGCTACATGCCAATTACTTTAATTAGGGTGAGATCCAAGATTCACAAGAGAAAGTTCATAGTGTAATTAAGAAATAGTTTTTCTCCTCAGTGCTCCTTTTTCATCTTCTTCTTTGCTCATTTTCCTGCTTCCCTCCCACCCTTTCTCCATTCAGAGACTTTTTCATTGTGATTCTTTAGTCATTTTGGCATCAGCATTGTTGTACTTACATCTTCAGACAGGCATGAAAGCCAAAAAATTGGTTGCCTTTAATGCTTCCAAGATAAGGTGTAAAAAATGAAAAGCAAAGAAATGAAAGTGAAAGGTTTTATGCTGTTTTCAAGTGGTGTTTGGTGTGGTGTGGCACAATGCTTTGAAGTGTATCTTATTAAAAGCAATGTCACATCCTGCCAAGAAATGGCACTGCTCAGCACTCGGGGAGCTGGGTAATCTCACAGAAACACAAAAAATGTACTTGCCAAGGAAGGAAAGAACTGATTAGGTTGTGTAGATGTTCTGCAGGACCTATAATCAGCATGATAATACTGAATGAATCAAGGAAATGAGTGTTGTCTTAACAATCCCAGCAAAAGACATATCTGTCAAGGTTTGTTACATCAATTTTCATTTGAAGAGCTACCCAATCTCAATCTTCTTTGCAGTTGGGATGGATTAACACCAGCACTGAGCACCTTTTAACAATTCCTAAGTCACACAGTAGCCAAGGATATTTGTTCCCCTCTCTTGACACTTCCAACCAGAAGGCATCAGTCATTAAGAGCTTGACATTCATGTGTCTTCTGGCAATAGGAATGTCATCATCGATTATAGAGATTAGAGTGGAAACATCTGGGTTTAGAATTACAGCAAATAATTTCTCAATAAACACTTGTTTGCTTCTGTGCTAAACCTGAACACAGTTTGTTTTTTTTTTTAACTGGAGAAAGTAGGTTAATGGAATTTTAGAGTCAGTGTTAAATAGGAAATGTGTTTATTCTTTTAACAGAAGGGGATGGATTCCTAGTCAGGATAAATTATTTAAAGACACAACCAGCCCCTTTCTCATTAAAAGAATGATTCAAGCCTCTCTCTTGTAGCAGGTGGCAATATCTCACTGACTTCATTTCGACCCAGATCAGGTTATAGATGCTGTAAAGGCAAAATGTAGCAGTGCCAGCTCAGTGCAGTTGAAGTATTGTATTTGCAGTGTGAAAAACCCTCAGTGGGACACTCATCAGTCACCTCTGAAGGGCTCTTTTGTTTTGTTTAATTAAAACCTGTTTCCAGTTGATTTCAGCTAAACTGAATAAAATAGGGATCTTTCACAGCTGGATTTACATCAGCGCACTTTTGGAAGTTTACAGTCATACCTTGGTTTGCTGCAGCATCTTTCCCACACAGGCAAGGCCTGACCACTGCAGAGAGAGCAGAATCCCAGTGGCTGCTTTGCAGCCCTTAGATACTTCCTCTGTGAACATCTTTCATACTGCCCAAGCTGCACAGGCATACAAGGAATTTACAGTTTTCCAACTCCTTTTGCACTGATGTAAGTGAATGAGATACGATGTTCGAGCAGAGCTGCGTTTGGATTGACAACATAAGTAATCCTGGAACACGTGGGATGTGTTAAAGTTAAATTTCAGGAACCTACAGGTGCACATGCATTATGATGAGAGTCAACTTGTGATGAAATCGATCTTTGCCTGAATAAAAATTAACACAATAACTGGAGCATATGAACTTCTAATCGACTAGGCAAACACACATATGAGAGAGTAAAGGCCGCACTTAGGACCAACTATGACGTTATTTACATTTCCAGAAAGATGTATATCCAAGGTTTTTTCCCACTGTACCATAGCACAGGAATTACATCATTATGCCATTAGAATTTAAATGGAAATAAATAAAATATGCAAAGTTTTATTTGAATTTTTTTCAATTCCATAAGTTTTCTTTAGTGTAAGTTATTCTCCCGATAAGTACATTTTACTCCACAAATATAAATATTAAAAAAAAAATTATGCGCTGTGGAACAGAAGTACTGACTTGATACTCAGTTTCAGAGTCCCACGTGCCCTATCATTAGTGGCAGACTGATTGTTTTCTACATTTCAGCAAAACACACTGGACTAATTATAATTTCACCAACACTGGAGCTGAAGAACACAGATTAATGATCAGCAATTAAAACATCAACAACATCACAAACAATAATGCTTCATACTGTTAATTTCTGTTGCCTGAAGTCATGCTATTTCTCTTTGGGCATGAAATACATAATGCAGTCATTACTTCCAACATGAATAAAATGCTATCGCATTACATGCTGAGATTCCTACACTGTGGCTAATTTACAGCACCTAGACAGGAATGAGCACTTGGATTGCAGGTATGTAACGAGCAGCTAAATCCGCGTTCAGATCTGAGATACCACAAGTCAGTCAGATTGCTCTACCCAAACATATGCAACACCAAACCCAGATTTTAAACAACCATAAGCTCGATGTAAACAAAGTACATCAGACTGGAGTCTTTACCTTCAAAAAGTTTTTCTGGCAGACCCATGCTGTCAGATTCAACTGACAGAGGTACAGCCTAGACTTTTGTGCTACATTTTCTTAGAAACCTAGCATCGCTGTAATCTGTCTGGTGCAGCATTCCGTTTAATCAGGTCTCTAGCACAAAGCTCATCTGATGTCATTTCTCATTTGCACTCCAGGAAATCAGTGGCTGCAGCTGCAAGTGGCTGCAGCAGGTACCTGTGCTTTGCCCTTGCCCTTTGAGCATTTTCCTGCAGAGCCTGGAGGCCATCACCCCACAGCCAGCGTGGCTCCTGGTAGCACAGCGAGGGCAGGGCTTAAACCAGCCCTTCTGTCAGCATATCTGCAAGGGCATCCCATTAGCTGTGCTCCTGGCCATTTGGGGAACTCACCTGCTGTAATGCTGTTTCTGTTACACTCAGTATTCTCTGTTATCTTTTTCACTACTGAAATTTATGTTGGGACATGCATTCAGTAAACTGAAAAACAAACAAATGTACTATCTCTGCGTTGAATGTCAGCACCTTTATGTGATCTGAAGCACTAAAAAGCAAGCTAGAGGACAGCTTTGTTATGAAAGAATGGTGAGCAGAGGCAGTAACAGAGGGAATGAAAGCAAACACATGAATCTCACTAGTCATTTTCAGAATGGAAATATTCCATTCACTCAGATGCAGACCTATTATGGAAATGGATAATAAACCCAGTAAAGACACCCATTAATTAATGTTTGCTACATTTAAAATTTTCCCTGTATGATTCAACCAGATAAAGCAAGATGTCAGCAGCTGATGTGTTGTTTACTAATTATGGATCAAGGAACAGCTAAGTGGTCTCTTACCAAGGGTAGAGACTCCTGATGACTACAGAAGTGCCAGACTGATATGGAATAAAATAGCCCAACAAGAGGAAATATCAACACTGGTTATGTCCAAAACTGAAACAGGTGCAGAACTGTGAATGGACTTACAGATAAAGAATTCACCCATCAGCTCACAGGGATGATCTGCCTGCTATAGCAAATATCAGATCATTAGGGGTGTCATGGAAGTGGAAGGAAAAGTCAGGTGTTTCATTTATCCAAAAAAACTTTCTGATTAATTTCTAACTTTTGATGCTTGTTCCTTTCTAAGCAGCTGGAATTAAAGCTGTTCACGAGCTGCCACTCATGAACAAAGATTCTGCTACCCTGACTTTCTGCATCAATATCTCACAAGTGTCATTAAAACCAGATGGTAGATTTATGAACAAAAATGTTACATTGTGGAAAGCTTGGCAGAATTTTTCCCTAATACACTAGCAGCCCTGGAGGCATTGTCACAGAACTGCCAGAAAAAGGTTTGGTTTCACTTCCCATCTCAAATTCCCAGGAGCAGCAGGGATTACAGCAAGAAAGGTCTTTAGTGATTGAAAGAGACTTTCCTTATGCCACTTAATGGGATGCCCTCTGGCCAAATGAACATACTCTGTGGGTTCTGAATCCAGCCAGGTTCAAATTCACGGTGTTGCTTGCTATGATAGAGAGCAGTAAGGATGCCTCCACCTGACACCTAACACATGGCATATGGGCAGCTATTACAAGCGATAAACAGGATGTCTGTTACCATTTCTCAAACATAAGCATGGATGGCTGAAGGCCCAATCTAAGAAAATTCCCCTCTTAGATCCAAACAACAGGTGGAACAGAATTAGCATCATTTTCTTACAGTACTTTATGGGCATTGTCAGATGCTCAGACAACAGGGCTGATCTGCTCAGCTGCTCTGCTTGCAGACACAGGGGTTGGGATGTGGACTTTATATGTGTTTAACAGCAAAGAGCTATGATTCACAGGTAGCTTTGCCAGTTGGAGGACAGCCAAAGAGCTATGCATGGATTCAGGTACCAACTCAGGGAAACAGTTTACTCTCTGCTGTAAAGCTTTTTCATTACCTTGTTCATTAACCTTTTCCTTAAGCATTAAAATACTCATTACCTTCTCTTGTGCAGTATGTTCATGCAGCATTATTTTTCATCATTCATGTTCCCAGTATGGTGGTGCCCAGCTAAGATAATCTTCAAAATGGCAAACACAGTGAGCCATTCTAGAGCTTAGTGTTGTCATGACAGCTTCAGACAGCTTTGCTTCAAATGCTTGTGTGTGAAGAGTCAGCCTCAAATTAACCTCATACCCACCATCAGAGAAATTTTACATGACAGTAGATGTTCTTAAACGTATTTTCTTCATTTTGCTTTTTTCTCTTTATACCAACTTTTATAGGCCTTAAACTCTATCCAAGGATCCTGGTAGAGGCGTTATAATCACAGACATTATGGTGCTGATGATTCATCACCTCACTGTGCTGGCCTGCCCTGTCATAACCAACACTTTCCCCCTGAACATGACTGTAAGAGACATCCAAACACTCCAGAAAATCCCAGACCATTCTGCAGTACAAGACTCTACCAAAAACACTTCTTCCTGGCAGCCCTACAAATAGTATCTGGTGATACTGCTCAGAAGAGCACAGGCAAGCTCCATCCATCATGCCAGCAGTGTTTTTTCTTCTAAATATTACTTTCTGCTATATGTAATTGGAAGAAATATCGTTCTAAGAAGAAACTATTTCAGAGGCACTCTCTCAGGAGGCCTGTGTTAAAAAGGTGTAGAAGCACCTGTACAGCTTGACCTGATATCAGTGGCATCATCAAATGCTCAGTTCCAGACCTGGATATAACAGAGTCAAACAAGCCACTGCCCACAGCCCCCCAGCACACACCTCCCTCACCAGGCACTGACTTCGTTTTTATTTCTTTTGTCTTATGGCAAAGCTAGACTCCAGCCCAACAAACTCATAAAATGAAATCACTTTCATTGCATTATTCTTTTTGGATGTAAACTTACTGTGGCAGATAGCACCAAAGGATTTCAGAAATAGAGAGAAGTGTTCTTACATGGCTTTCAGCAGCAAATAATTAGGTATTTGCTCTCAGAATAATACAGTGAATCTTTTGAGAAATATGCAAGCAAAAAGGAGGTTTTATACAGCAGTTTCACGGTTAGTAAATCAAACACATCTTATCAAAATGTGACCTATTCAAACTGCAAGTGATGTAGTGAAGAAAGATCATCCCTTAGCTGAGTACATGTTAAGTTCAGCAAAACTGTCAAAGCCCTTTAAGGCAAACAGCCCATTACAGACCATGAACGTTGTAAACTATTACCACTGCCAAGGTAATGTGGGATAATTTCTCCGGAACTGAAAAGCTGACATGTCATTTGACTTTTCCTCAGAACTCTACAGATAGATCATCTGTGCAGATAACACACTTAGCAGCAGGAGGGTTTTCTCCCTTCTCAGAACAGCTACCAGAAAAGAGGGGAAAGGCAAATCTCTACGGGCTACAGTAGCTACAGCAGCCAGAAAAAATACAGCAACAAAATATCTTAAGGATTCCATAAGTGCATACTGTTCTATGGCACAGAGCTTGGAAGAATCAACTGGAAGGCAGGCAGAAATCAGGACTCTGATTTCTCTGTCAAGGGTAGAGAAATATTACAGCACTGACTCCCAGCAGTAGAATTCACAATCCACAAGTTTACGTGATTAAGCTGCGACCATTTAACTCACCAGGCATTTGATCGATATCTCTGTCACACAAGAAAGGACACAAATTGCTTTGGGAAATGCTAATGGACATCCTAAGGTGTAACTGCCTTCCAAAAGCATCTTCCTGTGTTTGTGCACTGGAGGGATCTAAAGCAGGAACTGTGCTGCAGTTGCACAGGAGAGCATACACAGGAGGTATGTTCTGCATCATCAGCTCTATCTTTTAATTATTATAGCTAACCACGAGGCAAAAAGGGTTTTCCAAACATATATGACTGTTAAAAAGCCAATACAAAACCCTGAGGTTCTTTAATGGAAAGGGCAGCAGATTATCCACTGTATCGGGCAGAACAGGTCTTTCGGTACTCTTAACAGAGCAGAGTGTCAATGACACTTTAGGATAATCACTGGTTTATCCTGAGCTCCGAAATACATAATCACTTTATAACAGATGATAGATTATATAGATTAAATCAATTATAAAAACCAGATATCCCATAAGAAACAAATGAAACATGAGCACCTAATGGAAAGCAAATATTCCTTTAGACCTTCAAGTAACAGTTGTGATACAAAATACTGCAAGAAATCAACTCATCTGGCACTTTCTACTCTCAGTGACTTTACCATACATTATCAGACCTTACTGAGCTCTCACTGATTTGATATCACAGAAGCCCTGATGAAAAATGGTGCAAGAGAACACAGAGAGTTCACTGTGTTCAGGAGGCTGAAAACAGATGTTTTGTCCCTCTGGAGTTTTTAAATAAATAGAGGTTTAAAAGAACATACACCACAAAGTTGGTTTAGACCACCTGCTGAGTACAAGGTCACAGGCCACTGCTTTTCCAACTGAAACGCAGAGATCTGTACTGTGAGTATGGATAACAGCTATAGAAAAGCAGGAAATTTTTTATTATTACTTTTATTGTAAGCATTATGCCTGCCCCTCATATGCCAATCAACAAAAACTGAAATCATGTTTAGCTACTGGAACTTGAGCTCATATCATAAATATTCATAGGTCTAGCTGTAAAATTAAGCCTCATTCAGACTTTAACCAATTTGGAAAAAAACCCCACTCACTGGACAGTGATTTGACTGAAAAAGTGTGGCCTGGCCAAAATAAAAAGAAGGAAATATCAAAACAATGTTGAACTGATTTCTAACATTTCAAAATAGAAATTTCATTTTTAAATATATTATTTGTTCCAAACAAAATGTCTCACATTTCTATTTCTTTCCAGATTTGACCTTCACAAAAGAAGTTGAATTTCTATTTAAATTTAAAAAAACCCAAAAACCCTCCATAATATCTGTCTCAGCCATGTGTTTCACATCTGCTTTTCAATATCACCAAATAACAAAGAACTTCACAATTCACACTGTTCATTTCCTTCCTAATGATTTTATCTGAATGCCATATTGCTCCTAAAATACTGTTAGCCACAAAAATGCCAAAGGTTCCTGCATCAAGGTGCAATTCCATGAAGCCTCACTTTGAACTTGCTAGGACATCCTCTGGCTGAATTTTACACAGATCAAGTTGGCTTTGAGAGTCACATTCAAAGCTTATGAAAATGACTTTGTTTAAAAATACACTATTCAGAGGTTTTTCTGCCCCAAGGAGCCCCTTTAACCTTCAAGCTGTACTTACTGTAGGAATTCACGTGGGCCTTGAGTAGTCCCAGCTCCCTCTTCTCACACCAGCACTGTTCATGTTCACTGCTGTCTGTTCTCCATATCTTGGAGTTTTTCCCCAGCTGAGCTCTGCCTCTGGAGGGTACTGATTCATCCATTTCCTGATAACCCATATGTTCTCTTTGGAGTTCTAGGAGAGACAGCAAATACTGCAAAAGAATAAAAGTAAAAGAAAGGGGTTGAAATTTTAAATACATTTGAACTTTTTAAAATTTACTTTTTTTTTTTTTGTATTTTCCTTAAATGAGTATTCATTTCATTGAGTTTTATCAGCATGAAAGAACACAGAAAGTGAAGTTTTAATTTCCTTCTTTCAGGTATTCACACCAGCCACCAGACAGGTTAGACATCTATGGGTAATGAGGAGAAGTACAAGTTTATTACAGGAGAACTGAATAAAAAGCACCCCTTTGCTTCATAAACAGCATTTGATGGAGATAAAAGAGAAACTTTTCCTTCCCATATTAGTTCCAAAATTGCCTGATGGTACTACAGTCTGTAGCAATTTTATCAGACAGACAATAGACACACACACTTTGCTGTGCATCACTTTTTCCATGCTAACTGTGCATGTTTTCAGCTCATAAACAGGTGAGGGTGCTTATCTCTCAGTAAAAAAAAAGCAATTTATCTTGTTGGGTGTATCAGGGTATGAACACACACAAGAATGTTTCCCATGTAGCAAACAAACTGACAATTTTCTCAGAGGGCCTTGCCCATGAGCTCACAGCCCACAATAAAATGCCTTCCCGTCCTGCACAAATCAGCAGTTAAAACTTCCGTGGCAATATGTAAACTCCTCAGAAATGCCCACTTCAGAGCAGAAAGGGAGTGCCTGTACTCAGCTCAAAGCACACAGGCACTTCTTACAGAAAAAAACTCTTATTAGAGGAAGTTGCAGGTCTTAGAATATATTACACTAAGAAAAAGTTGCAATGCCTCAAGTAATTTATTCATTGTCATTTATCAGCAGTAACCATTAATAGATGTCTGCAAACTTGCAAATGGCTCCATTTCAACACGCTTTTCAGGCAACTGTTTAGAATATCATGGCATTTAAGCAAAATGTTAAGAGGTGACATCTCGGGATGTTATTTGATCTTTCATATGGATGGATAAACTCCCTTCAGCCTGCCCATCAGCTGGCAGCTCCAATCTAAAGAGTCAGTCTGGAAGTTCAGAGTTATGAGTCCAGAATGAAAAAATAAGTATGCAGAAGCAGTTCCCAATGGAGGCAGGGGGATGCTACAAACTTTACATGCTCCTTTTTCCACTGCCTGCTATGGGAAGTCGTCAGTTCACATGACATTTTATCTTTCAGGCATGTACTCACTTCTAATGAAAAGGAAAAAAAATATTGATTCACCATAAACATCTCCAAAAATAGTTTTTGTGAATAATGAACTTTCTCCCAGATAATTCCATTTAGTGCTTTTGAAATAGTAAATGCTGCAATAAATGTTTTAATACAAGTAATTGCAAATAAATGATAGAAATATTTTATGTCTTTTCTTAAGGGGTAATTCATCCCAGACAAGTGCTACTATCCAGAAAAAAATACCCACACCATGAGCGAGACGGCACTGGGTGACAGACATTCCTGAATCATGCCACACTTTCCCAGGAGGTCTGGAAATTGTCATCACAGCCACTTGCTATTAAAGCTCAAACAATTTAACAATGAAAGCTGAAGCATTTTCACTGTTGGTGTCATCATGACATTAAATTATATGATGGACTGCCCCAAAGTGACAAACTTTAAATTGTGAAAAAGTTTATGATGCATACGTGCTCTCCACCCTCTGTTAACACCTTTTACGAGTTCTAGCTTCTTCCACATATAGTAAACATCACCAAATACCTTCAGCCTTTTAGAAAACCACACTATAAAGCTGAAAAACTATAATAGACAAAGCCACATTTTCAGTCTCTATCTTCCATTTAAAATGGTGTTAGGGTACATTCTGATAATAGGAAAACCCAGTATGCAGACAGGACAAAGCAGATCTTCCCATGGTGCAACAACCAACGAAGCAGAGGAGCAAGATTTTAGTAATAGTTCTGGAGGACAAAATACTTCATTTAGGTACACAGGGAGTATGGAGCAGACAAAGTCTGTGCAGTGTGTTCAGTATATATGCCAACCAAAGAGCTCCAGCATAGGGGCCCTGCGGGGAGGTCAGTCAGCCTCCACATCCCGTCCTTCCTGCATGTCTCAGTTAAACATTGTCAACCAGTGCCAGGTGATCTGCCTTTATTAGGTGGCTCTACACAAACTGGAGACCAGAAGCATTACCAAACTCAATCACTACCAGCCCTGCCTAAACACGAGGCTGTGTCTAGGAACAGATGCCCATATACCCCACTGCCAAATCTTCAATCTGTACTTTTTACATGAGGGATTTTTCCATCCTTCTTGTCCCTCCAAATTCTTTGTGCTTACTCAGTCTTTGTTATTCCAAGTCCAGGGAAAGACAAACAAGATTATATAGAAAAAAAACCCAAAACTTTGTAATTGGAAATTAGAAACTTACTGCATTTAATATCTTTCCATGAAAGTGTTTCAGATATTTCACACAGGTAGAGGAGCAGCGACTGCTTTCCACAGCCACACAAGGAACAGCACATGCCACACCAGCTCGCTATGCTCAGTCGTGTTTATCACAGTAAAAACAAGCATGCTAATTTAAACATGTATACATACATATTTTCAATGCAACTGCATCTAAGAGTGATTTCAAGTGTTCCCAGCATGAAAACAGCAATTCTGAACCAAGGTGCTATAAACAAACCTAAGATTCAGATTAAAAAATCTTCTCCAACATAACCTTTAACATTTTCTTAAATAACTGATAAACACTGGCAGTCATTTGGCTTTTAATGAAAAGTAGACAACAGGAAAAATTCTATCTTGAAAGAGACTGGGAAAAAAAGCAGCTCTTGGTTGTATATCACAGTGTTCCACATCAATTTTTCTGGCTTGTAAATGTAAACAGTTTCGCACAAAGCTTGGCAATCTAACAATCAACTTGAGCTCCTCCCAGATAATAATAATTTTTACTCAAAAGGATTCTGATAACAAAGTTTCCTCTGCTGGGTTTCAAATGGAACTGAGAGTCAGCCTTCACTGCAGATGTCAGGCGTTTTCATGTCACTGCTTGCTTACTGGAAGATGAAGAGAATAACAAGCTTTAAGGAACAGGTACTAAAAGTAAAAGAATGAAGAAATAAACACCTGCAGAGAAAGACAGAAAAAACTTTCCCTGACAGAATGCAATTCAATTAAGGTTGACACAGTGCCCCTGCTAAAGACCCTGTTCTCAATCACTCGCACCATTGAGAAAGCCACAATCGTCTGGGTGATTTGTCTCCCTTGGCCTGAATTTTTTGGAAAATTTCAGTCAAAATACTGCAGCCATTCCTGAGAAAAAAGCAACAGGAAACAGCATTTGCTTAGAATGTTAAAAGATTCTGAAGTCCTTTCTGCAAGAAGTCCCATGCTTTAGAATAAGGACCTGCAAGTGGGCAGAGATCTTGTGCCTTTTGCACTCCTAAAGAAAAGCTGCTCAAACATGTCTAACTGCAAGCCTTGTGGTTTGTGCACAGCCAGTACTTCTTGAACCTCAGCTGCTCTACTTCCCAACCTTTCTGTCTGCACTGGACGTGCTCCAGGGGCCTGAGAAGGTCTTTCTCTGCAGTTACAGCTCAGTGCCAAGTCTGAGTCGAACCGTCTGAACCAAGGCAAGAGGTCTTTGATGCCATTTCAATATTCTCCTTACAAAGTCCAAGCAGCACACAAGAGGCAGCTCTCAAACTCAAATATCCAGGGAGAGCACCAATCCTTCAGGGAACAGACTGGGAAGAGGAGCTTGAGGAATGGAAAAGAAACTGTGTAAGTGTAGGGAAAAGACAGATTGAGGCCCAGAAAACTTGGGCCAGAAGAAAGAAGATGGAGAGCAAATGGAGAGCAAGTAGACTGCTGGGCAGAGAGACTAGAGTGAAACCCAGGAGAAGGAAGACAAAACACTGTTGAAGAACAACTCCCAGCTAGGAGATACCTGGGGATGAGGCTGGAGTGGCCAGAGGCACAGAAGCTGTCTCTCACAGTACCCCCCTACCCCCCACCAAAACATCCTGCAACTTATTATCATTATATAATGCTAAAGCTTTTGTTCTGAGGTGGTTTTTTCCTTCCTTTCTCTAATTTCCTATTACATTCATTATTTACATAATTTTACTACTTTCCTCTGAAGCAAATAGCATTTGTACTTTTGGCTTAGCTTTTAAGGAAACAGTTATTTGAGCATTTTTCAAAGTCTTTTACTGTTTTCTGATGTAACAAATTTTTTACTATTTTTTAAATAAAAACACAACATTCAAATTAAAATAAGCTTTCAATAAAAATTTTGACTTGCATGAGTGTACATTAGCTCAAAGGAACTTCCAGGAACACACCAAATTAACCTTTTTGGTTTTCTCCTTTATAGATCACCGTTAATTTTACAGTAAATCTATTTAGCTCAAAAGCAGTGTTTCAATTGCTTTAGGAGAGAAAATGCAACTGCTTCTGCAGAGCCATTTAATACAGAGAAGTTCTTTCCAGAACACTGCAACATTTCCATTCTTTTCTTATAATTCCTTAAACATCATAACAAATATGGGTGTAAATGTATGTGGTAACTACTTGACAACCTCTTTTAATTTTTATTTTCTATAGTTTGGTTGTAACTAAAACAACTCCCAGATTATCAGTATCTGACCTGCCTATGACAAATCCAACCAACTTTGGTATGTAATATTAAAGTAGTCTGATAACAAATAGACATTAAAAGTAAGGAGGAGGGTTGCAGGTAGCTTGTATATCTATATAAATCTTCAGAGATTTTGCTCGACATTGAACAAAAATTCCAGTACAAAATGAGCTGCAGAACCCTCATCTACCAATTCCCAGAACAAGAACATCTCTAAGTCCAGGAATGGCTCACATGTCAAATGTTCTCAGTTTAATCAATGGGATTTCCTTTAGCATTATTAGAATAAAATATTCCAATATGGAAATGTTCTTCAAACTACAAGAAAAAAGTGCAAAGCTTTCTCAAATATTTTTCATTCCATCCATTGCTTCTGGCAGTCATCAGAAGAGCTGACAGTTGCATTTCAATTTTCAGATTTCAATATTGCCTTTGATAGATGTTATTCTTTGTATATATCTGGATTATTTCTGAGCCTTATTCTTCTAAAAGTCCCTGCTCAGTTGGATTTAGTTTTCACTGTCAGTGGCCCGAACAAGATGATCACTTAATGTGAAAAGACCCATGAAGCAGCAAGAGAGAATGACATGTAACAGTGTCAGATCCTGCAAGATTGTTCTGTATAACTTAAGTTCCTGTGACTGAGTCACAGTCTGGAAAACTTAATTTTGGAACTCAGTACTAAGTTTTGAAAGACAGTTGGTAATTGAAAAGTTCATTTCTAATGAAAGTATGAGGTGATGAAAGGTTGGACTAGCAGACTAGATCATTTGAGTCTTTATTAATAATATGAGTTCATTTTAATTCAGTGAAGCACATAATTGGCATCAAGCTTTTCAAGATCAGCACTCTTTCCTGTGACTTGAATCTGTAATATTTTAGGATATTTTTAATGTTATGGTAGATGTTTTTATTATTTGCATTTTTAAATTAGGTTACTGTTAGGTAGTTCAGACTAATTATAAGCTTGTTGATTTTATTGAGCCCAGTGATATCCAGTGGCTAGTGACAAATCTTTATAAACCTAAACCTGAGTTCCTTGCAATGACTGCAGTCATCTCGCACTGCGGGGCAGAGCTGAACAGGTCCCCCTGAGATTACTCCACCTTGAACAACCAGAAAAGGGCAATGGGGTCAATTACTGTTTCAGTTTACCCCACAGCTGCTGCATATAAATCAGTTTACCACAAGTTCTTAAAGTGCTTTAATAACATTTATTTCAATGCCATTATCCTTGCACTTCCAGACATTCTCGATGCAGGACAATGAAATCCAGAAATAAAAACACACAGAATGCAATGGAAATGCTCTTGGCCATTTACACTGAGATCACCACTCTGAAAAGTACAGAAACTTTCTAACATTTGCCCTACTGATACCACGCATTTTATTGGGGTACTTGTCTACAGGAAAGATATGCTTAAAACCCCCCCCCGTGCAATAAAAATCACTCAGTCACATCAGAGTCCCACTCGATTGGATATGAGCTTTAATCAATAAGGTCCTCAGTGCTTTTGCCCTCTCAATGTTAGTAATGTCAGGATTCTCTGAACAACTGAAAGTTTTTTTGCAAATCCATTGTCTGATTTTTAGTTCAACTTCCCAAAAGAACCTCTGATTCACAAGTCTAAATTATATATTATTAGTCTTTGAGGTATGAAAAACTTAGCCCCAAAATGATTGACAGCTAATAATCTTCAGCTAAATGATTACCAATATAATTATTTTTTGGTTCTTTTTTTTTTTTTAGTTTGTATAAACTGGGTATTTAAGTTTCTGGAAACTGAGAATCAGCAGGTCTCGTTCTTTTGGAAAAAAAAAATTATGCTTAGAACACAGATAAAGATAAAAGCAATCTCAAAGGACCAGTGGGTATGTTACCATCATGTATCTCTTCACAGGTTTACAGCCCTCATTACCTGAATCTCCTCCTTTAAACAGAAGTAACATACTGAAAAGTCTAACTAAATACTCTGTGGTCTTTTTAGGTTTTCAGAGGCATAAATGAGAACTAGCTCATCATCTAGCAATAGAAAACCACAAGTTCGAATTCTCAGAAAGCCTCAACTTGCCATGGTTGAGCAATAAGGGTTTTTTTTTATTTATCTGGTTTATCTTATTTCTGAGGTTTTTCTTATTTTATCTAGGTTGATAAAGCTGGTGAAGGTGGCAAGAAGAAGCAGATGTGACATGGCTGATGCAAGCAGTAACTTCTAGCTTTCAGTTGTGCCAGGGCTGAACAGAAATTCACCTGGCTTTACAGCACTTTCTCAGCTCCAAATATGAATTTGGTCCTCAAATACAGCAACAGAAGCTGAAGCCCACAGAACCTGTGGAATCAAAACATCTTTAAAACCAAGACTCCTTCTGGAGCAGCATCTCACCAGAGCAGGATTGGAGGTGGATCCCTTCTCATAAACACTCTCTCTTTTGAAAAGGAGTATGAAAAAGTGTCAAACAGGTGACCTGACAGAACTTTCTTGAGATGAACATTCAGACTGAATTATTTTCCTTGCCCACATCATTACGTGCTTTTAAATAATTCCGGAATACAGAATATCACAGATTCAGCGGGTGTTCTTCAAAAGGAAGACAGGAGGTACCAAAAGGACAGACAGCACCTTAGCACAGAATTCCAGAGGAGTATTTAGCCAGTCTCTCAGGTCCTCAAGGTTTGAAGTCATAACCCATCACACTGCTCTAGCGTGCTTTCTCACCCATTCAAAACACTGCATAAGAAATTGATTGCAAAACTTCAGCCCCATATTTTAATAACCTTTAAACAATGGAGATAAATTTCTTTTATCTACTCAAAGGAGTCTTTCTCTGAAAGAACCTGCAGAAAAAATACTATACTGTTTTGTGCCACCCTTTTGAAAATACAGTTTTAAAAGGGCTGACCCAGTGCTTTCCTTCTAATGAATTAAAAAGCACTGTTAAAGGTTTTCTACTAAATTGTTTTATTTGATGACTTTAGTCTGAACTCTCTCTTCTCTTGCTGTGCCAGCAGCTATCACCATATTCATGGCACTTCTTTAGAGAACACGTCTGTAGACCAGAACTCTGTAGAAAAGAACAAACTAACTTTGCAGACTGTGTATTCCGCATTAGAAGCAAATGGATGTCTGCTGAGGGCAACGCTCTGCACTGTGATAGTCAAAGCTTTGAAGTTTGGTCAAACTTCCAGGACACTGCAATCTGCTTTGAGTAGATGACAGCACGAGCTGCATTCTGGCAGAAGCAGATGAGGGACAGGAAGCACTGTCACCAATTATCTGTGGTTTTGACTGCTACAGATCCAGCTTTGCTTCTTTGTACAAGAATCCCAGCCCTGCCAGTACTGTTCACTACTCATTCATCTCTTTTGTAAAAGCCTCTAGAACAGCTTCCCTTCAGTGCTTCATTTCAAAACCTCCCAGAACCTCAGCAGACCCCTGGGTGGCTGTTAAACACAGAGTACAATTACGAAGCACTGTCAGCTGGTGCCACCTCCAAGGGCACAGTGGCAAAGGGACCAATCTGGCTGCCCACCAGCTCCTGAGCAGCAAAGTGGGTATGCTGTTCTCAGAGTCCCAAGCAGAAGAGGACACACAGCCATGAAGCCCCTCAGTCTTCAAGGAACAGGAAGCTTTGTTTGAAGGCAGTAAAGGAACCACGCAAACACCACTGATGCAGTAAATTCTTGAGAAGTGCACTCTCACCTGTCCATGCACACTGAGGACAGCAACACACAGAATGAAGTCATTACAGCGCTCTACAACCACATTCAGTTCAAACCAGCCCCTCTGTCACTCAAGCTCAAACACACTGCAAGTGAAGCTAGTCCTGCCTAGGCAGAGGAATACACTAAGGTCAAACACATCAGCCTACTTAGAGACCATGTAAAAATAACCTGCATTACGTATTTCCTTCAAAAAAAAAAAAGAGTTTATGTCAAATAAGAGACAGAGTAGTTCAGTATATAGAAACATAACAATTAGAACGATAGCCAATAACCCCTTTAAAGGAGAAGGAATGGTTTAAGTATGGTGAGGAAATCTGTTCTCATTTTAAACACCTCACCAAGATAAGATATCCACCCTTGGTAAGATATCTGGCCTGTTCACCATTACTAGCCTCGTTATTATTTCTCTTATATTTATGTCATTTAAATACTGAAAGCTATAATCAAGGTTACACTTCAATACTAAATAAGCAATTAGCAGTCAGACACTAATATCAAGCTGACATTTCAGAGGGATTTTAAGATCCTCTGGACCCAAAGTTCAGCCTGTATATCCATTAACTCTGTGCATTATTTTTTAAATAGCACTATCTTTCCTGCCTAATTTGGTGATGTAAAACCATAATTTTAAAAGACTAAATCTATCTTGCAGAAGACTGTCCCCATCTCCCGACAGGAACTCCACATCTCAGATTCACTAGAACACTTTTCAAAGGGCCCTTTCTAATAAAACCAGATTGGGCACTGTCTCAATGGTGCTAGCCAAGTATGCATGCCCATCGTGCCTGCGTGAATGGCAGCAATGTACAATTGCTCCTTCTCCCCAAAAACATTTTTGTGAGAACAAGAGACACAGTGTGAAACAGCACAGAAACCTCTACGCTTCCTCTCTGGAAACACCACCACCTTCCACACGAGTCCACAGGGATAGGGAAGCTCCAGCAGCAGGAGAGAATAGCTTTTTCTTTTGCTAATAGAAAAAGGTATTTTGACAAACAAAAGCAGCATTACATTATTCTACCGTGGTAGTTCTACAGTACCATGCCAGTAACATGTCAGGAACACAACTTACAGATATTTTAATCACAATATTAGATTGCAGATCTGCCTTAGAATGTACCAAAAAATACCCCAGAACACTTTAATGTTATGGAATTGTAGTGGAATTGTACACACATTTCTGAGGTCACAAGACATCAAATCTTTCAGGCAGTCACATGATTAATTAATAATTCCTAATGTGATTAGCCTATCCTATAAGTAAGGGTCTATGCAGGAAAGGGTCCATCATATATTCACTGGCTCCTTCCTTTTCCTGTGTGATCAAAAGCTGCACAGTAAACAGAAAACATGAACCACACTGTGCTGTACCCAAACCTGAGAGTAATGTGAAGACACAAAAATGAGAACGATATCTTAGAGCAGTTGACAGCCATTAGATCACTCCCATTTTCCCACAGGAACTGGCTCCAGTATTTCTGCCATGGCACTGGGTTTTTTGATGGTGATAATATCATATACCTTTTCAACATGGCATGGGATTTAGCCCCAGGTTTTATGCAGCTAAATCTTGTTCACGCAAAGCCTGGAAGATTTGAATGGGAATGATTAATTGCTACCTTTTAGCACTTTCTTTTGCATAAAGAATTTAGAGTTTGGGAACAGCCCTTCAGGAAATTACCCCTTAACACTTGTCCCTTGGTACTTTATAATAAAAAGTTCATTGCAACAATTTTTCACAGATGGAAGTTTTCGGATTTTTTTTTATTCTCCTTTTCTGAACATTCTTTTTCTAATCCCTTTAATTTTTTCGTCATGGGTTGAAGAGATCATCGCTATCAAATTCTTTAGTACTGATTGTAATTAACATTCACAGCCTGAGCTACATTATGTACCTGCTGGGCATCTGGCATTTTCCCTGCAATCAGTGACTGAAGGTGACACTGACACACTGGAAAAATCTAGAAAAATCTGAGATATCATTCAGTTTTTTTACTTTCTAATGGATGTTCCGAAATTACATTTTTAATCTGGTAGACACTAGGCTGTTCTTGGTAAACTAATAGAAACACTCATTTTCCTATGTCTTCCCCCAACAAGGTCATAAGCAATTTCAGATTAGATCTAAGACTCTTCTGTGTAGTGGGATTCTGGTGAAATTTAAATAAACTGTCTTCCTTTATGTTGACAGTTTTTTGCAGGACATTTTCAAGCCCTCACTGGATAATTATAGAATTACCTAAGAAATCCACTCACAGGCCAGAAAACTATCCTCCAAAATATACAGCAGCTTGCTCTATATTGTGTTTATAAGAATAACATCTAGTTTGTGAAATAAAGATAAACAAATAGCATGATCTCAAAAGAGCTTCCTTATGCAATATCTGCTGATCAGGAAAACTTTAGATGCTGTCTCTCATGCAGGGGGGTACATTGCCACTATCATGTGATTCTTAGCTAAGTTCATTCAATAAATCTGTGTCCTCAGTTCTTGACACCTGCCCATTCTGCTTTCTCCCTTTTCCTCTGAATTGCCTTCACTCCTTCAGCACGGATTGAATGACTGATTAATTGTAATAATTTTAGCATTGCCTTTGTTGCTCACATTGGAGATGTCATTCATGTCTGTGAGAAAGCAGAGATAAGCAGTGCTTAGTTTGCCTTCTGTCCTTGTATAGGGCCTAAAAAGGAGGAAGCTCTTGGTGTCCTCCAGGTAATTATGCAGGTATGCGTTCCTGGGAGTAACTCTGAGTGCCTTGAGGTGAAAGCATCTTGTAACCACAGCATGACCACCAAGAGAAACATTCAAAATGCATGTCTTGCAGATAAAAACAAGCAGAGATTTTCCAGAAAGAACAGTTGGCAATTTTATGATAACTGGGAAACTGAACATGTTTATGCTCTGACAGCAAAATATCTTATTTCCTGCCTATAAACAGGCCCAGCCTTGTGGTGTCACTGTGCAGAAACTAAGGGGGAAGAAAAGGCTTTGCAATACCTTTGTTATCATCCTGTCTTCTTGTATCCTGCCCCTTGCCTCTGGCTCTGCCACATTAGCCTGTGGTCATGAATGAACAATTACAGAGATAAAATGTTTTCATTAGCAGCTTTTATTTTGCATTTTATATTACTTCAGTGAGGGCAGATTTGTTTTAATTACATCTTGCATTTTAGCAGCATCCATTCTCACCAGGCACCTCTGTCACCCGTGCCCAGAGTGTATGATCTCCATAAGCACGTCTGCTGCGTACTCACACTGAGCAAGAATCAGTGCAACAGAAAGCCTCCCACAGAGCAGGAAGTCCAAAGATTTTTTAATCCTACCATGATTTAACCACAAAGAAGCTGGCTGATTTTATCCCCCTGTACCACCAAGTTGTGTCCAGATTCAGGACCGAAAGCTGAGACATTCAGATTTGCAATCCTGTCAGCTGATGCTGTGAAGTACTGACAGATGCCCCAGAAGACTCTCAATGTCACGGCCCTCGAAACTTCTCTACCTGCTGCACTACCACTCTGCTTGCCAGGCAGGAATGCAGAAATTATGCTTTGCTTCCTTTGCATCTAATTTACATCTCAGAGAGGACCTGTCATTCTAACACAAAAATGACCAATCCAGGAAAAAAAAAAGGCTGCAACACCAATAGAGTACACACCATTATTAAGATAGCTGTTTTTAAATACACAAAAATTCTTGTAAGGCTTTGATGAAACCCCCTCACAAACTACTACCTCTAAAAACAACTTCATGTCCCTATGCCAATTGTAGGAAGGAAGATTGAAAACCACCAGGAAACAATTCTGCAGTGTGAAATTCAGTGTGTAATGAGGGGTGCAGGTTCCCTCACCCTGGGCATACTTTGGTCAAGCTCAACAGGCAGCGCTGCCACGGCTGAAGTACCACTGTGATTTTGGCAGTAAGGAACAATTCTGTTCACAGAAGCAACAGCGAGGTGAAACATGCTTTGAAAACATAGAACATTGAATCACGCTGTCATTTAATGACTTTTACATCTTATGAGGATGGGGTAGAAATCTGATATTCTTTTCCATCTGCAGTTCTTTGATACCTTGAAAGACCCACACAGCTGCAGTTTTGCTCTTCTCCATCAAACTCTTGCCAGGGACTCACTGGAGCAGCACACCAAGCCCAGCACATCAGACCAGGGGACCCCAGTCCTTCTATTTACTTCCCCAGTGCCAGAACAAGTACTGGTTTTGGAAACTGCCAGGGGAGGATTCCACAACGTCTTTAGAAAAATGAGATTATTTGAGCCTGCCTATAAATACTTGAAGACTGGAATTATATCAGGAAAAGATACACAGGTAGATCCTAGCATCAGAAGGGCAAGCATGTAAACATTTTTAATGCAGCAGATGAGATGTTAGATCACAAACCTAATGTTCAGCGAGTCAAATTCTCATTTGGTGACAACTGACTTCCGAGGCTGAACAGAATTATGTCAGAACACCATCAAGGATGATGTTCATTTCCAACTGCAGTGGCTTTGTAAAATTTAGGGCTTGGTTCATTAATATTCAAGGCACTTTGCAAAGGCCATCTTTTCTGTGAGCTTTTGTGGAAGAGATAGACTGATATATCCCAGTGGGTTTGTGATTCACAGTTGTAAGGTGGATTTGTTTTGGCATTAGCATAGTCAATGATTAAATGAATTGCATTTAATAAATAAATTCTCTATCAAGATCGACATTGTAAATAATGTGAGGTGGCTCGAAACTGCAAAAGTGTCAGAAAACAATCAAAATCTATGTCAAATGTTAAGCAAGCTACACAGAATGCACATTCCTTCTCTCTGTGACATGGGTGATTCTATTCTTTTTCTATCCTTTCTGTCTTCTCCTTCCTTCAAGTTCTAACTTATTTCATACTGCTACAATATTTAAAGCCATGAAATACACAACACATCAAATTATTATAGTCACTTGTTCACGAGATACAACCTAAAGAAGAAGAATTTTCTTCCCCTAGAATGCCTTTGAAGTCAGATTGTGTCATGCATTCATGAGTTAAGGAAGGCATTTGAAAGATTTTATAATTTTAGAGTAATGTTAGAAGGCAGCAAAGTCTGTTAACAGCGTTAATGAATTCCCATCTCAGCAAGAAAGGAGCTAACTACTCTTTCATTTCAGATTATGATTATCTTGGGCTTCAGGCAACCACTTTGGTCATGGAAACAAACACCTATTTGCAAAAGCATTTAGAATAAGACTGCATTTAACTGTGTCTCTCTTTGGTTCTTGATCAATTTAACTTCAGGAAAGAAAAAGACCAAGAGCAGATTCTGTGAATTTAGTTTTATCTTTTAATTTGAATAAAATAAAATTAAAAGCTGTTGGCCATAATGGCAGCTAAAAATAGTGCAAACAATTGCTGTATCATGAATACATATCTACTAAAGGACAGACCAACACTGATTCAGCAACCTCCATCCTCCAAACTTTCCAAAAAATCAAAATGATGTCTCCTGTTCCCCTCCCAGGGCCAGCCACAAAGGTTCCTGCTAACTGCACTGACTGAAGTGAAGGTCCCCAGCAGCTGACCAGGTTACTGGGTGACCAAACGGGGCAGCTCTGGCTGTGGGACATGAGCAAGCACCGGGTCACTCACAGCTGAAGGTCCCCAGGCCTCCCAGCTGTCTCACCAACATGAAGGGCTGCCCATGGCAGCAAACAGGAAGCTTTGGGTCAGTCAATAGATCACCAGGTAGCCACAGCTGAACTTAAAATGCTTCAACACATAAAATACAGCCCTAGATTCTTACAAGGTTATCAGTGTGAAGGAAACTGGAGATTTATACCATTTAAAATACATGATAACACAGTAAAACGCACAGTTTGAGACTTACAGGTCACCATTAAGGCGACTTAAGAATACCTTTAACATTCTGTCAACAGGTTGCAGGTTTTTCTCACCCTGGGCACCCTTCAAAATAAATAGAAATCTAGTTAAAAGTCAATGGATTTTAGTAATTCATTTCGTCCTAAAGTAAACATTTAAGAGCAGCTCAGATGGAACATTCCTTCAGTGCATCTATAAACACAGAAACTGATCAGAGTTGTAGGATTTGCCTGGAATGTGAAGATTCGTGTTAAAGATTTTTAAACAAGGCAGGAATAAATATGGTTTGGTTCCAGAGCCTGTGTATCAGGATCCTAACTGAAAACTACTGGGTGCTCTGACCTGTGACCTACCATTTCCCTCTGCTTCTCACAATTGCACTGTGCCCTTCCGACACTCTTCTGAAATAAACCTTAGATTCTTACTAAAAACCTTAGTTTAAAACAAACGGCATTTTTACTGTGATTTTAGAAACGTAAAAAATTAATCATCTAAATATCAAGGTCGAGATCTGTTGCTACATGATATTTTTTTGAGCCACAGGAAGCAGAGTCTGATCTGAGCAGTCCCAGTGTTCTTATCAGTTGAAAAATGGATATGTAAAATTAAGTAAATTCTCACAGCATTCATTTTACTGGACTAAAGCTGTCTTGACAAAAAACCCCTGGTATTTACTGAAATACAAAAGAATCATCACCATGTGCATTTACTTCCACTTTTCTAGTCCTTGGCCCAAAATAGACATTAGAGCACGCCCCAAAAAAAACCAAAGCAAACAAAAACAACAACAAAAAAAACCCCCACAAAACAGAACCAACCAAGCCAAAAAAACCCTGACCTGACAGCTTTTCAATTTTTTTTTGTCTCAAATTTGTGCTCGCTGTGCCAAGATTCAGAAGTGTTGCATATAATACCATTTGAATTCACTATTCATTAAGATATGTCACAATTTTTAAGGCATTTCTAGCTTCAAATACAAACACGACTGTCCTTCTTTCATACGCCCCCCACAACGTACAGTGTAAAGATGAGACTCAAGTACTCTATGAGGAAAAATATCCAAAGAGATCAAATAAAAACTAGAAAATGAGAGTGATGAAGCAGAAATCCAAAAGTAATTTAATAAAATTCCACTACTAAGAAAAAAATTGCATTTTTTTCTACAGTTTACAACAGTCTTCCATCACCAAAACCCTGGATTTACAGATGATATTTTGCCATTTATCACTATGAGATTTTATGCAACCTAAGCAGGAGAGCATTTCTTGGTAAATATCAGTCTTATTTTATGAGTTGCCTAGCAAATGCATGGATATGTCATAAATAAATAACATTTTTATTAATAAATTATTATGGCAATAAATAAGTAATGTTTCAAATTACCCACTAGCAAAGCACAGATACTGAGCAATTTGCTTATTTGAAATTCAAATTTCCTAATTCACTCCTTACTCCACGCTGCCACAATAATATTATACAGATCTTATCTGCACTTTTCCAAACTCTAAAGATTATGTTAACTTTCTCACTGTCTCTCAAATTGACTGGATTATGAATTTATGGAATGAAGATATTTATGGAACGAGCAACAACAACACACTGAAAAAAAGATCCCAAACAACACACAGAGATAAATCCAGTGAAACTGAAATTGAAATTTTAAACAATATATACCAAAAGCCAGTGGCTGTTTGCATCTCAGGTATTATCCACACATATTAGAAATAAAACATTTTTAATTAGAAGTAGGGGCATACCACATGAAACAATAAAATGGAAAAATATGGTGAAAGTTTTGAATTACTAAGATGAACACAGTTTTGACCACTCAGGGATTTACTACACATTCCTTGTGTGGCATTATTTTGGTAGACTCACACTTACAGTTCCCTTTTAATACTCTAGAAACGAGTAAAACTCTGGAGAGCAGAGCAGCAGCATTCCTGCAGCCAGCAGTAAAAACCAATCTACACTTCAATGCATAATCCTCTTCTGGCTAAATACTGAGATAGCAACTCATCATACATCAATATTCTTGGCCTGCACTGGGTGCTTTCACTTGGGAGACAGCATTTTCCTGGAATGAACCTGTCTGGAGGTGGAAAAACTGAGCCAAACCAAACACATCATGAAATAAGGAAGAGCAAGGATGACTTTAAATACCATCTAAATTGTGAAATCATTCTTTAGAAGGATTTGAGTCAAACCCAAAGTGGCTTGAGTGAGGATTTTGTGCAGCTGCTTAAATCTGTATGGTGGCCCAGAAGTGCCGAACTAGAGACAGGAACATTATCCTCTCTTTCATCCTCAGCTTCACACAAAGCTGCTATTGAGAAACACTGACTCTTCTCTGAGTCTTCCTGGCACAGGGAGAATGGTAGGGAGTTTTGGAGCTATGAACAATTTATCCTGAAACATTTTGGAGGGGGGGAAGAAAGCATTTTATAAAAGCAAGATATGCCGTTAACAATCATCAAAGCTATTGCAGCCATAAATAATTTCCTCTGTGAGGGAAAGCAACCTCAAGGGAAGTAATGCCTTAGGAGGCAAAACTTGCATATCTGCAAAAATAAATGCTTAAGGGGAAAGCCTGTCCAGTCAAAATGATCTGCTGGGCTGTGGGGATGAAGTGACCCAGGGGACAATCTCAGCGAGTGTTTACGGTGCAAATGTGCAGCTTAGTGTTTGTAATGCAGTAGAGTTCTGCATATTGAGCAATATGCAAACCACAGGCAATGTTTTCACAGCCTCAGAATTTTCAGACCTTCATCCTTAACAATCCTGTTAAAGACCAGTGTCACAACCCAGCAACAAACAACAGGTACATCTACGAAGAATGAGCAGAGTTGCTCAGTGAGACTTCACCCATGATGAAAGCCAAGCTCAAATGCTCAGCACTGTTGGCTGAGCAGCTAAAAGCACATGTTCCCTGGCAAGTGCCAGGCTGGCTCACACTGGAGCAGGGCAAGGAAATAGACACAGAGAGCGTGAACAGGACTATGCAGCTGAATTATCAGGTTTTGTGTAGGTAAAATCCTGGTTTACTTATAAAATTGCAGGAAAATAGTGTTGGGTTTAATGTGGCCGTGGCTGCTGACACATAACAGAACCTGTATTTCTGTGGGCTTTGCTCTCATAAGAAATATGTGAGTATTTCTCTCACCACATCCTCCTTTAAGTAACACCTGGTATATGTGAAATTTATAAGCAAATAAGACCTGGTATATGTGAAATTTGTAAGCAAATGTCTCTTCTTCATGAAATCTTGACTGTTCAGTAAAATATCCATTCATCTCCGCTACTGAGCACAGGAAAAATGTTTATTAGAGCATGGCTGCTGGTGTACTACAGGCACTGTGAGGATGTGTTAGCAAACGTGAAATGGTACCTCCAGATGGATTTTGCCTCCCACAATACACCACTTTCCCTTTGATAAAGGGGATTGGTGACTGGGAATCTGATCCCCAAATCACAGAATATTCTGAGTGGGAGGGGATCCACAAGGGTCATTGAGTCCAACTCTTCAGGGAGTGGCCCTTACAGGGATGAATCCATACCCTTGATGTTATTAGCACCATGCTCTAATCAACTGAGCTCACACTGAAACCTCAGGAATAAAATCTACCATGGAGCGAAAAACTATCCAGCTTACATTACAATTTCTATGCATCAGAGAAGCAATCACAATTCAAACTGATTTCAGGTTTGGTGGGTTTTGGGTTTTTTTGAAAGTTTATTTCCAGCACATACTGAAAATTATCTAAAAGTACAAAATAACAAAACTCCATTCTTTCATTAAGAGTGATTTTAAAGCAGATACTTCAAATACTCCAAGCTTCTTCCTTACTGGCAACATTAAGGCACCTAGCACAAAAAATATATGTCAATGATCTGCTAGAGAAATACTGGTCAAGTCATTAGAGTCTCCTTTATCTCTATCTCATCTAAGGGAAGACAAAGGCTGAAATAAAATTCCATTTTTGACTGAGAGGTGTTGCATAGCAATCTTTATTCACCTCCACTCTCCGAGTTGCTGAATTAGCCATATCCCACTGCAAATATGGATTGTTACCCTCAAATGCAGTTCCTCCAATGTGCATGTCCCTGTACGTGCAGGGACACGATTCAGAGTACAAAGCCTTACACAATCTTGTTAGGACAACACTTCCAGCCAGCCCTTTGAGTGAGCTTCCCATTGTACACCGCTGTGCTTGGGGACAGAAGGCAAAATAAAAGCATTTTGCCAAGGAAATGTTGCACTTCTGCCATGTAGACACAGTGGGGTTACTAGAACATTATGAAAGAGTGCAAAACTGATTTACTACTTACTTTGTATTCTGAAAACTGGTAGATATTATATTAGAAACTAGAAGGGGAAGTTTAGTCCTTAAGCAGGTGATAACTGGGAATGGGGCTGAAGGACAGAGCAACCTTTTACTTCATATTAACAGAAATAAAGTATCAGAGGGAAATCTTTCCATCCAACATTTATAGCCCCCATATTAAACAATATTAGTGTAAGATAACCCATCTGCAATTAACACATAGACATTGCATATATGATACAGCCTAACTGCCTTCTCACAATCTCTAGCCTTGGCATTTCAAATGCAAGGAAGTGACAAGAAATGAATACTTTAGCATCCTTTCCTTTTGGGGGTGTAGGAGGTGTTATTCTGCTTTTTTTTTTTTTTTTTTTGGCTTTCCAATTTTCCTACAAGCTGAACTGGGCAAACATTTAATGAGTTAACAGTGCCTCACTACACTGTGTGGCTATTTCCACAAAGATACCCTTCTATTGATCAAACTTACTTAAGTGTTTGATGACTGCCTCAATCTGCCAGATACAGAACTGCTTCATGTGGGAGCCTAATACAAAGCAATCTCTAGGTAGCAATTAATCAGATATGCTAAATGTAAATTAAATCAGAAAGCGTACAGCCCCAAGTAAGGATATTGGAACAATACACTTTCCTTGGCCAATCTCTTTTGAGCCAGTGAGCTGAGCTCCTGGGACGTCTTAGGGCACAAACATGGCACTAACCCTCAAAGCATCATGTGCAGTGCTGACACAATCCAGATGCTCTAGCAGAAGCAGATTCAACATGAATAATGCCATGGGAATTGCACTGAGCAGGGATACATCCCTCTGCAGTACCCACATGCAGACCTTGCACAAAACAGGCCTAATAGCTGAGCATCACTCTTCAGCTTTAAACACTCCTTGCCCCAGGGCTCTTCGTAGTGTTTCATTTCTTGGGTATCAATAAACATTAGAGAAATAGCATGCTGAACAAGAGCAGAACTCTGGTTTTGCATGCCAAAACAGTAGTTGAAAGCATAAATGCATTTTGTTAAGAACATCTATTCTAAAGTTTCCTTACATGGTTTATAGATTACTATAGGAAAAAAAAAAGATTACATCAGTAGAGGAATGTATAATTTGACCTTCAGCTAGACAGTGATTGGCACTGACTGTAATTCTTCATGAGATTTCACATAATCAACATGCTGATGCATGCGGGGAGAGTACATAATCAGTTGCTCTTGATCACAGACCATTTTGCCTGAGAAAAAAATCCAGCACTGGCTTTCAAAAGTGTAAGGTCTGTGACAGTCGCAACTGGAAACTAAAGTTATGGGGAAAATATCAAAGGAAAGTTGGAAAATTATACTATCTGAATTTGAAGAAAATAATACAATCACACAAGGTTTATAAGCTTCAGACTGAGATTATTGACTTAATCACATGGTTTGGTCTATGGGTGTTTGTTGCAAATTCACTGAATAGATTTATCATCTTTGACTTCTACCAACATATCAGACAGATACAGTCCCTTCCCTACTGACTCTTTGTTTTATTCAGCAGTTCTTGGGGACCCTACAAGTACGATGTCAGAGCTACAGACAAACACCAGTTCCAGATGGTAACAGTCGAGCTGGGAAACAGTCCAGTTCCTTCTCCATCAAACATTTTTTAAAGTATATCCCAGTTAAAAAGATATCTACTTACTAATGCTGTTTGAGAAGGATTTTACATCCTTGTAATGATACAGTCATTTACTCTGCATTAGTTCATGCAGTCTCTCCTATGCTGCACATCACCAACACATGTTATCTCCATTACCAAAAGCAGGGTATTGCCTAACTGGACAACTGCACATGTAAATTCAGTGGTTGCACATGAGCAGTTAATAATTGACTCGGGTCATTTTTCCATGTTCATGTGCACTTGCAGTGACTGCATAGGCAAAAGGATACTCAGGAGCAGAATGAAACCTGGCCCTCATTAATAATATGGCAATGACTATGGTTAAACAGACATTTTTAGGACAGAAGAACAAGAAGTGTCACCAAGTTGAGTCAATTCCCAATACAAACAACTAAGTCCTGCACCTTTTATGGCAACTAACAAAGTTCCAGTGTTAATAGGTAAGGAGAAACAGAATTAATTTTTTCCTTTTTTTTGTGCTTATCAGTTACAATTAGAATTTCCCCTTCAGCAGGTAAGAGTTTCAGGAGGAAAAAGTAGTAACACCTCAGCAAAGGAGGAAAGCCTGCAATTCTTCCAGCTGTATAAACAAACTTCCCACTCTAAGCTTTACAAAGACTACAGATGCTATGCAACACAGTTCAACACTCACAGGTGCAAGCTCGGGACCAGAATTACAAAAGCTTTACGCTTATATACTAAATTTTGTGACTATGTTAAATGTGGAACTCAGCTGAGCTCAAGGTTCAATACAAATTGTTGACAAATTGAGAAGAATCTGTATAAATCAAAATAACTTTCCTCAGCAACAACATATTCCTTATGAAATGCTTGATATGAAGACAAGGAAAGATGAAAATGTCTCCCTCACCACCCTGCAATGTGTTAGATTTGTAAGAGAGTTGATCAGGCCATCAAAAACCAAAGAGTAGCTGTTCACACAGCAGTTAATCCAAAAAGGAAGGCAACTGTCAATTTAAATTCAAATAGGCTTTTTCTTCCTCTGGTCAACAAACAGGGGTTGTCAATCAAAACTCATTTACACTCATAACAGTTTCAACCCACTTACTCACTGCTCTGATCTTATATGTGCATATGTGTATTTTAATAAAACACATGACGCATTTCCTCTCTAGTACAAAAGAAATATAATTTGCCCCATGTTAAAAGGGCTCCTAATCAAACAATCTTTCTCAAAGAATTAAAAAAAAAAGTACAGAAGTCAACAGAAACTTCCACTTTAGTAACCCTCAGCTTATACCTCAGTATAAATTTAAAATGACCCGTTTTCCAGCCCAGACATATAATACCTTCATATTCCCCAACTGGAACTCCAAAAAGAGTAGCTATAACTGTATGACAAAACAGTTTGGATAAGAATTTCTGCACTGAATGCATAAACAGAAGCAGCTTAGAAAACATAGCGAAATTGTGCACCTTTGCAAGGAAAAACGTTATTTCTTAGTTATACACACACATGTAAGGAAGGAGGGCATTTCAGCTGGCCCCTTTTTAAATTATTCATCGTTGCACACACATTTTTAGTTCTATAAAAGGTCAGTCTTCTTCTGATTCCACAACACTTTCTTGTGGAGTAAAGAAGAGTCCCATGAATATGCAGACGCACACCCCTGTAACACTTCAGTCACCGTGCATTAATGTGTTCTCTGTATATTTCAAAGTCAAACAAATAATACCTGTCATGAACATGAATTTCTAATATCTTCTATATTTCATTTTAAATGAAATGTCAAAATGATGGAAAATATTTTCTCGAAAGTTGCAAAGGGCAGTGTCTAGTAAGAAGCCGCAATATGTAATTCTGCACTAGTGCAAAACATCATTAAAGGGACACTGCCACAAATTGAATCAGATCTTTAAAATCATTATTTTACCTACCTTTGTCAATCCTTACACAAACATTCCTGAGAACAGAAATCTGTTTGTAATCCTGATTTGTCATTCCTCAATTACAATAGCCAGCTAGATTCCCCTACAGCTGAGAAAATGGATGCCAGTGTATTATTTTTTCCTTTGTCATGCAGTATCATGTTGACATAATATTTACAAAACCCACTGAGCTGGAAGCCAAGTTTGGATGGGTGGTGTTTGCAAAAGATTGATTTTTCTGGCTCTGTCACCTGGCATCCATAAAAATGCTTTTATACATTTATTCACCAATATTGGTTCAGCTGATTAAGCACCAAGGAAGTCTTAATCAGTTTATGTGGGTATTCCAGTCACTCACATTCAAAACCTAAGCTGCCTTTTACATCCACAAGCCAGGCCCAGCCGCTCTCCTCAGCTCATTGACTTGACATCTTTCTCCTGTCCTTGGCATTCCCACCTTCCCAGGGGCACTCAGGTTGCGTTTTTTGTAGTCACTCCACACCCCTCTGTTTCCTCTTTCAGCTCACACACAGCACACTGTGCTCTGCCGGGGATCCTTGTTAACCCACTAAGTTCATCTTTCACTGGATAAGGTGTGCTCATAAAAAGAGAAGTCATTAAGGCAAGTGACATCATTTTATCATCAGCCAAGGAATGCAGGAGAGTGGGGTTTGGTGGTTTTCCTGGGGGTAGGGCATTGGTTTTTTAATGTTGGCACAGTCTTAATTTCTTTCACCGTTGTTATTTCAGACTTGTGATCCATCGAAACACAGTTCACAGTGATAAAAAGATAAATCTTGGCAAAAAGAGAAAGCATTGATTTTCAGGCAGCAAATGAATCTCTAATGTCCATACTACCTTCACTGTGATCTCTAGCAGATAAATTATTAATGCAAGTGTATGAACATCATTTTGTTGTGATTAGATTTCACTTAAATTTTAATTTAAAAAAAGTCACAGGGGATTGAAGAAGCAGTCACATAAGATAAGCGAGTCAGTCAAAGTTTTATTTTTCATGTTTGTGTGCTGGGATTATCTGGAATCTTATCATTCATGCAGCAAATTACCAAGAAGTACATTAAAAATGTGTATAGCCATTTTCATTTCTGAAAGATTCAAGACTATAAATAATTAAATGGGTGAGACATCTGTTATTTATGAGCTGAAATGACAGTTTTAATTTAGTTCGTCGTTTAGCTGAGCCTGACGTATTGAGACTAAGAGAAAACAGGAAATATTTTTAAATGACATCTCTCTGAGTTTAGAACTTCCAAGGGTGCAAATCACACAACTTGGGTTTTTTGTTTGTTATGTTTTCCTTCAAGACCCATCAGAAAACACTCTTCATTTATGACCTAGTATTGCATGTCCACGAGGATTCTGATGACAAGGTAGAGCAACCACAGTGGCTTCACAAAATAAATCAGCCCCATTACTTCCCTGTAAACATTCAGAAGACAAATTGTGTATTTAACACATGGATACCAGTCAGATGTTGCTCAAACCACAACACTGTTGTGAAGCAGACATTTCCCCTACTTTTCCCCTTTATTTCTCTCTACTACCGTACTAGTAGAACATTTATTGTTGTGAATCAAAATATTCCCTGTGAGAAAACAGAGGGCTCAGAAAACTCTGCAGCAAGGTTTTGCACAGAGCTGGTTGTGTCAGATAAAAATAAAAGGTTCCCATCTCCCCCTTGCCAGCTTTGGTTTGGGGAGGAAAGGTCAGCTTGTTCTAAAACTATTGCTTTTCTCTCCCTCTCTTTTTTGCTTGTTTTTGATTTTGTTTTTGTTTTAATAAAAAGTTTACATACCATGAAATTATTCTTTAGGAACTGACCTTTAATGATTCTCCCTCATCATTGATTGCTGAAACTACCATCTCCTATGTCTGCTAACTTTGAAAGAAAGGGGATTGGGCACAAATTATAGATTTACTGTTCAAAGGACTTTTGCAGGCTTCAGTAAACAAACAAACAAAGAAGCCAATAAAAAAGAATTACTTTTTGTGATAGCAGCTATCTTTGCATACCCCTGACTTCAAATAAGCCACATGGCCCCCAAAGCCAAAGTATCCAGAAGCTAGAACCCTGAAAGTAAATAAACTAAAATGGATGCAATTATTTGTATAAATTTATCATTACAATTAACTTCAGATCAAGTTTACCTGGGAAATTACTGTCCCCATTCTTTATTTGAGAAAAGCATGTTCATAGCAAGAGGCTATCACAGGGGGTGGGGAGGTGCATGGAATTCCTGTGAGATGGAAGCTTTCCAATAGAGAGGAATGTCATACTTCTTCTCAAACCAAGGAGAATGAGCTCTGGGCTTCCCTGTGATCAGCCTGGGACAAAAGGGCCAGAACTGCTTTTCAGAGGTGATAGACTCAGACAGTTTTCACTGAAATCTGTGGGAGTCATCACTGCTTTTTGTCTGAAAAACACTGCTCTGAGAGAAAGGGTTCACGACACATGTTGAATGATGGAGGTTGATGGAAAAAAAACTGGAAAAAGGCCTAAGTCTAGAGACTTGTGATAACAAGCTATCCTTTATTAGATCAGTCACAAGAGGCTGGAAAGGAGAGTGTTCAAGCTGATCATACAAGACTTTATCTGTCCCTATGAACACTGCAATTCTTAAATCCGAGGCCATCACTGACACAACATTACTGCCATGTCTAGAACCTGCAGTAACTTTCTTTTCATATCTTACTGTTTTACAGAGGAACAACTATATATTCAGAATCTTGGGGTAGTATAACCCTCCCAGTGTTACAGGACTGTATTGCTTATTTTTGGTGAAGCAGATAGAAAACCAACGCCTCAAGGTTTTGTTTCTTCACCTGCTGCAATGCAAGGAAAAAAGGCATTTCAAAAACCTGTATAGTTTACATCTTATCTCTTAAACAAGGCAAAACAAAGTAATACTGAAATTTCATTCCTGCAGAAGAAAGTAAAAGAGTCTTTCTCAGCATCTTATTTCCCATTGGTCATTTCCCATTTATTTGCTAGGATAAAAATGGAAAGTGTTGGGGTTTTTTCACACACAAACAGGAAAGAAAAAAGAAAAAAAAAGTGAAAATGAAGTGGGGAAGGAATCTATTCTTTTTCCACCGGAAGATTAGCTTGTCTATTTTAAAAAATCACAACTTTTCACATAACAAAAACAATTACCTTACGCGCCCACCCCCCCGTATGTAGCAGTTGAGATATGTATTAAAAGGGAATCAGTAAGAGGGTAGCAGGTGTTGAGGAGCATTCAGGCCAAAGACACCTGCTGTAGATGTCAAGAAAATTGAGAGAAATTAGGGACATCTAAGAGGACAAACACAGGTGAAAGCTTGATAAGTAACAGGGCACCAGGTGAAAAAGTAAACAGTGCTAATCAGACAGATGAAATTAAAAGCTTGCAGATAAGCACTGCTGAGATGCCCACCCCATGAGCATAACCATTTGTAGCCACAGAAATAAGCTTCAAAAGTTGCAGCCTGGTGTAAATATCATCATATACATCCTAAAACATCCTAAACAGCTGTATGAGCTCATTTCAAATCCAGCTTCTTCCTCTTTTTTGTAAGAGGAAACTAATATATGTCCTGAAAACAGTGAATAAAAGGTAAGAATGTAAGCAGGACTGCACAAAATAGACTGTTACAAGGTACCATTTAAGAGCATCTGGAAATCAGATGTCAAGTGGGTGGCTTTGAGTGATGAGAGAAACACCTGCTCCGATCCCAGCAAGCGGCAGCTCTTTCAGCAGTAGAGCTGTGGACTCTGATCTGCAGAAATGTACTGCATCTGGAAAACACTTTCTGTTTAGGTGTACTTGAAATGGAGAGTCTTTTGAAGGTCACAGATTTAAAAGGTACAATTTTACTTCTGTGAGACAAATTTTATCAGGAAACCCTAAAAGATAAAGAAAGCAGGAATCACATTTGAAACTGCCCATAGCATTGCTTCTCATAGTTCTGAAGCAAGAGGAGAAGCATGCAAACACTCTGAATCAGCAGAGTTGTTGTTTATCTGAGCTGAAGCTCAAAACCTAGCAGTGCAAGGGGACTGGCTCTCCTTTAAACCAGAAGGGGACCAGCTCCACACTTGTTTTACGTGGGCAGGGCCCAGTGTTTGGCTGTAACACCAGGCAGGTTGATGGAGGCTCTGACAAAATGTGCCTTGCCAGCCAAGCACCCAGAGACCTTTGGGTGCCTCAGGGCTGCAGCAGCACCGGGGGAGGAAAGCTCCTGCTCCCTCAGGAGTCCCAGCTGAGCCTCTGCACGTGGCCAGTACCGACTGCTTGGGCCTCTTGGCAGCTTTCTCAGCAAGTCAGAGGGAACTGCACTGCTGGCACTGAGGAAAGGACACAGAGGGAATATTTGCTGTCACCCACCAGCCCAAGAACAGCAACTAATTAAAAGAGTTTTGAGAGTTTAGGGCACTGAAAATTGAACGCAGGACCATGCTCAGATTAGTAAGAAAAAATGCCATCACAGAAGATACCAACTGACCATGACATACAGCAAAGGAAGAGGCAGGCAGGTGCTGAAAAGGGGAAGGAGCTGCTCTGCAAACAGGTCTAGCATCCAGCATCTGAAGAAGGTGCCTCAGGTAATTACTCTCCTGAGCAAGGTCTATGTCACATGTTGCAGAGATTCACATACGTTCCTTCACTCTTTTGACTACCAGGCCATCCCTGCAGAAAAGCTTTTTACCATAGAAAACATCTCCAGATTTAAAACCAGGTGTATTTGTTACACAGGTATACATTATGTATTAAAAGCATCAAAAAGTGTTCAAGACGGACTAAAGGTTTTAATGTTTACTGCAAACTCGCTTTCTTTAAAAATCCCCAACACCCACAATAACATAAATAGCAATAATTTTAAAGCAAAAAATGGAATACTGCACTATCATCATCAACACTGATACCACTTTAAAAATGAAGGGAAAGCATGTTAAAAAAACCATAAGGTTAATCAACCTTTCACATGTTGTCTTCCTAATGTGCCACTGAAAGAGCTTAAATATTAATGTACTTTGTAATGTCCAAGTTGTATTATAGGTAAAGTAATTAAAACAAATGACTGAATACCTATTTTCTCCAGATTAACACTACAAAAAGAGTTCATCAAAACTTGCCAATTTTGCTTCCCCATCAAAAGACGACAGAACTGACAAAATTCCCAAACTAAAGGCTGGGAAAAAAAAATGCCATTTCCAAAATAAACTCAAAGTTTAATATGAATCATAGCCTTTTCAGGAAAATAAAAAACCCAAAAGTTTTCAAAAAATTTGGAATATTATGAGCTAACAAAGGTTTTGAAGACAGCTTTGCCTCTAGTTCAGCTTCTATTTTTCCATCAAATGTTGAAATATCAGATTTTGTCACCACAAATCCAAGTGTGAGATCTTGATTTTAATAACAGGATGTTGCAGTGAGTGCTAAGATGTGGATATCAGAAAAAAAGTCAAAAATACAATAGCTTGTCTGTTTCTTTGTCAGGAAACGTCAGCAAAAGGACATAACACACCCCAGTGCAGCATCCCAGGTGTATCTTCCCCTGTGCCAATGCTACTGACATGTCAGGAAACCATGGAAAATATAATAAGTTATATGATCTCCTGTCCCAATAATACTACATTAGTAGGATACCATGAAAAAATAAATTGATATACATCCGAATGCCTATCTAATAAACCCCTACAACAGAAAGAACAACATATTTCCCATTCCATGTTTCTAAAATGGGGGACATCAACTTGATAGGATCTTAGATTGGTTTAGTTTTTAATTATTGTGATAGGAAGACTGAAAATCCAGCTGTAAGCTTTGACAGGATGAACAGCTCTGCGTGTTTAAATCCTGCTCCACCACAGTTTAAGTACATAAGTAACTATTTTCAAGTGATTGTGTGCAAAACAAAAGTAATAGAATTTTTTTATTTTCCTCCCACTTGCATAATAGCTGACTGCATTTAATTGAAACCTTCCTTAAAGCTTTTGAACTGAGACTAATTAAGTTTTGAGACAGCAGAATTTTTTAAAAATGTAGTTGGTGAAATAAAAAGAGGACTTTAATAAAAGACTGTTTGCAACATTAACTAGGGTGTTTACTGGTGCAGAAATACCAGGAATTATCAACATACATCTTTGCTCAGGTAGGCTGCAGATAAAACATATGTAGCAAAAAAGGAAATTCTTCACTGGATTTCCACAAGTACAAGGTATATTATCCCAAAAGCTTAGTGTGAAAGGGGGGGAAAAAAAACCCCATCTTTGATTTCTACAAGCCACTTGGTTGAGTTCCCTGAAGCAGAGAAAAATGCCTGTAGATGTACAACAAAAAGTCAAGGGCAAATCTCGAACAAGTTAGAACTGTGTTAGCATTTCTCGTGTGAGTTGTCCCAGGCGTCGTTCAGGCATGAAATAAAGGGTTTGTTGAGCACAGTAACAAGAAGTGATACTTCATTACAGGCTACAAGAAAGAAAAATTTCTGCATCATTCAGATATTTACGGTCATACCTGGGGAAAGAAAAAACCCAACAGATACTTGCTGGAGGGGCTACCTATCTCTGAAATAATTCAGTGGTCTCTAAGTTAAGGCAAAAGGTACTGAAAATTAAGCAATTGTAACATGTCCCACTGCATATAATTTACTGTTTGCAGGAGATGGAGGGCTGGATGCAGTAAAAGGACATAAGCTCAGAAGACAGATTTTAACCTAGTACATAACCCTGCAATAGTCTTTCTGTTTTACTTGATGTTTTCAGCCCCAATATCAGGGCACGTGGGACACGGACCTGCTGCCTGCCTGCCTAGAAACCTTCTGCAACACAAATGAAGCATCCCTTTGTCTTAGGAAGCCACCAAGTAAGCAAATTTAGGGAGTTAGAGCTCTTTTTCTGTGAAGGTGTCATGACATCTCTTTCCAGAAGCGTTGCCAGAAGAAGTGTTCCTGTTACCCAGCTGTACACACAGCACTGGCTGGCACTGGCAAACCTGAGTGTGGCATCCTTGGGTGGGTTCTCAAACAGGCCCAGGAGAGTCTGAGCATGAGCTCTGCTGCTTGGTGGAACAGACAGAGACACCAGCCAGAAGAGGAACTTTAGCACACAACCAGCCGTGCTGCAGGGAATGTTGTGTGTCTCAAACATCAAAAATGGCACCAAACAAAAATTGCCGTTTTCCCCACTTTTCCTAAACCCAGCTCCTTACACTGATTCAGTTTCATTTTAAATAACAGTCTTCCTGATTTTGAACATATAAAGCATAAATCACTGTATTAAAAAAACAAAAATACCCAGGCTCTTCCTGTTTTTAGAAAAGAATTAATTAAAAAAAAGGGCCCATTAAAGAAACACACAAAAACCAACCAACAACCCCATCAAAAAGAACCCCAAAAACCCACATATTGTGGGTTACGTTGTCTACCAATAAACCACACAGAAAAAATATCTGTCATTGCCAAGCTCCTTCCTTTGGATTTCTAGCACCGAGAATCCACTTTAGAGGTGTATTTCTGTAGTGCAATGATGCTCATTCACCTATTAAGTTAATCAGTGGTATTTGTTCCCTCCGGATATGTTTTTGAAAAATTCTTTTAATCCAAGCTTTCTTTTCAGGATTGCAGTCAAGACTGGAGGCAAAACAAAATTAACTCTAATTGTACTCAAGCTACCAAGTTGCATGACTCAGCACTTCAGATACTAAAAATTCATCCGTGGAAAAGCACAAAGCGCTCCCAAATGCCTGACAAGACCTGCTTTTCTTCCTTGACAAGCTGAGTCTGAAAAGACTCCTAATGGACTTATAGCAGTGAGGACAGGGAGTTAAGGATACATTTGTATGGGAGCTGATCCAAGCAGCACTTCCACCCAGAAGAGCACAGTCCCACCCTGCTCGAGAACATCAGTGCAGTGCTGCACTCAGCATAACAGGTCTTGCTAAGCTCTGCAAGATGCAGCACCTGCACAGCCCCCCACTGCAAGAGAAACCTGCTTCACACAGTCCAGAGATATTTATCTAGCTTGGCTAAAGAGTATAAAAAAGCCATCCAAAAGTGTTGTGTCTCATGGGATATGGAAACTACTGCACCCTCCAGAATTTCTGTCACGATGCCCCCTTTCAATTTTGGCACACGTGAGCTCAGAAGGATCAGCTTGGTTCCTTAGGGGATGGGTACTCAGAACAATGCAGGGAAAACTGTACCTGCAGGTGCCCACCACAGCTATGGATTATATAGCATTGATTATATGCAGCTGGCAACAGACTGCTTTGTGGCATTTCAGGGAGAGCACCTACAACAGCAGCCTGTCAATCTGTCCAGATAATAAACTCTTTAATGCTAATCAGCTTTGTGTTTATACATAAATTTGCACAGTGGATCCCTGATTTCATTTAAACCCTCAGTGCTACTGCCTGTAGTAAGGACTAACAATAACAACTAAAGACACAGCAACTTTTTAAGAAGTTTTTAAACAAATGATATCTTGAAGACATTTAACCTTTCCTGCTTATGAGGAAAAATGAACAAAAAACCCGAACCTAAGACTGTTGATTTCACATCTTGTGACAAACCAGGGAAGGGGAGTGGAAAGGGTGTGCATGCTATGACTAAAAAACATGATTCAGGTCATAAACCTGCCTAGCCAGAAATAGAAAATATTGCACTCCATAACTTCAAGGAGTAGCTGCTCACATTTAAAATCTTCAAGAAACACAGGTATGTACAACAACTGAACTTCTGGAGCAAAATATCCCCCCAGGTCTGAGTGCCCATGATACGTGAAAAGAAACAGCAAAGCATTTCTGCAGAGAGGCCAAACTCCAGACTGCACAGGTCAGCCTGCTCCAGTCCTGAGTTCCATGACCTTACACAGCTTCTGTGGCATGGACAACTGCAAATCATTACAGCTCAATAGAGCTCCAACACAAGGACCAGCTCTCTGCTTTGCTCCGTGCATCTCCAGGGAGAGGGAACTGACACCCAATAGAATGGTAATCAATACATACCTGACACGAGCAATGTATATAAATTATAGATGAAGGATCATTTAAATACATTCAAACAGCTCAGTCAGCCTTTCAGATGCACTTGAAATGTAGATCTTGTTATATGACAATTCGTTTGTGATACATAATTGTATGGGAACCTTTTTTCAACAGAGACAAGCTCACATTACAAGCTCTGGGATGAGCAAAAGACCAACAGCCTCAGAGAGACAATATCATCAGACTAAGAGCACTGCCAGGTATTTCCTGCTTTTGCAGCTCCTTTACATTAACTGTAATTTCCCTGAAAGTATTGATTGCCTTCACCAAAGAGTTTCTTGCTTAGTGACTCTACCCCATCCATTGCCTGCTTCTACTTCCATGTTTCTGCTCTTTTGATCACTTGCACTGCCTTTCATGCCAAGGAGCGCTGAAGGCACGGCTAAGAACATTATTCATATGTTGTCCATCCCTTTGTTCAAGGACTTGATCTAAATAAAAGCACCCGTCATTTTCATCTTACTTACACCACATATGCACCAGAATAATTCCTCCCAGAGCAGTTCCTCAGCCACATCTCTCATCTTCAGCAGCACTATGCTGATTTACATTAGTTAAGCATCCAGTCTGTGAACTCTATTTAAACCCAAGAGAAAAATCAAGGCCTGGAGAGATCTATTCTTTCTGAGGTGCCAGTGAGAAATGAACTGAAGCAGTCCACCTGTCATAAGCAAACTTCGTTTTTCATCTTCATATACCTCTCTCACACATTTTTCCTTCAATCATCACTTGTTTCTCTTCTCTTCTTTAAATGCTAACTGAGGAACATGAGAAAGAACAATCCAGTTACATTCAGAGATATTCCCCCTCAGCTGAACAAGGACTGGGCACTCTCAAAAATAGGAAACTATGAGAGTTCATTTTGCAACAAGTACCAGGGAGTAAGTTATTACTCCAGAGACAACTCAACCTAAACCCCAATAGCCGCTATTTCAAACATAGATTCGTTTATCTTTATTTTTTCATATGCAAGGCGTGGACAATTTCACGTGGTAACTAGCATACAAGAAAACTGATTAGCAGTCATTTACTCACTAACCAAAGTGTTAGGTCAGTGAGGGAAACATCAAAAAAAAGTTTCTCATATCTTTAAACTTATCTGAAATCTCCTTCCTTCTATTCCACGTATATAGTATATAACGTAGTCACAGCTTGTACGAAGAAACTGCAGGAAGAGGCTGTTGCAGAAGTAATCCAGCACACCAAGGAGAGAAAACTTGCAGGAGTAACTGATACAGAAAGTTTTGCACCAGCAAATGCATTTTTATCACTGAGATCACACCCAGCTTTTCTTACAAAGTTAATCCTTTTCTCGAGGAATACAACTTGATAGCCTACCTCTAACACAGCTCTTGCAGTCAAAATTACTTCATTCCTACTTTAATACCTCCCATCTTTTAATACCTATTCAGCCATATGCAAGAGTGAAATATCCCATTAAAAATATGATCAAGCAATTCTACTGAAAAACTTACGTTGCCCTCATGGTAAAAATCTTGTCTAGTTTGAATTTAAGCTAAGAAAAATTGCTCTGCTCACAACAATGTAACAATGAGAGCCCATGAGAACAAGACTCAATTGGTTCCAAGAGTTTTACCCTACACAAAATGGCAAAAAGCAGCTAGAAATGTGCTCAACCTTCTCAACCCTGAGCATACCTGTAGGTATGCACAGAGGGATTTCCTCTGTGCATAGAGCTCCTTCTATGGCCAGCACATGTGGTATCTTGGGAGATACCTGGAGTGCAGTTTCTGCAGCTGCCAAGAGCCTCAGTGCAAGGGCAGAATTAGTGCAAGAAAATGTGCTATTAAACTGGTTATGGAGCGTGTAGCCTGTCTGGAGCTCTGTGCTGCCACATAGCTGTAACCGAGGTAATTCAGATAAATTAATACACATTGCAGTCACCACAGCCACACATATACAAATTGGATCCTTTTGATCCCAAGGACCCACAAATGCATCAAACCAGGAGCTGTTTAATTGTTCAGAAGTCAATCTAGATTAGCACATGGTACGAGCCTTTTCCAGTTCATACGTGGTCCTGGCAAGAATCATTCAGCGCACAAGAGCAGAGGATAAGGTCTAAATAAATCAACATGGACTTCATGAGCTCTTCCAGCCCAGCACGACCTTACTGCCTTCATCCTTCATCTTTCCCAGAGGGAACAGGGGAGCATCTGTTCTAGCCAAGGACAGTCCACAAAATTACTTCTCTCATTCCCAACCGCCAGCCTTGGGTGCTGGTGTGGCAGCCCCTTCTGTCCAACCATGTTGGCCACAGGAACCGTTCATATTTCCTCATTCTGCAGCCCTATTCTTCACTTCCCTTCTGGGAGAGCAGGAATTGAGACTAACAGAGGGGAAAACTGTTCTTGGGATTATTTACAGAATTACTACATAACGTGCATTTCCTTTGTGCAGGATGAGAAATCAGTTACATAACAGATACTCACGGAGCAGGGAAGGCACAGAGCATTAATAAAGCACACTGAAGCTCACTCGAATTGAGGTGATGGGTTTGCACTGCCAGCTGGCAGTCAGACAGTCTGGCAGTGTCAGAGGTCTTTGTGTCTCCTGATAACAGAGACAGCGAGGGCTGCGTGTAACCTCTCCGGAGCAGCATTTGATGTGACTGGTGGACATTTGGCTAAATGTTGATTATGCCTTTTTAGCCAAGACTTCAAATGCAAATGCCAGGTACTGTATCTCACAGCAAATCAAGCTGGAAAGTGTATCTCTCAATGGATTAAACAGCCCAAATAAATAAGAAAATTCTAGATCAGGCTACAACATAGATTTATACGTACAGATGAAGCACACGAAACACGAAAACACATGCAGATGCTAACTAGAATAAAACTGCCAGAGTTTAATTGGTTGGCAGTCAGTGTGACTCCAGGCAGAAATAGCTGCAGATTGTTCTATATTGTGCAAGAAATAAAAGCAGCAAAACCAAATATGTAAAAGCAGATTTACAAAATGAAAGCACAGCAACATTCCCAGCCACAACTGCAAACCTGGATACAGTAATTTATTAGTAACAATAAAGAAATTAACTGAATGATAAGAATTCCAATACTAATAATGACAACATACTGAAAATTCAGAGGAAAGCAGATAATGCCTGACAAAGAATAACAAAACCTTGCCCCGACCTCAGTATTGTTGCCTCACGTAGCACACTGGTGTAAGAGTGACAATGCAGTCACACCTTTACACACAACAACTTCCTGCCACGCGTGCCAACATTTGCAGTGCAGCCAGGATTTTATTCTAGGTTTAGTGGAGCTGTGTGTAAGGAAAGAGAGAGATTGTGAGATCAAATGATGAGCTCAGCAAGCCCTGGCATGAGTTCCTGGGCTTAAAGAAAAGCTCAGAGGTCAGAGAAGAAAAGAGAAGGAGTTCAGAGAGGCAGGGCTATCTATCTTCTTCGAGTATTACCAAGGCATTCAGGCCATTTCTGCTTCCTGGCAAAGCCTACCAAATATTTAAGGAAGCACTAAGAATGCTAAAAAGTACATTTCCACTTTACTTCCTTCCTTTCCTCCTGTTTTCCCTCAAATGATTGCTATCTCACTCTTTTCATCTTTTGTTTTGCTTTCCCTTTAAATTTACAGCAGTGCAGAATGGTCCTAAAGGGAACTGCCTTGCCAAGGAGCATTTAGGCCAAGCCTGACTCTGCATGAGTCTGTCCTCTTGATGAGAAGGCTGAGTGAAACCAGAAAATATACTTATTGCACAAAGAAAGAGAAGCACTGGTAAAGCTAGTTTCAAGTCAATCAAAACTATTCATGAATAGAGCAAATATTTTTGGCCAAAGAAAGAAAAACATTCTGCATGGACTAAGAATGAAGGTACTATGTCAAACATTTAAATTGATTTAGTATTTTAAATGGGGTTCCAAAGTTTAATTAAATAAAACACTGTTGTTGACTAAAGCAATTTTAAATCTTCCAGTTTTATACTTCTCCACTAACAAAAACCTCTACTTTCCACAAGTGAACATTGCAAGTCAGTGTTGGAACACAGAACCCAAAAACCTGTACAACTTCTAGCAATCATATGAGCTGTCCACGCACTGAGGGTGATGTTGTCATTAGAATTCAGCTGTTTCATTACAAAGCAATTACAGGGGTTTTTTTCTGAAATATGTTGGCAAATACTAGCAAGAATTCAAAGAGAAAACCATTTTGGTACTGTACACATCCTACAGTTGAATTTTAGATATTGCTGGTCTGGTGCTACACTAAAATAATTTTTTTTTCCTACCTTTTCCTCATCTTATTACAAGTTTGATTTCCATATCATTTCTACCTAAATAGAGTTTCTTTGGCCGAGATTAATAACCAATATTTCCTACAATTACCTCAATAACATCTACATGGACATTTTGCTTTAATTTTTGAAGATCAGGGTCTGGCCAACACAATCTTCAAGCTAGTACCTAACTACTTCAAGTGAAAACAAATTCAGCCTAAAGAATTATGAGCCTCTACTTATACCTTACACATATTCTGAGCATTGCTCCCATTTGCCAAAGGCTGTCACAGCAGCTTTGCCTGCACAAATAGTTACACCAGTAATCCATGGATGGCAAGATAATATAAAGAGGCCTTGAGCACAGCAAGCTGTGGTCAGCAGGACCTTCTGAAAATCAAGATTATTGTTGAAGTCTTGCACTATAATTTCTTCCCTGTTTGGTGTGTGTAGCAAATACTAACTCGCTAGGGAAATTATTATCCAGGAAAATATTTCTGAAATACTGAGAAGCATGATCTGTTAGGTCTAGTCTGATAATACATCTTAAAATAAGCCTCAAAAGGCCCAAATGATAGCATGCCACAGTAGTAGGCACCAGACTATTTTGCTTTATCAAGAACACTGAACTACAAACATGACCAAGGATGCCTGGGAAACATTACTGAGAAAAATTGTATTTGTCTGGGTTTCAAGCAGACTGTTCCAAGCTTAGGAAGAAAATGAGATTTTTTTTTTTAAGGACTACAGTTTAGGACTGGACTCCTAAATCCTTTTATGTACCCAGATCATTATCTTATTTTTCTTGATCCCAGACCTCAATATGAATTTTGGAAAGCTTTCAGTGTACTCTAACAGAGATCCAATACTTGCTCAGTGCTATTACACTCAGTATCAGCCAAAGGAGGCTATATATCCCTGGAAAGGCCTGGAATTTCCTAAACAGTTGTTACATGCAAATTCCCGGTAGAAGGGAAGCAGAGGGATATATTGCCATTTTATATCAACAGGCAAGTTCATGTTTTATAAACAAGAGCCTCACTACAGAGCTACAGCCCCCCCAGACTCGAAAAGCAAAGTAACTGCCATATTCATAAATCCCAGATAGCCTCTGAATCCCAAGAGCTACTCTGAAATGAGTTTCCACCTTCACAGGAACTACATTATTCAAAGGACCTTGCACTTCTAATTTGTCATTGTAATGTGTTCTTCAATACCTTGCACTGACATTGTGTAATTTGACAGTGTTACATGAATTGCTCTCTGAGGACAAGTTATCCAGTAATATTCCCAGTGCCGTTAGTTTCACTGCTGAACATGGCCACTTTCACAAGAAGGACAGAGGATGTGGTTATTGCAGAATAATTATTTCCATATTGGTTAATTTTGTTACAGAGAGTAAAAGTGGCCTCACTAACACTTAAATAGCCTCCATCACTCCCTCTCTCTCTGACCAGCTCTTAAAACAAAGCTGAAACTGCTGAGACAGCAGTGATCAAAATTTATCATGTTCTGCAACAGAATGTTCTATTGCTCAAAAGTCTTTGGGGATGACACTACTCTTTCTCATAAAATAGCACCTAAAATTCTTCATACAGTTTCTCCACAGACTAAAACACATCCTTTAAACCACACACTGCCAACAAATCACCAACCACCAGTAATAACACATGGCTCCAGTGCTTCACTGAGCCAGGAGCACAGAAAAGAACAGATCTGAGGCCACTAAAAGAACAACAGTGATGACAAAACAATACACCAAGTCTGGCACATCCAGGGCCTTGCTCTTCCTCTGGAACATGCTGTACTCTTCAGCCACATTTCTCTTCCAGTAAAACCATGTTCTAACAGCTCTGGGTTTTGGTGGTTTGGGTTTTTTACAGCTGTTTTCCATAGGTTACTCTGATAATGACTAGACAAACAATGTTATCACACATACGACCCTTAACGTATATTTTAACATAGTTTAATTAAGAAACAGCTATCACTGCAATGAGAAGTACAACTCATTAGACCAGACTATTATGGATGTGGAAAAAACCCTTATAAAACAGGCACTTGGGTATTTGATTAGGTTTTTTAAAATACCAAAACTATGATTATATAAAAATCACTGATAACAAATTTGGCAGAAAGATATATTGACATTTCAAAATAACAGCAGTCAGAACAAATAAGTATGTCTTCTAAGCAAAGTATTAAGAATTTTCACTAAACTAGAGGTTGCAAAATTATAGCTCAATTCCCAATAATACAGTATACTTCTCCCTCTGCTGGAAAATCCACCGTACTACACAACCCAAGACTATAAAGATGAAGTATTATCATAACATACTTCTCTGACTCCTCCTGCTGGGAGAGGTAAAAACTTTAATCTAAACACAGCTCACTGTTTTTATAATGAATGTTGCACTGCCTCAATAATTTATGTATTTGGGTAAGTGCTTCATTTTTGTGAATGACTTGCCATCTGAAGTCAAGGGACTGTAACTGTTACTACTAAAACTCTTACTTGATGATGACTTTAAAAATTATCATGCTTGAATTTTCATGGTTAAATATTCTCCTTCCAGACAGATTTTTTCAGAAAGAGGGGAAGGAATTCTGTATTTGAGCAAAATTCTATAAACTCAAAGTGAGTTGGTATACAGTTACTTTCTAAGAACTTCCACACATAGACACGCACTAGAGAAACTCATAATTTTAGCTTCTAGAGATACTGAAACTAATGCTTAGGTACCAACTGATGTTTGGAACAAGTAACGAGTGCAGCAGTTAACGAAACTAATTTGGAGAAAACTGTTTACTAAGGTGAAGAATGGGTGGAATTAGTTGCTCTGTGGAAATATTTCCCAACTAGCGTAAATCATGCCACTATTTAACAATGCAAAGAGGCTTCCCTAACTTACGAAAGTACAGAGGTTCTGGGTAAGCACGTGCAAGCAAACCTCTTAACAGAGGAAATGCAAATGCATACATTAATTTTTTAAGACACATCTATGCTGCTGGAAGAGTCTGCTGCCAAAATCCAGATAGTGATAAATTTGGGCTGGATATGCAGCCAGATTTCAAACCATTCCAATGCTTCCAAAAAACAATTACAAAATTCCACTCAATTCATCAGGAGAACAATCAGAGAAGGAAAAAACAACACATCAAAAAGCAATTCCTTAAATGCACACTTATTTTGTTTAATAGCTACATAACACACTTTAGGATGACAGTCTTCAACTTAGTTATCTAAATTGCATCATGATTGAACCCATTTTCTGAAAAGAACAAACTGCAATGAGCTTCACAAAGGAGTAGCCTACTTGCAAGTCAAAAAGATAAGATCTTATTAAATGGAAGAGTAGTCCCCCATGAAATTCTGAGAATTGCTTTCAATTAGAAAGGCTCAATTCAGACACCCTCCTGTGTTATGTCTCTTGTGGAAAAGAAAAAAGAAAAAAAAATTATTATCATTCCAGCTCTCCAGTCCTTTAAATCTTTTGGGTAGCAGCCAGGGGTCACTGGTATGCAGCCAGCTGAGATAAAGCCCACCTTCTACCAGGTCTGTTGCTGAGAGGTTAAAAGGGCAGGAGGACTTTGGCCCTAAGAGACAAACATTTTCAAATATTTTCACTTTTCTCTGGTCTCAATATTTTCTGCTTTTCATAAAAAAAAAAAAAAAATAGCTGGACAGAACTTCAGTCTGGATCAACACAAGTCCTGTGACAATCCCAAGTCTCTAGTCTGGGGAAAAACATGAAAAAACATTTATAAGACAGAACTGTCATACTTTGGGACCCCAACTCTCTTTGTGTCCCCAAGTATTGCTCAGTCTGTGAAGCATCCAGCATGTACGAGGTGCTCTTCAGCACGGCCCAGCCCGTGCCCACCCTGCCAGGCCTCATCAGTGCTGCCCACTGGGACTGGCACTCGCTGACTGCCCCCTGAAACTGCATTATGCCTTTGACCAAAAGGTGAATAAACCTAAGAACAAAAATGGTACTTAAAACAGTACCTGGAAACAGGACTGGTCTAGGCATTGCCTGCATTTCCCAGTGAGCCACCATGCGGTGTCTGTCAGCTACACTGACCTAACAACTTTCACAAGAAAAACACAAAACCCAACAAGCTCCTACTTCAAATGAACATTGATGATTTTAATTTCTTTGTCATTCCTCAGCCTGCTCCCCTATATTGCTTCCAAGTTTTGTCATTTTAAAAAAGAAAATCAATTTTCCTTCAAACCAATCTTTTTCAGTTTGCATAGATAGCACAGATGCCTACCCAAGTAATCTCAACATTTCCTGTAGACAACCCTTTTTTAAAGGGTTTTACCTTAAAGCATGGCCAGGTGACTTCCAAATTTAAAAGGGATGGTCACTTTTAACTTAGGCTCTTTTTTTCCCCTGGATTCTTTTTTGGAGGACATAAAATAGCCATCAGTTATTAGAAGTTTAATCCATTTAGCAAACCCATACAAGCACTCCATTCCAAGTATGATTGTTCTCAAGGGAATGTTAAAGTGGCTGCCCTGCTGTTCTAAGAAGTAATAATCCAAATGTGCATTTCAGTTACAGTTTTTGTGAAACAACATTTCTAGAGCTTTTAAAAATTTCTGGGGTGATGCCAGAAATTAAAGTATAAAAGACAGTCCTATCAAATGACTAATCAATATTTTTTATTTAAGTAGTCTTTGGATCAAGGTCCAATATAAAAAAAGCTGCTGAGCTTTTTCCTAATATCATTGTAAGATGTGTTAGAATGTGCCATAAAAATACATCACATTAATGGATTTTGTCCCATCCATAAGTACTTTTCAAGCATTTCAGTAAATATTTTAAAATACAATACAAATAAGAAACTATTTGCTGAATCGCTGTTATTTCATAGCAGAATATCTATAAAAGTTACTTTCATTGCAAGTCCCATAATTTTGCTTTCTATGTTGCATTTTCAAATCTGGGAATATTTTTCTCAATATAAGTACCTGTGCACTCAGCTCCTACTCCCATGCTGGGTAAATCTGTGACTATGCACCTGTCTAAATCTCATATATTTTCTTTTCATAACGGGCACAGAATAAATTCAGAACAAGCAGTAGGGCTTATTGCATAATTATTAGCTCCAGCAGGAGACTGTGTATGCATGAACAGCATTGGAATTTTTTTTTTAAGGACTACTTCATATCTAAATCCTGAGGTTGATTTTTATTTTTAATTTCATCACAGCATATTTAGTTTGAAATTACTGCTGTGTCTTATAAATGCTAATATTTCTTTTTAAAATATACAAACCTGTAATTTTGTAACTTAGCATGCTGATTCACTTTGAGAAATATGTATTAAATGTAAATAAATACTTCAGAAGTCTCTAGCAAGGATTGTTATGTTTGGAAACAGTTTCTATATATCAGAAATTAGGGATACTATTATTTGTAATAAATAAATATTTTGCTAAGTTTAAACCATTCTTTTCCTGAATTGTTCACATTGAATATTATTGAGCAACTATTAATTGTGAATAATGAATGAATATATGTGAGCCTAAAGACTGATCAAGAATTGTGTGCTTTTCTTTCTTTTCCCTTTAATATGGTGTAATTGTTATCTACCTTGCCCCTTGACAGTATGATTTATTCTTCTGAGTTCAGAATGATAAGAAAAATAGTTTCAAATAAAGGTAACCAATCCACGTTCCGTGCACGTGTTTGTTTCTTTTCGTACAATAAGGATTGGAATCTGGTGTATCCAAAGGCACAAATAACAAATAGAAATGTCCTATGCAAGACCAACCAAGCAGCTGTTCAGAATTCAAACTGAAAAGACTCTGTTGTATTGGTTCCAACCCAGCAGAACAACTCCACCCATTTGATTTACATACAGCATTTCTTATTTGCATTATTTTTTTTAAGCATGGGGCTGAAATTTTTCAGACATTCTCCATATCCAAAAATGAAGTCTGGCCAAAAAAAAAAAAACCCCACCTCACTGTCTCAGACATTTTCTTTATCCACCTGCCAGTGCCAAGAAACTGTAAACACTTCTCTACAGAAAGATACCCCTGCTTGAAAATTGGATCCTTGGTCCCAGCTTCATCATCTCTGCTGGCTGGTGTCTGTGTCTGATTCAGACTCCAAAAAAGGTAACAACACTTAAAAATGATGTTTTGAGTGCTCATTAGTTCAGACTTAAAATATTGGTAGTCTAAAAAATTCTTGAAATAACCCACAAGCTCCTCATAAAAAGCTACTCAGACCACACCACTCAGACGTGTTTCTACTTTAAATAGAAAGTGGTTGCTGCAGAGGTGCTGTTGAAGATGCCTGCTCCTCCTCACAGTTGTTCCTCTTCACACTCATGTTCCTGTATTTCTTACCGCTGGCTTCTGTGAGTGCAGATTCAGTTGCCAAAAGTCTCTTACCCACATTCCATTCTACCAAATAGCTAAAACTAGCCAAGAATTTCAAACACATCTCCTCAGCTGAAGGTTTTTCATGCAAAAGCAGAAGAAATTCCCTTGTCAGTTTATTTAAATTTTTCTTATCAGTCATGATTTGAAGAGAGAAAGGCTCTTATTTAGAAGTATTAAAATCCAATTTAAACTTAGAAAGTGCATACACAATCAGCCAGAGCAAACATAATTTCATTAATGGCAGTAAGTCTGGGCTGCCTGAACTGAGACCTGTGTTCCTGTCCAAGCTCTGCCTCGCAGCTGAACTCTCTCAGCACAAACCTGTACTGAGCCATTGGATAAGGCAAAAACATTTAATCCCACAAAATTGGTGGCCTCCACACATCCATACTCTCTTCTGGTGATGTCAAGTGACCAACAGCAGGCAGATATTTCCTTTAGAAAGATCTCCCTTGAAAGATCTGGCAATCAGATGAAATTTGTAAACAACCAGAGCACTGACTATCTTTGTAAAACTGAGAAATGTCACACTGAGCAACAAATTCCTGTAGCTGTCACTACAAAGCATCATTGCTTCATTTGCTGAGGTGCACAGCCAGGTTGTTGCACTTCATCTTCCATTCCCTTATCTCTTGTCTTTAAGTCATCTCCCACACAGCACCATCTTTTTCACTACAATTCCTGCTGTGCATAGGAGTCCTCACATTTGTAGGCTACAGGCTGATAGCCTAAGGCCATGTCTCCGTGGAAGAAAGACTCTCCATCTCACCTGTGTTAGCGCTGCCAGGCTGGAACATACAGACACATCACACCTTCACAACTGCAGCTGATACCAGCTTGATTTTACATGACAGCAAAACAAAACACACCGTGCAACCATACCAAGAACTGCTAAAACACAGAATAGGCTTAAGATTGTGAGGTTTTAGAGGTTTGGAGCTGACTGTGACTGTCTATCAAGTTTCATAGTGTAACTGAAGATACGCTCTTTCAAAGTAAAAGCGGATTAAATACCTCAGTCACCTTCAGAATATTTTTAATTCCAGTACCCCTGACAAGGCTAGATCCCAGTACTGATAATACATGAGATGCATCAGACATCAGAAATAACTGTAAATTAAAATTTCAAGTTTGTATTTCTAAATTTAGGTAATAAGAACAGATGGTGTTGCTTCTCTCTATTCATATCTGTTTGTGTTGTGTGGACAGTATAGGCTATGTTTACTGCTTTGTAAGTAACTATGAATCTGACACCTTGGTTCCAGCATTATTTTTCTTATTCCATGTTGACTGGCACTGTCAGAGCAGAGCAATCTCCATGCTCCTGATTAATAGCTCCTCGTGGTATTATTCATTTCTCTAGGAAATATGATAAATGTATTCTGTGCTTAAAGGTATGAATCTGAAAAAAAACATGATATTTGAATATTTCAGCTCAAGTCTTGATAAAGCAAGACAGATATAGGAAAAATCATTCCCCCACTGGTCTCATTGCAATTTCATGGATTCTCCCCTGCAATCATAAAGCAGAGCAGTGACCTAACTGAATGGAAATATTACCTCTTCTAAATTGATCAATATTATACAGAAATGGACAGTAAGGGCTGTAGATACTAAATGCTTGAGAGACAAACTTTGAGATCAGAGGGGCTCTCTGGTTTGCGGTCAGTGCATTTTGCTGCTGATTCCAAGATGAAAATCAGCCTCTTCGTAACAACGTTCTGTCTTGTGAAACAGATGCTGAGAAACACAGCCATGGTCTCTGAGATTACCCTTAGCATCTCCTAAAAAGGGACTAGCACACTGCTCGGCAAGTCTTCCCTAACAATAGTAGGATTTTATCCTGATGTAAATCAATGAAAACATACTCTCTCATCCATGAAGCCACTCCTTATCCCCCATCAGTAAAAGATGTATTTTCCTTTCTCAGTGAGAGAGAAGGCATGGCTTAGGTCCACCAAATCAAGCAGGTGCACATTGCACTGGCCTGGCTCCCATTAAAAATACTGTCACTAGGCTTTAATATATTTGTTCTCAAAGCCAGGGAAACACTGATAGCACCATTTTACACATGATGGCCAGACATGTTTAGAACTACACAGGTTGCATTTAAAAGTAAGAAACTGAACCCAAATTTCTCTCATAAAGCCTAAGCTTTACATCATCCCCTAGCTGTACATAGATAGGCTCATAAGCTATATTTATATATATTAGGTTACCTTCCACCCCACACCCCTACCCCAACTCATCTTTTCCTTTTTTCCTTCAACTTTCCAAAGCCCAGCAGGGTACTAGTAAGAATGTGTCATCTTTTTGTCACTGGGCTACAAAGTCCTGCTGTCTGGTCTTTCCATATCCTCTGCTAGAATAACTGTCCTTGTGACCACCCATATTTAGGAGAGTTATTGGACAAATGCTCTGACCTCCTGCTACAGGTTGAATCAAAATAATTAATCCGAAGGAACTTAGGACTGGCTTCAGGAACAGGTTTTGCTTATGAATAAGGCAACAGTTGACAGAAGAAGACAATTTATGACCTATAATTTCAAAACATCTTGCAAACATTAATCAGTTGCTAAATGTATTTGCAAAACAACAAATCAAGTCCCAGCAAAACAATCAAGGTACAAAAGGGGAACGAAAATAGACTAAAAGAGTAAATAACCTTTCTGTAAAGGGTTTCCTAAGCTGTATCAGAAGAGAAGAAAAATCACATGTTAATACAGTATACTATTTTTAAATAATGTTAAATAAACAGGGGAGGTAGCAAAGAGAAAGAATGAAGAAGGAAAAGGAGTGCATTCCTTACAGTACAAAATCTTCACTTTCTCAATTGTCATCAAGTCCATGATAAAGTGAGAAACATTTCATAACAAGTTTGAAGTGCATTTTTCCCCCTTTCATTCCTGTTATTTAAGATAGCTCAAATTTTGGAGCCTGAAGAACAGGCAGCATATATACCACAGACCCGAAACAGTTTTTTCCTGGGTTCTCTGACCTCCAGTTTTATAAGTTTTTGTAAGTTTAGAATAAACTTATGTCTATTAGTCCATAACTGAATATAACCACTAGGTGTCACTAATGCTCTATAAAAAAGGCAGGGAGTTACTGCATTTCCCACTGTTTTCTGGTGGAATCATTGCCACATGCTTTGGCAGTCCCCGAGCCTTCATAAAATACCCACATATTTAGGGCCAGCATTAAATTTAAACAGATGACTAAGTGGGAGTACAGACTCTGAGGAGGACTGTGTTTCCCTGAGAATCAATGCTATCTCTGCCTCAACTCTGACTGAATAGGCTTCATTTCAGCGAGCGACAAAATCCTGCCATGGAACAACAATACGTGAAAGCAACTGTTTCTATGCAGTCATTCTGAGAACAGAACAACCTAATTAATTGCTGTCAAATAGAACCACAAAGCCAGTGTGCTCCTAAGGGTAAAAATCAACAGATCCTTTGTTACCATTTTTTATCAACTGATAACAAAATCCAGCACTGACAAGAACTACTCACTGTGCTTTGTGTATCTGTGGGGTTGATCCATAAGTGAGGTTTAGAGGTGAGGGTCTATAAACTAGTTCTTTTTCTTTGCTGCCAGCAAATTAACTTTCCATTAGCAATGTTCTATTTTAGCCTGAATAAAGCAAATTAATTAAAAGGATTTCCTTTCATCAGGTTTAGGAAAAGGGCTTTGACAAGTGTCAGGTTGTCAGCTTTCTAACCACTTAATAAACGATAAATCACTCAGGACAAAAATCAACCTCTTTTAAGTGTTTCAAAGTGTTTTCACTATAAAATAGGATATAGCTTCTGCCAGAGTAGAAATATATTTAACATTCAGTTTTCCAAGTGAAATACTAAATAGCTCCTTTGATTCTGTATTGGAAGGATCAGCTGTGAAAACATCACTTCAAATATAAAACTACTGGGATCAAGTTTATCGTTGCAGTTTAAGCATTTTCTTTTCTCATGAGTAATTCTGCTTTTTATTCTCTTTTGATCTTTTCAGTCTGGAAAAAGTAGAGCATCACCCATTCCCTTGGTTCTTGAAAATTGATTATTATTTAAAAGGAATCACTTTTTTACTTCTTTTTCAAAATCATTCTAGAATACAGTAAGCACAAGGAATAAAAAAACGTTACGCTCACAACAACACACCTCAGTGTAGTTTTATGCCATCACCAGCAGCTCCACTTCTTTCGTGCATCATTCCAAAGTAACCACATCCACATGAAAGCTGCATGCTGGCTGACAGAAGACAGAATGTTTCTTTCCTTTTCCTCTCCTATTCTGTGATTTAACAGCAGATGGCTAACATGCAACATGATAGGGTCAGAGCAACACAGATGTAAAGTATGCGTGCATCAACCATTTCTGCATGTTACTGCTTCCCCTGCCACAGTAGTGGAGCACTCAGCATGTCATTCACTCCAAGAAACCTTGCAAGATGACATGAACAGAAGCAGTCTGCTCAAAATAAAGCACAGATAAGCTAGCAAAGTTATCCTGCTATTTCATCCATGCTTATATCTTTCATTAGCTATTAAAATATGTTGGTTATGTTTCTATCAAAAAGGAAGAGATACCTATGTATGTATAAAGAAAATACAGATATATGTTTGAATGACATTTCTATGAGATGGGGAACGATGCCAAAATGATGTAAGCAGATAGAGGTCGCTCAAATACAACAAAGTGGTACCGCTTGCACATCAACTAAAGTCCTAAGTATCTCTTCAGTACAGGTTCTTTCTAAACACATTTTTCTTCATTAGACTATGAAGAAAGATATTCTGGGATCAGAAAAAAAGACTTCATAACTGAAGGTTCTCTGGCATCAGTCCATTCCAAAAGAACAAAAGCCACATACTTCTAGAAAGAGAGAAGTAAAAGCCTGACTGGGACTAATAGAGAAAGCTGAAGATCTTGTCTCCCTCTTGAGAATAATCAGTTCTTGATGTAGGAAACCCTATTCCTAAACAGGTGATTCGGACTATTTAAGTTGTATATTCTACTGGGTTTTGTACTCTTTCAGTTTTACAGGTGGGAGGGGAGTGGGTTTGCAGCCATCTATGTCCCTAGAGATTTCCTTTAACTTATAAAAGCTTACAGAATATCTGAAAGGCTTCTGTTGTGTCTCTCTAGACATCCATTCTGTCAGGACATGTCCTTCCTGAAACATAACACATTATGAGATGCTGCCTCTGAGGATGCTCATTCATTTTTCCAAGGCAGCTACCAGAGTATTCCTTGGGAAATTATTCTGATCTATTTTGCAAGATTGCTCCTTACTAATTACCAGCAAGGAGGGACAAATACGAATTTTGGGACACTAACCTAGAAACTGAAGCATAAATGTTTGACAACAGAATAACCAGGAAATAAATGTACAAAGGGGCTGGTTTGTAAGTTTTTTGGCTAGCACAGATTGTCATAATACCACCTTGCACATCTTGTCCCCAAAGAGTCAGTAGAGAAGAATCCAGCATTTTTCCAGCCTACACCCCTTCTTTTTGATTCTGCTAGATATTCCGTTCCTGGGCTAAACTTCCTACTGCTTGTTCAAAAATGGGGAGGAGAGGATTTAATGAAAGTGAAATTCACCTTTGATCAGTTACTGTAATCATAAGATAAAGAAAAAATTTAGTGAATGTTTTGATATTTTTGGGAGACACGTAAGGTTTTTGAAATAGAAAATGCAAGGTCTGCTGAACCCTGAGATGGAAATACACGTGAAAAGAATTTATAATTACACCTCACTGGGCAAAGTAACCAGCCTGAAAAGCCGTATCGTGAGACATGTCTTATGTCCAGCCTCACATCTGGTGAGACCAGTGGTGGTTTCTACCACTGACTGGACCAATGAGTCAGAGGCTCCTCAGTTGCCATGACAAATATTTCACCAAATGAATCACAGAACTTACTCACAGCTAACGCCATCTGGCACAGTTCTGAAACACTGGTGGTTGTATTCCCCCATGGATACAACCCTTGCTAAATACAGTAGCAAAGACTATTTCCCTTCCCCCCCGCATCCAGGTAGCAACTGAAGAAATTTCTGAGGTGTGGACAAAACGCTCCAATACGCCTGCATATTTTTGCTGCCTTTTCTGCAGTAAATGCACTGTCCTTGCAAGTTAAAACAAAACAAAAAGCAATCAAAAACACCAAAACCCAAAAAATTATTCACACTGTCTGCACTGGCTCGTCATTTTTTCTCCCACTCCCATCTGTTCAGTTTCACTCAGCTGGAAACAAGAGAAAAAGCCAGCAACATGCAGCCACTTTGTTCCATGGGAGTTGGAGCAGTCAAGAGACTTGAGTGTAAAAATGGGCTCATATTGTAGATATGGTTTTTTTAAATGCATTGGCAAATTATACATATATCAGATATGTGTCTTTTACCACCAAAAAATTACAAATTGTATTGCCAGGTGAACATGATTGTAAAATGACATAGCAAAAATGCAGGTAACAGGATAATTTCCATAGGCCTTTGGGCTCTATGATGCAAAATACATAACCCCATAAACATATTTTACAAATTAAAAAAAACATTAGAGGGTTTTTTAGTCTCTGCATTTGGAAGTGGAAAGGATTCCTGGTGCTTTTCCAGCATCAGCTCACAGGTTTCCCAAGTTACCCCCCTTGGGGGTGGGGGGAAACTCCATTTCAGATAGTTCAGTGTCTGGTACTCAAAATAATCAAAGTAATTATTATTTCACATTTCTTTGAGTTTTTGAATTCCTGTTCAATAGTTGTTCTGTTTTATTTTTCAATAAAACATTTCATTTTTCTTCAGATCAGAGACTCTGCTCAACAACCAGCTCTATAAATTTATCTGCGTTCTTTACATTAGTACAACGGCACAGATGGAGAATTTACACTGGTGCTAGAGGTCTAAGCACCCAAGCATCAAATTAAGCTGTATAAACCATAATAAATGGACTGCAAAGGAGATGATTTAGATCTACTGCATTTCTTGGGGATGACAAGACCAAACAATCCAATCATTTGAAATGCTGACCCAACTGTCCTAAGCATCTCTCCTTTTCAACATTGTATTTATTTATTTAGCACCAAGACATAATGGAAATATTTCATCTTTGTGCTGGAACTGGGCCCAGTACAAGAACCAAACAGAAACCACTTTGTTGCTTTTGAGCCTGTGAGCATTACTTTGACTCTTCGATACAGAGCAGGCCAAATTCAAGATTTACCTAATCCACTGCTTTCAGCAAGTCCAGTTGTACTCCGGTGCTACTGGTAAAAACTGTTGGAACAGAAAGAAGTTCATGCTGGATGTCTCCTGCTCCATGGATCCCCAGAAAGAAGAAGCAGAAGGTAAGAGGTAGCAACCATTCTTCTCAAGGCCAGCAAAACGCTGACAGATTCTTTAGTGAAGTGAAAGCTGATGACTCCAAAACAAATTAATGGGGCACAAAGAAGTGTTAGGATAGAGAAAATCAGAGAGCATTTGAATATCAGAATATAATTCCTGCAGATATCATATGCTGTGTATGAGATCTCGTAGCACAGTTCAGTAGCCCAGCACAGCTGGTGCCCAAACAGCTCTTTGCAATAGAGTATCTGACACTAAAGGCTTGTACTCTACAAACAGTCCACCCCACAGACTTACTTGGGTTGCACAGTCAGTACTCAAAATAAAAAGGTTTTAAAGAGGTTATTTGGCCAAGAATAATGGCAAACACCCATCAGTAACGAACATGGCAGTAATTGTAATTATTCTGTTTGATCTGCTTATCACCAAAGATCAAAGATAGACTGATAACGATGGCTAAAAGGTCATTCTGAAATGATCCCCTGTGGTTATCAATAAGATATAAAAAGTACTCTATGATCCACGTAACAGACTGCTTGTCCTGCTGCCTTAATTACTGCCATTATGTATTTGCTGGAATTAAGGAAAAAAAAAACAATGTTGATGAGATACAGAAAAGAAGTATCATTTACTTAGTTGAGGCTCCTCTACTTAAATTTGCAATATCCATGGAATTTCGAAGCATTGCGAATAAAGACGTTTGACCCGAATTCAGAAATGATAAACATCCAGAGAAAAAACAAAAGCAAGTTTTTCCACAAGTTTTAAGATAAACGATGCAATTTTCTGCTTCTCTTAATGTAGCAAACCTTTGTGAACAGATGGTAGCAGAGCTGTGTGATGCAGTGGGCAGCATTTCCATATCACGCTGCTGGCAAATATCACCACCATTTAACTCATTTATTCCTGTGCACACCCTCACAACACACGGACACATCGCTACCTGTCAGAGGTGCTCAGCACCTACCACTCCAGAGTAATCTGTGCTCAGTTCTGGCTTCTCCCTGTATTGTTCCCAATGAGCAGCCAGTTTTTTCATCACTCCTTCAACGACTACGAAATTAACATTGCCCTCTGCTTTTCAGGCAAAAGCAGAGAACCCAAATTTAGCCACTCTAATTTAGACAAAAAACACCTGAGGTCGAAAAAACAGCTGCTCTGTGCTTTAGGCTGGTAACATGAGAGGAGCCCCTTCTGTGAGAAGAGATGTTACATGAGCAGCACATTGAATAAAGCCTGTCCATGGCTGCCACCTCCTCCGTCCCCTTCTTACTGCCCTGCCATGGCCCTTGTGACATCAGCCTTCTCTTTAGCAGTATCACTTCCACTAACTGAAGGTACTGACATCCATTTCTCTCCTATGCCAGACTTTCACCACAGTTTTTCCATCAGTGAGAGCCCAGTTAAAGTCTCCTCTCTATGCTGTCCAGAAATTCCCTAGTATGTATGAGGGACTTCAGCATTTGTTCAAACTGAGTTAGGGAATTCAGGAGTTTAGGGAGATGGAGAGGCAAAGAAGGAAACCGATGGATGGATGGGACATGAACTAGGCAAGCACAACAAAATCTCAAGGAAATATACACAAATTAAAGAAAACCTGCACTCTTCCCAGCAACCAAGTCACTGGCAAAACTATTTGCTTATTTAGGCCCACATTTCACCCTTTACCTTGCCCTAAGGTATGTGACTGGATAGCCAGAGTGCACTTTCAGTGTATTTGTTGCAGAACATAATTAACCATGGCCAGCAGTACCTTCATTTCTCATATCCCACGTGCAGCTGTAGGATGAAAAGAATGTCTTTCACAAGCACACATCCTTATTACAATCTCAGCATTATCTGCAAGATCAGAACACACAGTTCACATCCCAAAATAACCCTAGGGATTCTCAGTACTATATAATATGAGGAGTCAAGCAAACCTCTCTTTAACATGTACTGCAGCATGCTGCAGATCAGTTTGAAGATCAGAGAAAATCCACAAGTTCCTCACCAATGTGTTGACACAGGAACCAGCAATCCTCAACTGTCTCAGCACTGAGAAGCTCCAGTTAGAAACCTCTACAGATCTCTCATGTTCCCTGGAGAGAAGGTACAAAAAAACTGAGTTGTTGCACATATAATCCTCTTGGGAAAATATTTATTGTCAACAGTTACTTGCTTTTCATTATTTATTAGAGTAATACAAATCCCAAATTATTTAGTCACCAGTTTGAGACTGAAGTCCATAGAGCTTTGCACATCACCTGTCATCCTTAAACTTACTGCAACCTCTTCAAAACCTTACATGATTCATTATTTATTTTAGCAACTGAAGACATAGATAGCACTTTGCTCTCAAGGTACCCTCCATAGATGCCACTTTTAGAATACTGCATATACCTTCAATATTAACATTCTCTATGTATTACTGCACGAAACCTTCGAAGGCTTTTCTGTGGACACAAATTATGAGCGGGTGTTAAACCAAGATCTGCTGCAAGGCAGCCAAATTGAAGGGGGTGTGTGTGGAATTTTAAAAAGTTTTTTATTTTAGTTTTCCAGAAGATTTTGTATTTTCAACTTTTTACTCTGATTGGGAGGCAGAGGATGTGGAGGATAATATCAGATTTTCATACAGACCCAGTTATTATTAACTATGTGGTCTGGTTTATATCCTCAGCTTTTTAAAAGTCAATTAGACATGAGAAACTCCCTCAATATCTCAAAATAAATTTCCACACTAAGCAGAGTTGAAGAGATGCCTCAGAGTTATGATAGTAAGATGGAATATTGATAACTACTTTACTTCACTTCGAGTGATTCATATCTGTCCTGACAGGCTGCCTGGAAACACAAAGCAAATAAAATACTTGTGGTCTCAAAATTACCCACAGTAAACACATTCATACTGCCCAAGCCACAGCCCACAGAGATAAACTGCACTGTTGAGCTCAGCTCAGCACACGAAAATGCCATTGGGTTAATTAGCAATGGTTCAGCTTGAGTGTTTATGCAAGTCAGGAGTACTTAAGAGTTAATGATTAGAGCCTCAAAAACCCAAACTAAACCCCAGCAATTGGCACACAGTGCATTGATTACACCTAACAGTGACATGTCACACAGGGGGAAAATTCAGTCTTATTTTGAGCACTTCTTTTCATATTGCATTCCCTGTACAGACCGGAAAACAGTGAGATATTCCAGAGGGAACTTTGGAAGACCTAGCTAGGTATTCTACATGAGGTGTTGCTTTCAAAGCCTCTGCAGAGCATCTAAAGAACAAAACAAATAAACAGTGTGGATTCTCTTTCCACTCTTCTCCCTTCCTTCCAAATGCAAATATACCTTTAGATTAAAAGACAGTGTTTATTGGGTTTTAATATTGCAAACAGAACAATATAAGAAGAGGTTCACAGTGACTTTCAGCAGCTAAATGCACACATGACTGCATACGTTATTTGCATCTGCAGTTCAAAGGGAGCAAGACTGACAGCTATAATTTTACAAGCTTGGTTGGTTTTACTTCCAGCTTAAAAACCCATAATCTTTGGAAGCATGGATAATAGTAAAACAACCTTCAGGTAGTTAAGGTCTTGCCAAAAGCAAGTGAGTATTAAAAATGTTGGATTAGGATGCATTCAGGTACCTGCAGAAAATGTCAGGCAAAAAGCACACAGGATGTAACATACAGATCTGCACATTGTTTCAAAAACAACCTACACTGGTGCCAGGAAAATTCAAGAATGGTACCATATGGAAAGCTAAAAGAAAAAAGCACAAGAGAAAAACTCCTCCATTACAGATTCTTAATAACTTTTATAAAGTGAGGATGTATTACCAACAGAGCACCTTGAAGTTGAAGAAATACCCAGTACAAGAGCTACCAAGAAAGCAACACTCATAAGAAGATTTTTAGACATCTATGCACCGCCAAAAGTGTTCAGCATTAAGATATCCCTAGGGAAGCAAGACTATCAATTCCTGTGAACTTTTTTAAAAAAGAACAAGCGAAAGCTGTGTTGTAGCCAGGTCTTTTTAGGAGTACAGAAGAAGCGACCATCTCTCACGGGTGAATGAATGCCTTTAAGGCCTTCTAGAGAAGCACACAGAATAAACAACAGAAATGAACAAAAGTTTACAAATTAAGATCATTCTGGACACAGTTTTGTTCAAATAGAAATAGCAAAGGTGGAGGAAAAAAACCACATTACAGTCCAGAAATTAATGACAGAGAACAGATGTTGCATCTTACAGACTGAAGAACATTATTTTCTCCAGGTTAACACCTGAATTTGAGTTCTACAGGAAAACAGACAAGTCGCTTTTCTTCAGGGAAAAATACTGTTCAAGTACCCAGTGAAGATTTGAGACAACTGTTAAGAATCATGAGGAAAATATTCATAGGTTCATAAAAACATGGTGTTTAGAAGCTCTCTTTTCTGTGCACTGGTAAAGTCCTTCAGAAGCACAAAACCCAACAAAGTAACCGAAACATGGGGTGTTCTTCAAGTTTCAAGATACCAAGGCTGGAGTGCAGCATTTCACCTTTGAAATAAAAGGCAGTCCAGCATATATATTTACCTGGCATAATGCCTCTTATGAGAGTTTTCTTTCTCTAGGCTAACACCCCTGTAAAACCTTTTGAATTTTCTGCCTTCCCGTTAAACACATCACCTTTTGCCAAAAGCAAAACAATTCTCCTATCTTTGACCCCTAAGCAAAACTAGAAAACATAGTTAGATTTTTCATATGTAATGATGGTTTCTATATAAAAACATCATATTTACTTCTTTAGCTAAGTGAAAACTCTACTTCCTACAGCTAACGGAAGCAGTTCTTTCTCCAGAGCACCCGTGTAGTTCAGTGTTTGTTCTCTAAATTTGGATCCCTTTCCTCTGCCTCCCTCTCTGCCTGGAAGCATCAGAAAAGATGACTGAAGTCCCAGCCTTTGAACACCTCTGGATCTGTACCTGGAGAAGCACAAGGCAAAGCTGTACACTCACCCTCAGACGCGATGCAGACAGCCTTGAGAGGTCACCTAACCCACCCAAGACAGGAACAAAGTGCTCCCAGCCTTCCCAACACGTTCTTATAACACCACCTAAGGCAGCTCCAGCTGCAGCTTGTTAGCATAAATTAAACAGAGCTTTTGATTACATACAGCTGCTACTCTCCTGAGGTGCTGGAAGTTCCCTTCTCACAAAGTCAAGCCAAAATAGGGAATCCCTGGCCAAACAGACTCCAGCAGAGGGACTGCAGGAACTTTTGTTTAGAGTTAAAAAGAAAATAAAGTAATAGAGTAAAGCAACAGGATGGTCAAGAATTTAAGCGGAAATTAAAAGGTTGAAGGCCCCTTACATATTTTTATTATTATTTTACATTTTATATATATATATACATGAAAGAAGAGAGATTGTTTTATGGTGTCAGGTGTAGAAATCACAGTCACATGCACTAAAAATTACTTTAATGTGAGGTATTTAAGTCACTGATAAGGAAGAATGATTTCAGGTGGGTAAAACAATCTGTCAGCAAAACTCAGGTGAAAATATTTGCTTTCAGGAAGAATGTGGAGGCCTTATCTGCAGATAATTGCAGAATGATTCTCGCTCAAAGTTCTGAGCACAGAAGTAGCCACATCTATAGGCTTCCACAGCCACAAGCCACTCATTAGGTGACAGAACACTGAGCTGAAACCAAAACTCTCCCTCATCATGTCTGTACCCAGCAAGACTGAACCAATCCTGCAGGTACTCTGCTTTCTCTGAGGACTTTGTGCCACCACAACCAGGAAAGCCCTTTCCTTTAGATTATACTGTTCATTCTCATCACAGCTGCCAATCCAAAAGCTAGCTGCCCTTTTCAGGCATTAGTTGGACTTTGTTCCACTCGTTAAAACAAACAGTTGAACACCCCAACCAAAACAAAAAAAGCCCCACCAAACTGTTTTTGCTTTTTATTTTTCAAATGCGGGCACTGCTGGAGCGACGCTGGTGCATTCCCGAGAGCATCCCAAGCTCTCTGGGCCATGACCAAACGAGAGGATCCTTAACGGAAACAAACCAATCTACCCTCAGAAGCAGTATATTTATATATATATATATATACACATATACACACACATACATATATACACATATGTCCAACTACCGAGAGGCAGACTGGCGAGCCGGACGGCAG
>VZRQ01002318.1:1180916-1245301 GCA_013397975.1 Machaerirhynchus nigripectus | reverse complement strand
GATTTCGCTGGGTGCTCCTGGCTGTCTTCTTTAATTTTTTTTTTTTTTTTTAATATATTTGTGTGTGTGTTTATGTCTCATCTGCAAAGCGCACACAGCCACTTGCACTGGGGTTCTGACGAAGCCTGCCCGCTATTGATGAGCGTCTGCCTTCCATTACTGAGGTTGATAAAACACAAATTTGTCAAATGCTCCTCTCAAACTGGAAAAGAAATAGAAGGAGACGATAAAGAGATACATTAAGTGAATTTCAAGAGCCCCGTTGTTTATAAAACAATCTGCTTCTCATTCACAGCCTGTGTTTGTTGATTGACAATTTCTAATGTCAATTTCACGTCGTTAGGTTATGAATGCTTGGTATGCTTTGACTTTAGTGAGTGATCAGCTTCTGCAGTGTTTTCCTGCTGCCATCTAATCAGTATCTTATTCTTTGGTAACCAATTGTGTCACTGCATTTTATATTAAAAAGATTATACCCCAGGCACAAACCAGTTCCAAGCAAAATGTTGCAGAGCATCCTTTCTGGTGTAAGATAAATGTCAGCAGACTCGTGAAGTATTTAAAGCTTACAGTGGATTATCATAGATGCTTTATTTCAGTAATGAATGCTGGAGAGTCTTAAGAAATACAAGGTGCCATGTTTGTCTTTATTTTCCTGGTTCTGCTGCTATGCAGCCATACTGCTATTAAAGGGACCTCTGTTACTTTTATTTATATAAGAAGTCGTTTACTCATATTCAGATTCTAATGTGTTTCTTTTTACTATGGCAATTTGAAAAGTCAATCAACTGGTATTATGCAACACAACTTTATGCTAATTCTTGTAATGGTTTCTGTAACATCAGTAATGAATGATAATGAATGTTGTGGTTTATACAAGAATTTTCCAAGAGCAAAAGTAATGTCTTCCAAAACAATGCAGAATTGCTTGGTAGGATGTTGATTAGGGAACTACACATAACAGCCCTCACTGTCTTCTCTGGCTGCTGCGTCCAATTTTTTGTAACACAGGAAGCAAGAAACTAAAGAGATAAGTATGTTTTAATAAGTATATCTTCTGGACTTCGGTAGCTGTAACTTTCTTCTTTGCTTTTGCTTCCTTCTCTGTACTTGTGGTATTATTTCCTGCTCTTTTAGACCTTGATCCTATAGCAAACTGTATGGCTAAGGACTGTTTGGGGTCTTACGTCCAGATTCTTAGGAAATCAGTCACCTGGGTGACTTAGTGGAATCATAGTCTACCATGGACTGCAGGTGGTTCATTAGTGCCTAACCTCAAATTAGGCATCACCTGTGTGGACGTAGCTTCGTGCCCCCAAAGCACTGAGCTGTTTGGAGTCATAACTTCAGCTCGGGTCCTGAGGCAGGTTTTGCAGTTCGGGTGACAGGGCCTGACTCTGCAGACCTGCTCTGAAGGCCCAGCACCTGTCAGGCTCTGGCACACAGCACCAGCAGAGCAGGGAAAGGGCAGGAGGGCAAGGGAGGTGTGCCCAGCACGCTGTGAACCCATGGGTGTCGGTGTGAACCCTCGGGGCTGTGGCACAGGAGCTGCTGTTTGTGTGCATGTGCCCACTCACATTTTGGTTGATTTTTGGGCGTTGAAAATGCGTGAGAATGGTTCAAAAATGCTACAACTGATTCATCACAGGCACTTGAAAATACAGCTTTTTTGTGTGCAGAAATGAATCACTCTAGTTAAAAATACCCCACTTAACAGCAGAATAATGGCTTGGGTACATATATATATATGTACCCACTACTTAATAGTTTTGGAGCTATTTCCCTTTTTTTTTGAGGAGGAGTAGGAGAAGAAACTTCCTTTCAGGATGAATGTGCTTTAGATGCCTAAGTCCAGCAATCATAGGATTCTGAGAGAAGAAACACATTTTCTTCTAACCTGATTAGGGACATTGCACTTCTCAGGCTCTTCATTCTTCCTTTCTGTGCTTTGTCCTTGGCTTGTTTACATGATTCATTGCTGGGGATAAAGGTAAGCTTTTAATTTCCAAGTCGGTGTAGCTAGAGCTAGGATGATAACACAGTCTCCCTCAACTTTTTTGAAGCTTTGGTAAAAGCCATCTAGTTATTCTGAGAGCAAGGCAGGGAAAATAATTTTTCCACTATTTTTTTCTTTGCCTGCTAAAACCAAGTATTAGCAACTCCACAAAACTATACAGATCCAAAGAAACAGAGAGAGTTGCTGTAGCTTGGCTACAAAGGTTTTGTCAGTGCTTATTCTGACAAAACAAGCAGGGTTCTTTCCTCCTCTGCTCCCACATCTGCCTGCCGCAATCCTGACATTTAATCCAGCCTTTCCCAAGGAAGGGGTGAGGCACAGAGATGTGTGCTAGCAAACTGCCTTGTGGGTGCTGGAGCTGTGTTGTGGCCAGTCTGGTAGAGAGGGTGATACACAGGAAGAACTGTTTGAAAGGTGATTAGAAGCAAAATAGCTCCATAATGCTGTCTTGCACCAGACAGTCTCTTCAGCCTCCTAAAAAGACACTGCTTAAGCAAAGGGCTGAGTCCCTGAATGACAGAAGTTCTGGGAGTAATTCTGTTCACCTTTCAGCTTGCTGTTAATTCACGTTCTTATTTTGGCAAATATTGTTAAGTGTGTTCCACACGTGAGTTTACAGAAGGTTGGGAGCTGAGCTTTAAGCAGAGGGGCCTCACAGCACACACCTGCCTTGACAGAAGAGGCATTTGTACATCATGGTCTAACTGGAAGCTAATTAGCTTTTAAAGGTAGAAAATGCATTCTTCAAACCACAGCTGATTTCACTTAGCTTTTGTTCTGAAAGAGCTGGTTAAGCAGCAACAACAGAATGTAACTGTTTCTAAGGTTAGTCTGGGTTTAAAAATAAATAGATAAAAATAGCTATGTCATTTACCTAGAGGCTGGATTCTATAAGTATAAAAATTTCAAGTGTCAGACAAACAGGAAATAATATTTACTTCTGCACTAATTGCACAAAACACAAAACTATAAACATTCTTAATGAAAAATCAGGATGTCAGATTTTAGCGGTATATAGGAACTTTATTGATAAAAGTGAGAAAAAATTAATTTTTTATTTTTGAAAAGGATGAGCTTCTTGACATGTTCCATGCCAGTACTGACACTTGGCCTGGAGCTGCGTGTGGTGAATTTCAGCAGCTGTTGCAGAGGAGTCTCCTACCCCCATGTAATTTTTTTTACCTCATTGGAAACAGCAAAATCTTCATTCACAAGATGTCCACAAGATACAGCAACTGAGAATGGGTTTTCTCTCCTCTGTAGGGTTCTCCTACTTTTTTACTACTTCATCCTTCTTAAAACACTTATTTGCAAATCCCTCTCAGTTATTTATTGCTATTTACATATATCTATATGTTCTGCACTGTTTTTATGTAAACTGGATTAGAGATGCTTAATATCTGAATCCTTACTAAGTTCTTTTATCTCTTATATATTCTTTTTATATATTTATATAGTATGTTTAAGCATATTGTAAAGTATTTAATCACGAATTTGTCTCAAATGTCAGTGTAGGAAAGCTTGTTCTACAGGGCTAGTAGTAGGTTAGGAGTTGTTTCTCAGTTATTTTGCTAGTTTGCATTAAGTGCATGTAATTCTAGTAGTACTGGGAAGGAGGAGGGGGAGGAAGTGTAAGTGTTGTGTCCATTGATGGGAGTTTGGACTCGGTTCAGAATTCAGGTGTCTTCATCGCTAAGCGGAAGGTGGAGGAATTTCTGCATCTTATGTTTACTATTCATAGCCAGAAACTTAAGGGTGAGTGTTGTTTTACTAGAGGAGTCCGTTAAGCCCAGTACAGACTTTCATTCAGGTTTCAATAGATGTTTTAATTTATCTAATTTTAGATGTTTATGAATTTATTTTTTTTAATACCACTGTGGGCTTATTCTGTTTCTTCCACATCATTTACCATCTTGAAATGCCTCTGCATCCCTAATAGTACACACAGGAGCTTGAGGACTTGTGTTTTATTACACTTAGGCCAAATTTGTAAAGAGTAGCAGGTTATAGAAAGAGAATATTTTTTTTTTAACACTGAGAAAAATATTTTTATAAAGAAAAACCAAGATGAGGATGGGAAGGAGTAATTGTTTCCCTGTCTGTTAGTTCCAGAAGCAAACTGGAAAACATGAGCAGCTGAAAAAGACAGATGCATGTGCTGCTTTCAGATTATCTGAAAACTGAGCATATAGCATAAACTCTTACAGTAGGACACAATGTCCTACTTCTGCGTGGTGCTCCTGCATTCAATTAAAGCTTTGTCATTGTTCATTTCAGTGGTCTCAGATCTTGACAGATAGAGCAGATATTGGCAAACTACAGCTTATTAGTTCCTTATGGATCCTGCAAGTCATCCTTGCATTCTGGAGGTTTTGCAACCCCATTTAATTTTCTCCTTGAAGTTATCAGTGACATTAGAAATGGAGGTTGGCAGATACTCCATGTGGGTGGTTCTTACTGCACTTGTTTTGTTCAGTCACTGCTCATAATTCTGTTTATTTAAGAGCTCTGTGCTGCTCTCATCCATTACAGTATCTCAGTGCCTTATTTTCCATCTTTGCTGTCTGTATGGCTTACCAGTTTTCCACTCCTTTTATCAGGCTATGCAGATAGTCAGTCTGCTGCCACCAATACTCTGGCCACTGTTTCTCTGGCAGGAGAGGCCTGTGGTGGCATGAATGACCTCATGAAGATGTCAGCTGAATCCTTAAGAAGGAACTACGGATGTTAAATGTTATGACTCTTCCCTGTTCTTTGTCAGTGTGGGGTGTTTCTGCTGCATTACCAGTTTAAGCAGTGTCAGGACAAAAGAAAAGAGCATTTAACAGGAAAGCGTTCTCTTCAAGTATAAACGTGTTAATATAATGAAGCCATCAGAAAAGCTGCATGAAAGTAATCAAATGAAAAACTTGTATTTAGGCATATAACATGAAATATGAAAATACCTTTCAGTACGTAAAAGTATATGGACCTTTTTCAAAGGTGCATTCTAATGAATTTACTTCATAAAATAATTATAAGATCTAAGGTAAATATACTTTAATATACTTTCGAGAAATAAGGCCCAGAATAAATATCTGCACTCAGAAAATGACCCCAGACCCAAGAGACAGCAGCCCTTACTCTAAGAACCTAGAGCTGAAGGCTGGTGTCGTGCTGCTGGGAATGAGTTCTGCCTAAGCCCCTGCCCGAGGGATCCCCAGTGTGGGCACAGGACACTCAGCTCTGCTGAGTCACTTGTTGGTGCAGCAGCAAACACAGGCGAGGAGTAGGATGGGTACAAGCAACGGGAATAAGATTTCACAAAGGAAAGAGATCTCTGTAGCTGGATGATTCTTCCAGGAAAAAGAGTTCTACCATAAATCACGCTTTTAATTCACAACCACCTTTTTACTTAGCTTTGTAAAAATATGCTAAATAGTATAATTAGCTGGAAATCTAATGCTTTGTTGCTGGACTAAGTGCAAGTAGGGGACAGGAGAGATGAAAAACTAGAATGTTTAAAGAGAAACACTAAATTCTTTTGCTTCACACAATAAACAGACATAGCCAAGTATAAAATATTGTCTGTTTCGTGCATTGTGAGCTGTACACACACATACAAATGGGCATGTTTAAGGACAGTAAGCATAAGGAAACTGAACTTGAGAAGTCTTTTCCTTTTATAATTTCTGAGACACACATACATGTCTCTTGCTAATAAAATTTGCAACTAGTGATAAGTTATGTATAATGTAGTTCGAAATTTGCAACTCAAATCATCAATACCGACAGTGAATAGGGGATTTAAAAGGTTTACGTCCTTGTTTTAAATGGATCAGCACCTCTTTTTACTTAGATAATTTAAATCACGTCTTTAAGTAAGTTTGTATTAGTAGTTATAAGGAAGACTGTTGAAAAGAAGATGAGTCAATTCTTTTGTGTTTTAATTGGTCACCCTTTGAAGTTTAAGTAGGAGAATCAATTTCAGGCGAGGATTAGAATTCTGAATAAATTATTGGAACAAGAGGATGTGCTTTTATTTTCCTGTCTATTTCTGGGCAGTCACATCCTGGTCTCAGTCTTCTGCCTTCCTGATTAGGAGCCTTAACTGTTTTGTCCAGCATTCAACACCACTGGTGAAGTTTGTTTTGTGAAAAATCCCACTATAAAAATAGGAAAGCAACAAAACAAAAGGACTTCCTGTTCAATGCCAGAATTTATTTCAGAATCTCATCTTTCATTCTCTTATGGTCTGGAAATAATCCTATTCAATTTTAATAATAACTTATTCCCTTCCAGACTGGGCCTAATAATCACACAGCCTAGTCATCAAAGAGCTGGGATATTCTGTTACACAGATAATCTCCCTCCAACAACCTTTTAGCAATCCTGCTTACGTTGTGAATCACTCCAGTATCAGTTCCTCAGAGCTTCCCAGAACAGCAGTGTGGGTTTGATGTCTCAGACAACACTGTGTCGCTCTGTTTTTATGAGATGACCTTGGAAATCTTTTAGACAATCTGTCTTATCTGCAGGTTTCATTTTTGTGTGTGCAGTTGTATGGTGTGTTAATTCCTGAGTTTCTGCTTTGCTGCTTGTATTGCTGTTCCTTTCTGTTTCATGCAGTGACGTACTTTCACTAAATTAAGCCTTTTTTTTTCAGTTTTTCTCACTTGTTGCTCCTTCCCAGGAGGATTAGAAGTAGACATAGGAAGTCATGAGACGTAAACTGTCCATTCTTGTTCCAGTGGTGATCTTGCACCATTATCTGAGTGCGACCACCAAGGGGCACTGGTCGTGTAAATGAGTACAAATACTCACAACTCTCATAGTCTTACAATACTTTACAGTGATTGATCTCAAAGGAGAGGGCAAGGACTGACTCAGTATTTTGGAAATTATTGTGAAAAATCCAGTGGACAAGTTGAAATGATGAGTAATTTTGTACCATCTGAAATCCACTGTGGAGGACTTGCACTCCCTGCTTAACTCAGCTGTTACAAAATTTCTGCCTGATGTATTGGAACCAAGGGAAAACGTACTTTAAGGAAAGAGACTTCCAGCTCTAACTGGTTACTGTAAAAGGCTTAGTGGTAGATTGATCCTAGGCAGAGATTTCTACACCTGAATGTGGGAGCTCAGTGGGACAGATAATCTGGAGTGATTAAACTTTTAAGAACAGGTGAAAGGTTGGCAGACAGGTATATATTTATCCTGCCAATAAAAAGTGCTGCAAGCTATCCCTGTTCTATAGCTAGTTCATAAACAAATTCTTTAGAAAATAGCGTATATTGCACAACAACATATCCAAAAGAGATCTTGGTTGTTTCACTGTCTTACAGTAATGTGCATTTAAAACTCAGAAAAGGCCAGCAATTGCATTCTTATAGAAAAGAATCACTTAACAATCTTGATAAAAAAATACTAATAAAAAAGGCAGGTTTATTTATTTCTTAAATAAACACTTATTTAAGAAACATACATGCAAATTGATTAATAAATGTTCCTGGCTTGGCTGCCGAGCTCTAAGAGGCAACAAGAATTGGAGGGGAGAAAAAAAAAATCAACTAAAACCTAAAACAGAAGAAGAAGTAAACACAGAGCTCAAGTTCTAGATTTAAGTTTGGCCGTTTGGTTGGTTTTTTTACTGTTTCTGTTTGCCATGATTTACACTTGGTGGAGTTATGGTGTGCTTTGCTACTTTGTTTCTACTTGTTGCTCATTGAATTAGTGAGGAACAAACCTGCTACATTGTAACTTCCTGTTTAACTGGGATATTCACAGCTTCCAAAAACATCAGTCGTGTAACAAGTGTTCAGTTAGTTTTTAAAATAAACATCTAATTTTGTTTCTTTTAAAAATTATTTCAGGCATATGGCTCTGGTTGTGACATTGTTATTCTGGCAAATGACTTTGAATGTGTGCAAATTATTCCCGGTGCTAAACATGGAAACATCCAGGTCAGTTGTGTGGAGTGCTCCCAGCGACAAGGCAGGGTAAGGATTTTAATAAATCTGTATAGAACTTTTTAAATTTGAATACTCTAAAATAATTAAACGGCAACATAATACTTAATGTCGTGAAAGAGTTAATTTCACAACAAGGATCATGGTTTACTCATCTGGGACTTTCTGAGTAACACCTCTTGTGTTAGTCTTATGTTACTCTGAGAATCCTTTCAATTTATTAATAATCTGGGGGAGGGAGGAGGGTGGAGGAAGCAGGATACCTCTTGTAACAATGGTTTTTATTCCTTTCCGAGACCTGCAATAAGAGGTGTCACAAAATGTGGCCAGATGCACTAGTTCCAGCATAGCATCAGAACTGGGATGGTTCCAGCCTCAGAGATGGGCCCTGCGAGCTCACCACAAACCCCTGGCTGGTTCTGCATTCGGGACTCTGAGCTCGCAGTCTGTTCTTTACTTTGGGGCTGCCTGTGCTGTCGCAACCTTCTCTCCCCCTCCCCCTAAGGGAAAAATAAGATTTCATAATAAATGTCGTGACACTTGTGCATCATTTCTGTATTGGGGAAACCACATCCTGAATGGGAAGGACTTTAACAGTTTTTCTTCTAAAAATCTTTTAAAGAGGAAAGAGGAATTTCAAAGATAGTCGAAAGTGCTTATAAGCATATGAATATTAGGAACAGGCCCAGATAAATACCTCATAAAGACTATTTTGTGTTCAGAGGTTTCAGAAATAAGTGGTGAAAGAAACTGAGGGGTTCAATGGCATATGTACTTCAATTTTTGTATTTACCATTTATCTCTTCTCAAAATGTATTTGAATGTTTAAAAAAAATTGCATTTCTTTCTGCTTCTTGTAACTATTATTCAGTGATTTAGTGATACAAAATGGAATCCAGAGACACAGACACTAATAATTAATGCATTAGTTAGCTGTGAAGTACACAGAACATGAGCAGAAGCAGTGAAGGCATCGGCTTTCCCTTATGCATTAAAAGTAGTTGCCCTAGAAGAATATTCCACATCTGACTGACAGTGTTTGTGCCATTGAATGAGATGTCTGCCCTGCTGAGAGTTAAAATCTGAAAGGTGGGCTTCCTCAGGAGTATGTTTTTCTCAACTGACTTAAGAAAATATCCCCGTAACACAGCTAATTGCATTTGTATTAATTTCACTTTTCAAGAACACTGGCACATAGAAGAGGTACTGGAAATTCTTTAGCTGGTTTGGAATACTAAGGAGCACTTACTCCACTTACCTCCTAACCTTACATTTGGAGTCTTCAACTTTTTTTTTCTTTCCCCAGATTGCAGCATCATATGGAAACGCTGTTTGCATTTTTGAACCTCTTGGTATAAATTCTCATAAAAGAAATTGTGTAAGTATGTATTTCATAATTGTAATTCCATTTAGGCTCTTAGAAGAGGCAAAAGTCTGCCTGCCAGTTATTTTTATTACAGTATGTCAGCACACAAAAGACTAATGGATAAACAGTTTCCACCATTCATAATAAAACTGGATGGGTAGACTCTTCCACTGCATGAATTGAACTGTGGACTGCACTTCTCCTAAGTTCCCAACATCTTGTTCTTGAATCTCATACTAGCATGACACGGTGACAAGTTGGTGTTTCTTGTTTGAAGAGGTTGCCACAGATGCAGCACAGAAATACAACGCAGACTTTGGTGCACCCACACTTGTTTTAACAGCACAGCCATGGCCGAGCACTCGAACGTTAAGGGTGTTCCCAAGCAGGTTTCACAATCTTTGTGGCATCTATACTGCCATCCCTTATGTTCCTGTAAATCTATGATCACAGTAGCAGAAAATAATCTACAGATATATTTGTGTGTGGGACTGGGCCAGATCTGGTTTGCAGGGCGCCCTGGGATGCGTTTACATTTTACAGAGCAATTCAAAAGCATGTTAAAACTAGATTTAGCAATCTACCACTGAATACTTTTGCAACAGGCTTAATAGCAATTTCATACAGAAAGAAATAGCAATACCTTTATTTTAGGCTGTTGATGTGAGGATTAATCCTCTACTGTTTTTATACTACAGCAACTGAAGTGTCAGTGGCTAAAAACTGGGCAATTCTTCCTCAGTTCTATGACTTACAACCTGGCCTGGGATCCTCAAGGTAATGCGTCATTTGTGAAGTATTTGTTCAGTATTTGTAGTTAGAATGACTTTAACACAAAATATTTACATTGTAATAAAGTCAGAATATGGAAATACGGAAATTTTATTGAATATGGAAATTTTAAATTACCTCTTCTGGGGCAGTGTTGCATAAAATGTGAGGCTACAGTTAACATTTGTTAAGATGCTGTGCCACATGTTTGAGTCTCTTATGTAAGATCTTAGCTTGGGAATCACGGTGTTAAGTTGTTAACTGACTTAAATTATCACCAATAATAATTTAAATAGAACTTCAGCACAATCAAGGTCAGCAATGTACTTAGACATGGATCTTTATAAGATGACCCTGTCATATTTAAAATGGACTACAGTTTAGCTTTCAACCTGTTCTGAATAATTCACAACAAAATACAATGAGAGGCTTCATCTTTCTACATGGCTTCACCTTGGTTGCACAGCTGTGTTGTCACTCCCTTCCAGGTAACAGGTTACTGACAGCAACGGACTTCTTGCAGCTGTGGGCCCCTCCTGCTGATGACATTCTAGAGGAAGATGAAGATGATGATGCCAACAATCAGATCAAGGATGATAAAGTTCTCCCGGTTCTAAATGACTGGAAATGTGTCTGGCAGTGCAAGTGAGATCATTTTTGTTTTAAGAGAAATTGCAATGCCACCTCACCTATATTTTAAAATGTGCTTTTAAATACCATAAAATTCAGACAATCTAAGTTACTCCAAATAAAAAATCCTCTGTCATGTTGGATCTAACCTAGGCTTGCTTACTTAAACCAATTTTTTTTTTGTTCATAAAAGTGTGAAAATACTGTTTTGTTTCATTGGAGCAAATATTTTTATGCTTCTGCTATTCATAAAGTATGCTTAAAGCAACAACTATAGACTACTTAATCTAATTTTTACTTCATTTAATATTTAATTTAAATAATGAACAGTAACACTGAATCAACTGAATACCTATGGAATAATATTTTGGAATAAATAGATTTAAATTGACTTACTTGCTCTTGTATTCTGTAGGACTGCAACATCAGTACATTTGATGTCGTGGTCTCCTGATGGTGAATATTTTGCAACAGCTGGGAAGGTAAGGACAAAAAAGAATAAATGAGTTTTTGCAGTATTTTTCATTTGTTTGAGAAAAGTAATATGAATAGTCCTGGACCATACACTCTGTTGTAGCCTTAGCAAAGGTAAATTATGATCTCGTGTAATGCTGTATTTTTGTGAAATGCCATGAATTTCAGCAACAAGAAATTGGATTTAGCTATGTACTGAATGACAGTGATACAGCCTTGTATGTTTTTATGTTTAGATATATATTTGATTTTTTTTAGATGAAGTATACTTAGATGAATTTTCAGATATACAGAAACAATTTTTTCTACTTCTCTTGAAAGGAATGAGATTGTTGTGATAGAACACATACACATTTGAACTGGTATAATATGCACATGTCTGGATAAATTAGAAGGTTTTTATTAAGTGAATTCTGGGTTCAATTATCAGTGTAATTTCAGGCTGCAATACTTTTTGTCAAATCACTATTCAAACTAAGTTTTCAATTAATAATTCTCTTTAATGTCACCCTCTCCTTTGAATGATTCCCTTTGGTTTACAAGTCTCAATAGGTAAGCATTTTTTCCTTGCACTTCCTGTTAGTTAAACAGTGAGATGAATTTTACTTCTGGGCCAAGTCTTCATGAACAATACCAGTACAGCAGTTTCCTTATTACTTGGGATTTTCTTTTAGTTACATTTTTAACTATAGCTACCTAACCCCCTGGTTTTTTTTTCTTTACCTAGGATGACTGCCTCTTAAAGGTTTGGTATCCTATGACTGGTTGGAAGTCATCTCTTCTGCCCCAAGAGAATGAAGAAAAGAAAAGATGCCCAGAGGATGTGCAGTTTTCCTTTGTTTACCTGGCACATCCCCGAGCAGTGACAGGATTTTCCTGGCGGAACATCAGCAAGTACATGCCCAGGTTCGGAAGCTGCCTTTTTCAAAGAGCAAGCAAGCCTTTGATCAAGTGGGGTTTTTTTAACACTCTGCTTAATGTTTTGCCATCAAGAACGTGAGATTTCTCTTATACTTTCAAGAAACAAAGTGCACCAACATCTTCCCATAAACCTCTGTATCACCGAGTTTAATAACAATAGTCAGGTTATCCTTCAGTCAGGGGAGAAGCAGAAATTTAGATAAAACAATACCTACTAAATACTTGCACGCTCCCCTAATTTTGCTGTGTCTGTGCTGAGTTAGCCAGGCAGTAATGCTGCTGTGTCTGCCATCAGGGGGTTGGTCTGTAACGTGTTGCTCACGTCGTGCCTCGATGGCATCTGCCGGCTGTGGGCAGAGACGCTGTTACCCGAAGATACTCTCCTGGGGGAGCAGATCTGTGAAACCACCACTTCCAGCATCGGCAGCGCCATCTCGCAGCCTGGAAAGCAAAAGGACACAATACAACATGCACTAGAGGTACAAGGAAATACTTAATTTGTCAAATTTTTATTTCACGGTTCTTAAAACTTGAAGGGTATAAAGCTGTAAGAATGTACGTTACATAGTGCCTATATACATAACAGAATAGTCTGAATTATTGCATCATTTTGAAGTCTGTTACTAAACACTGAAAAAGTCAGACTGCAACTGTTACTAAACACTGGAAAAGTCAGACTGCAACTCTGCATCCAAGCACCATGTTTTTAAAACTCAGTTTAGTTTTTCTATAGTTAACTAACAGTGATGGGAAGAGACAGTGTTTAATGTGGAATAGTAATGATGGTTTCATTCTGATTGGGTCTGAAAGTCTGCAGTTATAAAGACAATGAAAGGAGTAAATAAACTCTTTTAATTTTTAGTTACTTCATTTGATAATTTTGTTTCAGTGACAGTCTTGTAGTCTTAGGAAGTCTAAGCTCCTGGTCGACCTTAACAAGCACCTTTTTCCCATGAGAAAGTGCATACCAAAGATCATCTGCAGCCATAAATACCTGTGTGAGAATGTTTCAGCTAAGGCTGTGTGGGTTGTGTGAGAGTGTCTGAGATAAAAGAGCAAGAAACATCTGCTCTGCCATTTAGTAGCATGATTTGTTATCTCCGAATCACTGGCTGTGTAGTTGATCCTAAAACTTGTACACAGAAGAAACGTATAAATCCTCAAGTGTGTTTAATAGAGATGATCCTGCTAGATGACAAAGTGGGGGTCTGTTATCCTCCATCACTATCAATATAAATATCCATATAAAACCAAGAAAAGTTAAAAAAACACCCCACCACTCATTTGTAGACTATTACAACCAGACCAAGTTTTTACTTCTTAAATCTAACGGCCATCAAAAATTAGGGAGCTTGGGACCAATCACACTTTGGGCAATTAAATCAGTTGTACTCTCTCCATGCTCTCAGAAATTTTCAGTCATACAAAAACAACTCATTATAAAATTATACTGCAGAATTTGCTGCTTTTAGATTGTTCTAATCTTGTTTGTGAGTGTTGTGCAAAATGCTGTGTATTTTTGTGGTGTTGCTGAGTAGGTATTAAAGGAGCTTTTAGAAGACTGTTAGAAGAGCTTTGCTTTTGGGCAGATCTGATGTACGTGAGTGTTACTAATGCGCGTTGAAATGTATTTAAAATAATCCTTTTGAAATTAGTTTTCATTTCTTTGGTAGAAAGAAGCTACAGGCTTTATAGAAGTGTGACTTTTTACCTTAGAGTGTTTTTAGTATTTATTAATTTATTTTTTATAACTACAACAGACAATTCATCATTTGAAAAATATGAGAAAAGGACAAAGGAGATCCTCAGTTCTTGTTACCCACACAGATGTACTGCCAGATCAGCAGGGTACTCACGAGGTTCAGCGTCACATTTCCCATCAAGCAAATGCACTTGGTCACTTCCACATAGCAGCAAGCATCAACCCTAATACAGGTGAAATACAGCCATTTATTAGACTGCAATAATGTACTTACACAACATGAAAAAGGGGGCTGAGATGCACATTCTTTGCTTTGCCTAATCGAATAGAGGCAACTTGTAGGAAGTCTGCTACTTGGCATGGAGTTTTTTAAGATAAATGAAGCTGAATTTATTCTGAATACCTTCAGCAACTTTATGAGCAAATTAAACTCACCTTTACCGATCAGAAGGCAAAAGAAGCATCAATTTCCAGTCTGCTTGGTATTTGATTCTTAGGTTTGGGGGGCCATGGTATGTGATGAATAATTGCATCCTCCAGAATATGTAGTGATTAAAAAAATCTGTACCAGAGTTTTTTAGTGGGAAACCAGCTGCATTTTATAGAACAATGCAGAATATTTTTAATGGGAAATATTAAAGAGCAGTGACATGCTTTTCCTAAAGTCTGTACGTGAAAGTCAACACTGCAATATATGAAACTGAGCAGTTAGAACCACTGTCATTAACCACTCACATAAGAATAAATTTTCATGTAAATTTACTGACTTTAAAATAGCCTTACTGCTTTTATTATAATTAGATGTAAAAACTTGATCTGCATCTTACCTTTTCTAATCTTGCAGGCACAAATTATTTTATACCTAAAATAAGTGAAATGTATGTGTACATACATATTTGAATAAAAAGATGAGTAATTAATGTATAGATTTATGTATTTTATATAGTTTAATATATAGCTTTTTTATATGTTTAAAAATGCCCACAGATATTCCATCAGTGTTGGCTGGAACAGCCTTTAATATAGATGAAGGAAGTGGAGGCTTCGTCGTCCACTGGCTGAATAATAAAGAATTTCATTTTACATCCTCTATTGAAGTATTCATGCAGCATCTAAGAAAAATTTCTGAACAACAACTAGAACAAGATTTTGATGTTGAAGCTGAAGAGGAAGAAGAAACAGAAGAAAAAGAGAAAGGCTTACATATGAAGTTAGATCACGGTTAGTAATCTGGTCAGTTCTGATCAGACAGTACTACCAGCAGATTGAAAAATACTGTGTTTTGAGTAGAAACTGATTGGGAGATTCTTTCTCTGAATAAAATGGCACATTTCCTTTGTGTTGCAGATTTGTCTATAGACAGAGAATCAGAGACAGGGACTGGTACAGGCTCTTCGGAACACGAAGATGGAGAAAGAGAGGGAAGCCCCAAAACATCTCTGCTGGCAGGCCCACGGCTGCCTCTTCCCACGGTTTTGTTAGACCGGAAAATTGACTTGCTCCTAACTGAATGGAACAGGAATCCAGATATGCTTTTTACTATCCATCCTGTTGATGGTACCTTTCTGGTGTGGCATGTGAAGTATTTAGATGAATACACTCCAGGCATCTTTCGACAAGTTCAGGTATGGTGTACTTGAAATGGTTTTATTATTCTTGATATTAAAAAACATTGTGTCCTTTGCTGTAGAGCTGAGCATCAGTAGGAATTTCATTTTAAGTACTTCCTGTAAAACAGCTAGCATTTATTCGGGCTGAAGCTGAGCTCATGTATTCTAATTTTTTTCTNTGTTTTTTTTTTTTTTTTTTTAGGTTTCATTTTCTTCTAGGATTCCTGTTGCATTTCCATCTGGAGATGCTAGTTCCCTTAGCAAAAATATTATGATGTATGCTTGCCCTGTCTTTGTAAAAGACAGCAGCAGTGCTGCACAGCAGAAGACGATGGACTTTCCAGATAATACTCTAGCAAATAAAGGACCAAGCTTTGCCCAGGACAGTGAAAATGTGAATATAATTTCTCCTGTGGTAATGATGATTTCCAAACATATAGATGGCTCTCTCAATCAGTGGGCAGTTACTTTTGCTGATAAATCAGCTTTCACTACTGTGCTGACCGTATCCCATAAGTTCAGGTACTGTGGACACCGCTTTCACCTCAATGATCTGGCCTGCCATTCTGTTTTACCACTGCTGCTGACATCTTCCCATCACAATGCTCTGTTAACTCCTGAATCAGACACTTCCTGGGACTCCGACAGGATAAGCAGGATGATGGATCCTATGAAACATAAGAAAGGTTCTTCTAAGCAGCAACTTAAAAATGCAGCAACCCGTACATTCCATGACCCAAATGCAATCTATAGTGAGCTGATTCTGTGGCGAGTAGACCCCATAGGACCTTTATCCTACACTGGAGGAGTGTCTGAGTTGGCTCGAATTAACTCTCTTCACACCTCTGCTTTCTCTAATGTAGCCTGGCTTCCAACACTAATTCCCAGCTATTGCCTTGGTGAGTATACCTGGCATGTTTCCATGTAGAGTTAACACTGTGAGTTGTAGAACTAATTTGTTAAAATGAATTACTCTTTTATTTGGAGTATATTTACATTAACTTTTCAAAGATTTCCTTGTATTATGCAAATCGAGCATTTTTACTCCATTTGTGGCTAAGCCACTGCAGAACACTTGCTGTGGTGTGAGTGTGTGTGCAGTGCCTGCGGATCAGCTGACGCTCAGAACTGCTTTGTGTGAGTGAGCACTCCTTGCTCCCACACAGAACAAGGCCATGCCTTTCCCCAGCGCTCCAGGCAGTGCCCCTGGTGCTCTCTGCACTGATGTGGTGTCGTACTCGGACACGACAAGAACCACGCAGACACCGTTCTGTCAGGATAGGAGCCAGGGCCAAAAGAGGGGCAAAAGAGAGCCTGGCCTCTTTATTCAGTCAGTTAGATATCTTTTCAGAGACAACCATGGTTTGGAGGATGAGGTTACCACCTCTCAATGACAACCAAAAGTCTATCATATTTCTCCGCCGTAGGAAAAGAATGAAAACAATAAAGATGGGTAGGAAAACATGGCCTATGTTTACAGAAAAGTGCATGAGAAATTCTATTACAGGAATGAAAACATCAGAAGACTGCAAAACTCAGGGCGACAGGTGTGGTACTGCAAACACAGGTGTGCTGCTGGCTTAGGGCTGCTGGCCACACAGCTGCAGGGGCAGTGGCTTGAACAGAACTAGTATTTGGACCACTCAAACATCAGAATTATTGGGGAAGATTTCCGGCCAAAATCAGCATTATCAAGTTCTTTTAACATGCTGGCTAAAAACTGCTTAGGAGATCAAGAAACAATATTGAAATGCTTCAAACCACCAGAAGCTTACAAAAGCCCAGTTGGAATGCAGGATGTTTAAAAATAAACAGACTACATTAACTTTACAGAACTGCAAACAACACTTTTTCAGACATCAGACAGTACAGCATATGATGTGTGATGCCCTTGGCCAATTCTTCAGTTTTTGTTTTTAATTTTAGGGCCTTCCATTGCAGTTAAGAAAGCTACTTCTACAATAGTTACTCTATCCAGCCACACAGATACTTATTTTTTAATTATCACAGAGATGCTGTTTCAGTAGTTGTCATCTTTGTATACAGTAATAAATGCCATTTGTGCTGTGGGTGTAACAATGAATTTTATACTAATGCCAGGCTATAAATACATAATATCTTTAATTTAAAATAAAACACATGCCTTTTCTCTGCTTACACAGTTACATTCTGGGCTGTCTGTGTGTTCTAAACACAAATAATGAGCTGCCTTCTTGTAGTTTAGAGGAAAATGCATATCAGAACAGAAAATCTCGTGTCAAGCCTGCTGTATATACTGTTGAGAGCAAAAAGAGACACTCTTACAGTTTTTGATATTTTATTCAGAACTACAGACACATCTTTCTCTCCCTCCACTTTTACATCTACACTTTTAACTGCAGGGCAGAAGGGAATATTCATAGAGGTTAATTTTATGCAAAGAACCTAGAGACAGTAAACCAGGAAGAAAGCTATGTCTGAACAGTTTCCCCTTAGACTCCTCAGAGTCTCTGACAACCTCAGAAACCTGGAGTTGGCTCTTCGGAGCAATGCCCCGGAGGTGGCAGTGAATCAAACACTGCCAGAGGAAGGAATGGCAGCGTTCCCTCAGGGGTACAGCACTCTGGGCTTGGCCTGTGTGAAGGGTGTTTGAATTCAGCTTAGATTATTGGACTTCTCTGAGGCGTTCTGGTTACATTCATGAACAGAAAGGGAATTGTTTCAAAGTACAAATGATGGTGTATTAATGCACGCATTTGCTTAGGATTCTGCTTCAATGCTTTATGAAAATTGTTTGAAGCATGTTCATATACTGAGGATTGTAACAGCCTACCTGACCCATTGGCTGCCATTTTTTTCTTCATTAATTTTTTTGTGTTTTCTATTAGGTACCTACTGCAACTCTGCTAGTGCTTGCTTTGTTGCATCAGATGGGAAAAACCTGAGGCTCTATCAAGCTGTTGTGGATGCACGAAAACTTCTGGATGAATTATCTGACCCTGAATCATCTGTAAGTTTCATGTAGCAATGATTTGATTTGAAACTATTAAAATAAAACTAACATAACTCACTTTTTCCCCCTTCCAGTGCTTTGTCGTCCTTTAGTTCTGTGTGATTTTTGTGCCATCCATGTACAGGATCTTATGCATTACATCTTGCATTGTTGCATGTTTTGCAGCTGTCTGTAAGCATCAGCAGAAAAATTGCAGCCATTATTACTAAAAGTGTCTGCACTGAACCAGAATTTCCCATACAAGTTTCCTCAACCTTGGCAGGTGGGAAAAGGAAAAATAGGATTTCTTAGTTTGTCCTCTCAGGGAGTTAAGAGCGAGAGGGAAGGTGAAAACAGAAGAGCAAGACTGAGGTGTATCCACCTATGAGGAAGGGCAGAGATGATGGGATATGAGGGAATCAGCTAAGGGCCATATTAGCTTTTTTTTTTCCCAGTAACCAATATTTTCATTCTTTTTATCTTATTTGTCTGACATTAAGAAAGTAAAGCCTGACCTTGTGCTGTTATTATATAAAGAAACACATCTTTCCTTTTTTCCCATTCTTCTATTTTATAAACCATCCTGCAAGACAGGGCCTGTCAGTATTCAGATCAGTCTGAGGAACCTGTTCTAGGAGCAGTGACTGTGAACATTCCAGCAAAAATCAATAGAGCTTTCAGCCTGTAGATAAGCTGTACTGATTTTTTTTTCTGCATGTTGTGACAAAACCTGAAGCTTGAAGAAGAAGTGAAACAATAAATTGTTTCTCATTGCACAGATACATTATGTGGTGCTTTGCAAGGATAAATCTTTAAATTAGCAATATTTATATTCCATAAAAACTGGTGAATCACCCCCATGAAGGGCTGCCGACTCACAGCAGTGCACATGGTTTGATAAACACATTATTCATGGGTGCCAAAGTGGCAGCTGCAAGAACTCTGTTACGGTTTGTGCCAGCAAGAAAAATGGAAGCATCAGTTTATCATAAGCAACTGCAATTTTCCTCTGTCCAAAGGAAAAATGTACTAATTCTACTCATTCTTCTCTGTTTCAGAAACTCATTGGGGAGGTGTTTAATATTGTGAGCCAACAGTCTACTGCTCGACCAGGATGTATCATCGAGCTGGATGCGATAACTAACAAAGTAAATCAACGGTTAACTCTTTAGGGAATCACAGAAGGGTGTTTAATAATTTTGTTAATTAGCCTAATCTGTTGAAAGGAGGTGAAAGAGATGACATTTCTCTGTGGTGACAATGACTGCCTTGAATTTTTGTGGATATTGAGATACCTTGAGCATTTCACTAAGCCAACTTTCTGTTAGCTGCTAAGAGCTCAAAGCTCCTTTTTAGAGTACAGCTGTATTTTCTAAGCATAACTCTTGATGAAAACAAAACTCTACTAAAGAATGGTTTCCAAGGTATCATAATCTAAAGGAAAAAAGTTACAATCCCATCAAACCCAACCAAACAAAAATACCATTAAAAGCCCAAATCTAACAATAGATCTAACTAGTAAGAATGATAGCCAGGTATGACTTGAAGGTTTCTGTGCCTGTATTGTAAAAAAAAATTGTATCTCTTAATTAACACAGCTATTCTTTTTAATCAATAAGCAGGTAGGATAATTAAACCTTGTTCTTACTCAGTTTTTGATCATACACGTTCCAGTGCTGTTTTCTGTTAGCAGCCTGTGAAAACAGTGCATTTTACCATTCTTAATTAGAAAACTGTGGGGGTTTGACATGTATGAATAAGTTTCTCTATTGTCAATAAATTTCTATGTTTTTTAAGGATCAATAGTATAGAATCTTCAAATTTAAGTTCTGATTTACAAAACGTTTTCCTAGAATTTTTATAAATGAGTACAGGGAGTAGTGTCTCATCTTGTTTCTCTGGCAGAAAGGTTTTTTGCAGCATGGTGACTTTGCCATCACTGTTCTGTGGGGGACATTTTTTTCCTTACCAGCAGGGAAGGATTTCACCATGAGCAGCCTTCTCTGTAGCGAGGTAGAGTTACTGCAAAGAAATATGTTGCTGTCAGAAAAGATAGATGTTAAGATATCTGAGAGAAGGAAAATCTGTGATTCGTTCCCTTTATTACATTTCCCAAGCAATTCACTGCAGACATGTCTTCCCACTCAAGAGGGATAAAAGTCTGAGAGCTTTTGCCTCTGTCATTTATTCAACACTGAAGAAATAAAAATGAATCAGATGCTAATTCATCTGCCAATAGCTGCAGCAAAAGTGTTATTACAGCATTTGTCTATCCTGGTGGGCCTCGGTGAAATTATTTCAATATACAAATGATGAGTTCTAGAACATGCTGTTCTTAATATGAAAGGAAAATATTTGGGTTTTCTGTTGATAATTTTAAACTGTATTAAAGAAAGTGTTCCTCATTGGTAGCTAGATCGCACAGAGGGAATAATTGCATTAGTACCAAATTTTGCTATACTGTTCTGGAGGCATAACGATTGCTCAATGTTTCAGTGTGGCTCAAACACACAATTGCTTCATGTCTTCCAAGAAGACTTCATTTTGGGATACAAACCACATAAGGAAGATGTGGAAGGGAAGGAAACGGAGATATTTTTCCAGCCATCACAAGGTATAGCATAAACTGTAACTAATATGAATTAAATAGGTACCAAAAAGTGTTCTTAAGGAATACTGAAACCTAGCTGGCATGTGGTGATTTACTTTCAAATGAGAAACTGTAGAATTCAGTGAAATGGCTGTTTTGTATTGCTCGTATGAACTGTTGCTAAATGGTGTTAAACAAAGACATTCCAATTGCTGAGAGTGAAACAACTCAAATGATAGAGTACGTTTTTCAAAGTGCTTATGTTGCATCTCGAAATGTGAACAGAACAGGAGCACATTTTCTGCATCACTAGGTAGTTCCAGGTGATGATGTCACTACACCTGGCTTTCAGGTTAATACAGTGGAAAGTCACTGGGGAATAGGAGACTTAAAACTTCAAAAGAAAAATGAAGAAAGCAGGCAGTTAGAAGAGTCTTTATAATGTGGCAAAATAATTCAAACTGAATGGCAAGGCAAATATCTAATAAATTAGATTTGCCATTAATACAACGATTTTCTGTAAGTCAGTATCTACTTTTTAATTCTTCTGTTGTCATGAGCAAACAAAATGTCAATTACAGTATGCTACTAATGTTTCAATATTTTGTTTTGTAATCTAATAATTTATTTCAAAGATGAAAATGGGGTTTTTATTGTCAATAGTTTATAGAGAATCTTTTGCTATGGAAAAATTATTTAGGTTGAATATAAATTTCATGACTCTATAGGAATATATATGTTTATATATTACATATACAATATATTTAAATTACAGGGTATCGTCCACCACCTTTCTCAGAGAAGTTCTTCCTGGTAGTAATTGAAAAAGATAGTAGTGGCTGTTCTGTTCTTCAGATGTGGCATCTTCATCTCAAATCTGTGCAAGCCTGTTTAGGTGAGTGAGTGATTTTAATTTTCTTGGAGAGAGACATTTCTATCGTATTACTTAAGATAAAACAAATTTTAGTGGCTTATTACAAAACGAATTGTGTCACCTTTGTCAAGCAGAAGCCTAAAAATAAAAAATATTCAGAATAATGTATCAATGCAACAGAAGCAGTAAAATTCCTTACAAACACTGGTTGCATCCTATACCAATAAGAATATAAAAATGTGTTGATAGAGTGAGTAATGTACTTAAGCAGTGGCTTCTTTTTTTCAAACTGTCAGTATTTCAGAATGTTATGGATGTCTTAAAGGAATAGTCCCAGCATGCAATAAAACTGACACAGCCTGCACACATCACATAATTATTTTTTGTTCAACTTGAGCTCTTGTAAAAAGAAATAAATTTCATTATCAGATATTCATGCCTTGTCCTTATAAACAATATTTTAACAGTGTTGTCAACTTTTTTAATATAGCGAAACCAACTGAAGCATCTTCAGTAGATAATAAGCTCAGTGTACCTGAGCAGAAGACTGTGGATTCTTCTCCAGATGTATCACCTGGCATAAGTCCCATTCCACGATCTTCATCAATTGCTAACCTTCAGACTGCCAGTAAACTCATTCTGAGCTCCAGACTTGTGTATAGCCAACCCCTGGATCTTCCTGTTGGTGTAGAAGTAGTAAGGGCAACTCCTTCAGCAGGTAACTTTAAGGTTTTTTTCTATACAGTTGGTCCAGTGATTTATCTCCTAGTTTATAGGATTGCTGATTTACTGATACAGGAAACACAGGACTGAAAAGGTGCTTTCAAATGGTCATGCCCATGTCATGTTGCTCTTCCATAAATACATTGAGTCCCCACAGGAAAGCTGTTCCTGAAACTTACTCCTCTAATAGTGGGAAACGTAACTTTTAGACTTAATTTATTAATGCACAGTTTATACCCACTTGCTCATTTGTCAGCATTACTGTGTTTGGTATATAGTGGGTTTTTTACCGGATGCACTTACACCTTCTTCTGTTTGTCTTTCTGTCTCTCCTGTTGTTATTTTTTTCCTTTTCCCTCTTAGCTTTCCTTTTGGTAGGCTATATGAGCATAATCTTAACTTCCTTAATCTTATCTGATTAAGGCTTTGAATTCCTCTTATTGTACTAACAGCCCTTCTCTGAAGTAGTTCAGTTCCAGTTTCTCTTCTTTGAATAGTGAACAGAAATGCAGATGATAGCTAATGTTCAAGCTGTAAGACTGTTACCAGCTCTAACATTATTTGCCCTTATCCGACCCCAAATTAAAAAAATAACTCCAGGGTGTAAAGTTCTCTAGCAGTAGGTAGACAGTGCTATGTCTGCCTTAATCATATAGACATTCTATTACCTATTACTAAAAGTATGTTTGTTCTGGCTTCAGGTCACCTGAGTTCCTCATCAATATACCCGGTGTGCCTCGCACCCTATTTGATAGTAACGTCCTGTTCGGACAACAGAGTGCGGTTCTGGAGGTGCACTGTAGAGACAGAGCCCAACAGCAAAAGTGAAGAGAAGGAAACGTACCACTGGAGAAAGTGGCCTCTCATGAACGATGAAGGGGAAGACAACAGCAGTACAGTGGGCATAGTGGGAAGGCCGGTTGCTGTTAGCTGTTCCTACACGGGACGTCTTGCAGTAGCTTACAAACAACCCATACAGCATAATGGGTTTGTTTCCAAAGAATTTTCCATGCATGTTTGTATACTTGAATGTGAGTCTACTGGAGGATCAGAGTGGGTTTTGGAACAGACAATTCATCTGGATGATTTAGTTAAGGTTGGAAGTGTACTTGACTCAAGGGTCAGCGTGGATAGTAATTTATTTGTTTACAGTAAGTCAGATGGTTTTTTGAATAAAGACAAGTACCTGGTGCCCAGTATCAAGCATTTGGTGCATTTGGACTGGGTTTCAAAAGAAGATGGCTCACATATACTGACGGTTGGAGTGGGTGCCAACATCTTCATGTACGGAAGGCTTTCAGGGATTGTAACAGATCAAACCAGCAGCAAAGAGGGAGTAGCTGTCATCACCTTGCCTCTGGGAGGGAGCATAAAACAAGGCGTGAAGTCCAAGTGGGTGTTGCTGAGGTCCATTGATTTGGTATCATCCGTGGATGGCACTCCTTCCCTGCCTGTCTCTCTGTCCTGGGTGAGAGATGGAATACTGGTGGTGGGAATGGACTGTGAAATGCACGTTTATGCCCAGTGGAAGCACGCGGTCAAGTTCGGTAATGGAGAAAGTGATGTTTTTACTTCTGAAGACTCGACAACACAAGATCCATTTAAAACAAGCACCGTAGTGAAGAAGACCAGCGTAATTGATGGGGCAGGTATTGTGGATGATGTTTTTGGCACTCCAACTGTAATTCAGGATGGGGGCCTCTTTGAAGCTGCTCATGTTCTTTCGCCTACTCTACCCCAGTATCATCCAACCCAGTTATTGGAACTGATGGACCTGGGTAAAGTTCGCCGAGCCAAAGCCATTCTGTCGCATTTAGTTAAATGCATTGCAGGAGAAGTTGCAATAGTCAAAGACACAGAGGCTGGAGAAGGGACTGGTCCCAAACGCCACCTTTCTCGCACCATCAGTGTGAGTGGCAGTACTGCCAAGGATACCATCACTGCAGGGAAAGATGGTACCCGAGACTACACGGAGATAGACTCAATTCCCCCACTGCCACTCTATGCACTGCTTGCTGCAGATCAGGATGCCACCTACGTTTCTGAAGAAACTTCTAAAATACCTCAGGGCTCTGAAGACCACGCAAAGAGAAAAACAGAGGATCAGTACTCGGATCTGTTCCAGATTCAACCTGTTACAACGGAAGACTTTATAGATTTTGAGCCTGAAAAGAGGGAGAGTAAATCCAAAGTTATTAATCTGTCACAGTATGGGCCGACTTACTTTGGCCGAGAACACGCCAGTGTCCTTTCAAGCCACCTGATGCACTCAAGTCTGCCAGGCCTCACTCGACTGGAGCAGATGTTCCTTGTAGCTTTGGCAGACACTGTGGCCACGACAAGCACTGAACTAGATGAGAACAGAGATAAGAATTACTCAGGTTAGTAACTGACTTATTATTGAGTTGATATTCTTGTTCTTCTCAGCAAAGGTAAACTTAGTCCTTGGGTACTTGGGGATAACAAAGCTGAAAGCTAGCATCAGTTATTCAGGTTAGATACAGTAAGAAAGAAAAACAAATATAAGTATCTACTTGTAGTTCATATGTAATGAATAACGTGTAGTTCAGGTTCTCAGCAGGCTTAGAAACATCCATTCCTCACACACTGTAAATGAGAAGTTGTGTGTATGCCTGAAGTGTGTTTTGCATTGCACAGGAAGAGACACGCTGGATGAGTGTGGCCTGCGGTACCTGCTGGCCATGCGCTTGCACACCTGCCTGCTGACATCCCTGCCGCCCCTGTACCGCCTCCAGCTGCTTCACCAAGGTACCCTCAGGGGGTCTGCCTGCCTGTGATTTATAATGCCACATTGCTATTAGCTGCATGTTAATTTTCTGTTCCATTAAGGCCATTACCTTGCAAAGGTTTGGTGTAGGCTTCCCTTACAGGCACTGTAAATAGCAATAAAAGTATAGCTCTAGAGTAGAAGATTCTGACCTATCCAGTTTGAGGCATGAATAAATTCCCCAACCAGATACAACACAGATTGTGTATGTAATTCATTGTTTCTGCTGGGAGAATTAAGGCATTTCCTTACATGAGCATGGATTTATCTTATGTTAAAGAATATTTTATTATTTTCATCACAGCAGGTTTTTTCTTTGCTCAATCTGAGTAAATGCTGTTGTGAAATACTGAAATACCTAAAGAGCAGAGAGAAAGATTTCTGACCCAGAATGGGTCTGCTTCTGTGATAACAGAATACTTTACCTTCATTTTTTCAACATATAATTCTTGTACATTTATGAATGGGGTACTGGAAAATGATGGAAGCACTGAGGAGAAGACCTCCATAACAAGCAAAAAGATACTTCAGCTGTTCCTTTAACAGCTCTGCTTCCTGGTGAGGGAATCAATCTTGCTCAGATGTACCCAGCTCTTGGGCTGGAGATCCCACTTTGCATCCCTGACATATTACATTTGCTTATTAACAACTCTTAGTCTTCTGAATTGTGTTGGTTTATGTTACTGTTTAGGCCTGTCAACTTGCCATTTTGCATGGGCCTTCCATTCTGAGGCTGAGGAGGAGTTGATCAATATGATTCCTGCTATCCAGAAGGGAGACCCACAGTGGTCTGAACTGAGAGCTATGGGCATTGGTTGGTGGGTCAGGAATATCAACACTCTCCGGAGGTGCATCGAGAAGGTACTTGTTACTGGTTACAGATTCTAGCTGCCTGCTGTTAGCTGTGCCTACTGTACTAAATTTCCAGGTCATTTAATGTAAAAATACATTTTTAAAACTTACAGTTTAATCAAAGAATCCAGGAGCAAAACAATCATCCTAGTACTCCAAATCAAATACAATTACCTCAGAATCCTGTATAAAACCCAAACAGTGTTCATTCAAGAAATACTGTTACTAGCTTCAGTATTTTTAAATAACGGACTGCCAGAGGAACTTCACCTAATAGTATGAGTTACTGTAACAATTTTAAAGAAAATATTTTTATTTGCACATTCCTAACGTCCCACTGTGCTTGAGAGGGGTTGCTATCTGCAACAGCGCTGTTTTTCTGACTCAGTGTAGAGCTCTGTTACATAGGAATAAAACATCCTCACAGAAATTCCTTTGCTGCTTTGTAGAGATAATACAGTCTACCTGGCCATCCTCTGTGACGAAGAACACAGGTTATTTAGCTAAAAGCAGCTTTTATATTTTCATTAGTAATAGTAGGCTTTGTTCACTACAGGTAGCAAAAGCTTCGTTCCAGAGGAACAATGATGCCTTAGATGCTGCACTTTTTTACCTTGCTATGAAGAAAAAGGCAGTGGTGTGGGGTCTGTTTAGGTGAGTTCTGATAACTTTAAGTTCGATTAAATCTTAATTGAACCAGGAATGCAAAGCAGAACTCATTCAAGAGTAGAGTTTAATTTCAAGTGATGTTGTTCAAGTGATTGTATGCTAAGGTTACATAATAAATAGCTCTGTACATTGCATTTTTTTGTACAGGTCCCAGCATGATGAAAAGATGACTGCCTTTTTCAGCCACAACTTCAATGAAGACCGATGGCGTAAAGCTGCTTTAAAAAATGCCTTTGCTTTGTTGGGAAAACAACGTTTTGAGCAGTCAGCTGCGTTTTTCTTGCTAGCAGGTTCACTAAAAGATGCTATAGAGGTATCTGCTTTTCAGAAATTAAGTTTCAGTTCCTCCTTTGACCTATGTTACTGCATCTCACAAGCTGTTCTCTGATGAAGTTTTCACAAATTGTGGCAGCACAAATGGGATGGTATGTCCACACAGGTCCCCCTTGTGCCCTGCAGACATACCATTTACCTCCACACTGCTGTGAAAAGCAACTTGAAGCTGATTTGAAGGCCAGAATAACTGTTCAGATACACCATTCCGCAGTGAAGCACTCTTGGGAGTACCAGCTGTGACCCTTCTGGCAAAACTTTGTTTGAACTGCAGTTAAGTTGTAGCACTCTGTTCAGCCTCCAGCTATTCTGCATGACCTATTGATACAACATTAGGTAAAAATAGAAGTCGAGAGTATTCTGAAGCAGCCCTGGGATCCCTTTTTAGTGGAGCTGTGATGCTGCTTGCCACAAGGGAGGTGGGAGTTGTGAGCAGGATCATAAGCTGAGCAGTGTCTCAGGAGAGGATGGGAGTTAGAGAACCTTTAGTAGTCCTGCCTATTTATTTGCAGTATGCTTGTCTGCACTTGGGAATGCATTTTGCTCAGAGATGTAATTCTGCACATGATGGTGTGAAAAATACCTTACCAGTGAGGTAATAACATTAAAGTTGGAGGGTGCAATTATTCTACTAGAGAGAATAAAAATAGACATCTTTATCTTCTGCCATATGAATTTTTTAAAGCTATGTACTGCTGTGCATATTAAATCCCTAAAATAGAGAAAAGTACACGTCTTTCCAAACGGAAGAAAATGTTACTTGGGTATGTACCAGATTTTTGACCTGAAGATTAATTGATACTTCAAAGAACAGATCTGATGAGAAAAAAAAATTATCTGTTCTGTAAACATATATTGCTATTCAGCTTATTTTATAGGACTCCCTTTCCTTCATAAAACAACCTTTTCCCCACTGCTTATTGTAGGTATGCCTTGAGAAAATGGAAGACATCCAGTTGGCTATGGTCATTGCTCGTTTGTACGAATCAGAGTTTGAAACCTCTGTCACGTACACCTCCATTCTCTACGAAAAGATTTTGGGTTGCCAGAAGGATGGAAGTGGATTCAGCTGTACTAAGTTGCATCCTGATCCATTTCTGAGAAGCATTGCCTACTGGATAATGAAAGATTACACACGAGCACTGGACACGTTATTGGAACAAACCCCCAAAGATGATGATGAAAACCCAGGTAAGGGAAAAAATATTAATCTGATGGGGCAAACTTATTAAGAAAAAGCAGAAGGGGAGAAATGCTTTAAAACAATATAAATATCTATTTCCAATTTTTTCCAAGGGTTGTCTCCAACCCTCTAAGACCAAACTTAGCTCCTGCTCTCAGCTAAGCTCAGGAGAGCTTTGTTTGGCACTTCCTTACAATACTTCTCTGGTAATGAGTGCTGCTTGGTCTTTTTTCCAGTGGCCTTAAATGCTCATTCTTGCTTCTAGGAATTAGCATTATTGTAGCAGGATTTCCTATCCCGTCTCTTCAAGACTAATGTTAAGTGACAGGTGGCTACATAGGTTTCATATTCCCTATGGGAATTTCCTTGGGGAAATCTCTACCTGGATGATCATCTCAGCTGCTTTTTAGCTTAGCTGACTGCAATGTAACTGCGAGGCAAATGAGAGAATTTGGCATCTTTCTACTCATCCAGCTCATACCTTTATTCTTTTTGTGGGGAACAAGTAATTCTTTCATTTTGTTTTGGTAACTAGACCCAAAATTGTCTCTTTTTTTGTGTTTTGATAAATCTCTAATGCAGGAAATAACTGCAAAACAGAATAATACCATCTAAAAGGCATTTTCAATAGGTGTCATCTCTGTTTAATTCCTCAGTTATCGTCAAATCATGCAATCCTGTGGTGTTCAGTTTTTACAACTATCTTCGGACCCACCCTTTGCTCATCCGAAGATACTTCAGCTCACCAGAAGGCACTCTGGCCACCTTAGGTCTAAAAACTGAGAAAAGCTTTGTTGATAAAATTAATCTTATAGAAAGAAAATTATTCTTCACTACTGCAAATGCTCATTTTAAAGTGGGCTGCCCTGTACTAGCTCTTGAAGTCCTTTCCAAAATTCCAAAAATAAGAAAAAAGTCTACTGTAGCTGGAGAAAAAGATTCATCCAGTCCTTCAATCCAGGCTGATGTTTCAGATTCCAAAGCCCTACAGGATGGTGCTGGAAGTGGTGATATAGACTGGTCAAAACCCATTTCAACTTCCTTTGCTTTGGAGAGTGCTGTTGAATCTTCAGCACAATTTGACTGGAGTCAACCAGCAGTAAAATTTGATGATGAGCCTCTTACTCTTGATTGGGGTGAAGACAAAAATGGGTCAGATGAAGAAGACAAGGACATTGGGATAATGATGAAAAAATCCGATTCTAAGAGTGAAGATGAGAGGACCTCAGACACCAGCATGGCTCAAACACCACATGGGGACGTTTCTGAGGCAGGAGACACTGAGGTTGATGTTATTGCTGAGCAGCTGAAGTTCAGAGCCTGTTTGAAAATCCTTATGACCGAGCTGAGGACTTTGGCCACAGGTTATGAAGTGGATGGAGGAAAGCTCAGATTTCAGCTGTACAACTGGCTGGAAAAAGAGATTGCTGCTATGCATGAAATATGCAACCACGACGCAGGGGACAAAGACTACTGTAAAACCTACACCAAAGTAAACGGGGACCTGCTGGACCCCGAGGATCTCATGGATAAGCCAGACATCGGCTCCTACGAGCGGCACCAGATCGAAAGACGGAGGTTGCAGGCAAAGCGAGAACACGCCGAGAGACGCAAGTGGTGGCTGCAGAAGAACCAAGCTCTCCTCAGAGTTTTTCTCAGTTATTGCAGTCTTCACGGGGCACAAGGGGGAGGTTTAGCATCTGTAAGAATGGAGCTGAAGTTCTTGCTGCAGGAGTCCCAGCAGGTAAAGCAAGTTCAGCTCACTTCTGTTGATGAATGGGAATGGTGCTAGATGTCAGTTATGTCAAATGCATAAGTTTGTGCCTAGGTAGGTGCTGCTGATGTTCTGCAAGTCTAATGGTCACAGGCATTTTAATGTTCTTGGAGAAGGAACTCGGTATTTAAGTGTGCTGCTTTTCCCAATACAGATTGTTTGGTTCTGAAGAATCTGCTCTGTGACACTGAGGATCAGGCTACTTCTGGTTACAGAATAGAAATGTTGCTGTTTATGTTATAGCTGCAGCATTGTATGTGTGTTACTATGATGTAATTTTGGTCACAATATTCTATGTACTCCACATTTCCTAGTGAACTACATGATAATATTCTTCCTGCACAAAATCAAAATGTGCTCCAGCAAACTTGGCTGTTGGGTCTGAACCTTGTTATTATAGTAAATAATAACTTGCTTTTGACAGTAGAATCTTGTCTGTACTGAGTAGGCAGCAGTAGAAGGGGATAAATAACCTGGGAAATATATTTAAGATGTGAAATTATCTTTATTTTTAAATTCTTTTTCTCAAAGAAATCATTTAAAATACAAATTTTTTTTTTAAACAGGAAACTACTGTAAAGCAACTTCAGTCTCCTCTTCCATTACCCACAACACTACCACTGCTTTCTGCAAGCATAGCATCCACAAAAACTGTGATAGCTAATCCTGTGCTGTACTTAAACAACCACATCCATGATATACTTTACACTATTGTGCAGATGAAATCGCCACCACATCCTAATATTGAGGATGTCAAGGTAATTCATAGCTTTAATCTAAGGCCTAGTGTTTGATGACATGGAAAGACAGTAGGAAAAGATAGGAATGAGCACAGGGTGGGTTTAAGTAAGTTTGCTTTTTTAACAGTTTGACAGTACCATTTTCTTCACACTGTGGATTTTATTGAACTTTCCAAGAAATCCTTGCATTTCCTCTTTTTAAGAACTGGACTGGTTTTGTTGCATTATGAGGCAGAACCATTTATTTTGTTACTCCTGGAGACTAATGGAATTTATAAGCACATAACTGAGGTTAAAAAAAAAGAGATTTTAGATAAAACTATTATATAATGACTGCAGAAACTTCTTGTATTTTATGCATATTGAGTAGCTATTACTACATTGAACTGCAGTGTTATATAGTACAATTTCCATCAAATTCTTTATCATAACAGGGCATGCCTAATCACTGCTTCAGTATGCTCATTTACTGTGGCTGTTCTGTATTAGAATCCAGTTAATTATCTTGACATAATATTAGAAGGTGTTGACTGCCATCAAATTATCTTGAACAAAACAGTTGTGATTTTCTAAGCACTGTTCTGTAAACTTAAAGTAACATTCAGTTACTGTTTCTTGCACTTGGTTTAAAACTAGGACAGTTCTGCAGGACACATTTCCAATATTCTTTAGAAAGAAATGTATTTTACTCACCTTTTATATAAAACATATAGCTTATTGGTTCTTTTTATTTTAGGTGTACACACTTCATTCTTTAGCAGCTTCACTTTCTGCATCCATTTATCAAGCACTATGTGACAGCCACAGCTACAGGTAAAGAGGGAAGTTTTCATACAGTCCTAATTTTGCAGTATACTTTGTGCATCCTAAATGGAAATTCTTCCTGCATGTGACTTGAAAAGGGATTAAATGTTTGTGTATGGGTAAAGATACACCTTACACATTGCTAACCTTGATATGCCTGTTTTACACAGATAAAATAACACTAACCATGCAGGGTTTTTCAATAAACAGTAGGAAAATATGATGTCACTCACACTTGGGACAGTCACTTTCTCATCAGAAAAAAATGTCTTTGTATGTAGCAGTCAAACAGAAGCAAATCAGTTTACTGGGATGGTTTATCAAGGACTGCTTTTGAGTGATCGACGCAGACTGAGGACAGAAAGCATTGAAGAACACGCAACTCCAAACTCCTCTCCTGCTCAGTGGCCTGGTGAGACTAAAATAAGGTTACTTTTAGCTCCACTGGACCAGCTCCATGTGCCAGAATTATTTCACTGTCCTGTATGAGGGATGAAATAGTGGATAATCAATGATAGATGTTTCTAACTTAGTTCTCAAAATAGTAACAGCCTTTCACTTTTTCACGTGTCAGAACAAATAAAAATAAGCTTTCTACATGGCAAACATCTTGCCTGAAGAAGAGACCATGATCTTTAGGATAAACTTAATGATAATTTGTCATCCCAAAATTTTCCTCCAGTCTGCCTAACTCCCTAGCAATGCTACTTCTATTGATTGTCTCCACAGTACTGCCCTACATGTATGCTGTACTTGGTGCAGCTATCAAAGCAGCGAATTCTGATGTACAAGCATCAACTGTGGAACTGGTTCAGGAATTTCATAAGCACGCAGAAGTGCCCTTAGTGTTTGCAGAGAAGTGCAGTGCAAAAGTCCCAAACCCAAGAAGACCTTTTGTAATTTTGATCTTACGATGATTTTAAGAAAACATCTGAATAAGAGCGTCATGTGGCTACTAGTGTTTACCATAACACACAGAGGCAAAACGTTTTCTTCCTGTCCATTTGCCCTCCTGCTGATTTAATCCCAGAATTCTTCCTCTTTGCAGGCGTGAGTTCACTTATCAACCTGTTAAGCTCAGCTCAGGACGAAGACCAACCCAAGTTAAACATCCTGCTGTGCGAGGCTGTGGTGGCCGTGTACCTGAGCCTCCTGATCCACGCCCTGGCCACCAACTCGTGCAACGAGCTGTTCCGGCTGGCGGCGCACCCCCTGAACGGCCGCATGTGGGCCGCCGTCTTCGGCGGGGGCGTGAGGCTGCTGGTGAAACCCCGGCGCCAGTCGGAGAACATCCCAGGTGCTCTGCTCTGCAAACGCTGCTGCTTTGCCGTGTGTGCCTGGGAGTCAGCTAGCAGGAGCAGCTTCCTTCCTTTTAAAGGCCAAAAGCAAGCAAGCGGAATTGGAAAATTCTGGCAAGGAAATTGTTATGTTAGCTAAGAAAGCAGAAACAAAGAATAGCCTTGTAGTTGTACTCTGTGATGGCACCCAGCACATTTGGAATTAGCCATAAAAACTGTATAGTTATTACACTAATAATAGGAATATTAGGTGCTTACTTATAACATTTTTCAGAACTTGCATCGATTTAAAAAACCAGGTGATATAAATGAGTGTTAATACCTGTGGGGTTTTGTATGTGAGATGGGTGTTGTTATTTAACGACTGCAGTAACCTGGAAACAATATTTCTGCAATCAGCTTCTATTGCAAGGTAGGATTTCACCTAGCACAAGACACAGAGAAGAAATACCAACTTCATCTGGCAGAAAAACAGCTCATGCATATGTAAGCTCCAAATAAACCCAGGATTTTTACAAAGACATGAGCAAGTATTAATAAGCTGCATGAGGATGAGCAAAGGTGGAGACTGAATTCAGACTCCCAAAACACAGACAGATACAACTATTTCTGATAAAATTCAGCATTACCAAAAGTCACCTCCCACACACTTTTAAGTCATCAGTAGGCTCGAAACTTACGCAAAAATTAGACCTTCCCTCTCCAGAATATAAAACAAAAGAGTGATAAGGCATTGCACCATTACAAGTGTGCACAACGGGTATCTGTCATTCATGGAATAATTTAGATTCATTTAGGGCAGTTCTTTTCATAAGGTGACAATGTGAGTAACTTATATAAGTCATGTTCATTTGAGTTGTATTCTGTTTTCCTTTAACCTTCAAGCTGCTACAGCTTCTGATGTTTCAGAGGATGGTAACGAAGGTTTGTAAAGACTTGCAGTGTAGATGAGTGTTGGTAGTGGCTTTTTTGGACAAAAAGAATAGTTTTTAAATACCTAGCCCCCTTGTCATAAAGTAAGTGTGATCTTCAGTGTTGCCTGGCCAATAACACTTTGAAAAACAAATTCCATATTAATATTCTGACTACTTTTAAGGCATTTTAAATCATAACACTTTAAAGTAGACTTCAGTTCTCAAAAAGCCTGCTTTTTTAGTCAGATATTCTTTACTACCCTAAGAATTCCTTGGCTTATATTTGAGTAACTGCTAATTGTGCAGCTTACTGTTTAGTGATATTTTACGTATTACTTTATTTCTCAGCAAAGCTTCCGAGTTTCTTTATTTCTTTCTTGAGAAAATTTTCAGCTGAAAGACTTTTTAAAAGCTACATCTCCTGACAACTTAATCCAGTATGTAAATGTAAAGTAAAATGTATTTTTCATAATATATCCAACGTCTAAATGCCACAGTTATTGAATTTATCATAATTGCACTTTTTTGTGATTACACTTACTTTATTTAGGCTGGCTTTGATTCTAAATCAGTAGAAATTAGTACCAATAACAGTGGTTGTTAGTTGCTTCATTGATCAAATACAGACATTTTAAAGATGCAATATTAATACCAGCTCTTTTAATTACCTGAATTTAGCACCTCCTCTTCCATCAGAAGAAATGGATAAGCACCGCCGTCGGTTTAATATGAGGATGCTGGTGCCAGGAAGACCAGTGAAAGACAGCAATGTACCACCACCTGTACCTGCAGAGAGACCCTCTTACAAAGAAAAGTTTATTCCTCCAGAGCTCAGCATGTGGGACTATTTTATGGCAAAGGTAATTTAAAATGGAAAACGCAAGTTACAGTTCGTAAAAGCTTGTTTCTTCTGTGAAGTTTTAAAGGACAAAAATAAAGTGGAAATTTTGAGTTCTCTTAGTAGTAAGATGCAGAATATTATCCTCATGATAAAGAGCCTGCAAGTCTATTATTCACTTTCAAAACATGCCTCTTTTCAATAATAGTGATTAATGCTTTTCCCCTTGCTAATTACTTAGGGAAATCGATTCATAGCTTAAATTACTGTTATTTAAACTCTGTGAGAGTCGTAAGTGAAGTAAGAGAATAGGAAGAGATGAGAGTATTGTTTTTATAGCAGACTTTTGCTTTGCATTGCAGCCCTTTCTGCCTTTGTCAGACAGTGGTGTTATATATGACTCTGATGAAAGCATTCACAGTGATGAGGAAGAAGATGACGCTTTCCTCTCTGATGTGCAGATCCAGGAACACACAGATGCCAATTCTTACAGGTCAGCAGAAATTGTCACTATTTTAGAATAATTCTGTCATATGCTTGCCTTTGCTTCCAAATTTAAAAAGAAACACGGATCTTCTGCCCCATCCAATGTCAGTCAAATAATTTTAATACTGTGGGCAGATTTATCTGTGGCCACGGAAATGTCAAATTCTCATCACAGCAACAGTTCCCCATTTACTTGCCAAAAAAAAAAGGGATTAGGAAGCCAAAGTGGTGGGGTTTGCAGTTTTTTTGGGGTGTGGAAAACAAATAAGAAACACCCATCCTCATTTTTAAGACTCAATATAAGGTACCACCCTGCCAGCTCTAAAATAATGGTTTAGACTGCTGATTCAAGCATGCAGTTTTTAAATGAGGTGCAGATTGAATAGAACCCTTGTACAGTGTTTTTCTAAGCTGTGTATTTGCTTGAAGAAGAAAAATACTCTGTAGATAACTCTTCATGTTTTTTTAACACAACAAAATCTATTCTTTTCATACAGCTGGGCTCTTCTACATCTGACAATGGTAAAATTAGTTCTGCACAACATTAAGAACTTTTTTCCCATTGCTGGTCTGGAATTCACTGGTATGCTAACTCCTGCTTTATGTTTTATTTTTCTGTATATGTGGCTTCCTGTCAGACTTTGCCTTTTAATTCTAACTTTAAAGTTTAAATAATGAAATAACTTATTTATTACAATTGCCAACATGTACATTTCCTTTCAAGATTTTTTTTGGATGGTTATGTTGTTATGGGGTTTTTATACTCACTGTAACTTAAATAATTTTTTTTCTCTAAGCCTTTATTAATATTTCTATTTAGATCTGCCTGTAACATCTCCATTGGGCATTGCTGTAATAAAAAATTTAGAACACTGGGAACAGATTCTTCAAGATAGAATGGACCAGTTTGAAGGCCCACCACCAAACTACATCAATACTTACCCCAGTGATGCTGGTGTAGGGGCAGGACCAGCTCTTCTCCGCAATAAAGCAATGATTGAACCTGAAAACACCCCATTCAAGTAAGGACTTGTTTCCCAGCAAAAACACATCCTTTGATCACAGAAATTCTAAAGAGTATTTCCTTCTCACATTAAGTAGCCAAACGAAGGTTGTCTGGCTCTTAGGTCTAGCAGCCAGTGTTCTACAGAAACCTCTTTGCCACATCCCTTTGTTCATTCTTACACAGCTGCCTGTGTCCTGCAGCAGCCCTTACTGACTCTGCTGCACCTTCCACAGCTGCAACAAGAAAGGAAAATGAGGAAAGAGCAGAGGTTGGAGCAATCAAGGGCAGTGGCTGCTGCTGGGAGCACCCTAATCAGCCTGTTTTACTGTTCCTTCAGCAGCAGTTGTCTCTCACCCTATCTCAGCACCAGAAGAGTTGTATAACACATGCAGGTGTGTGGGGGAGGAGAAAGACAGCTGTGCTAAGGTCCTTTTAAGGCTAATCCTCCTGTGTTTAGATAGTGTCATGCCTGGAGGTGGCTGTAAATGCAGATAGTGAACTGTTTTCAACTCAAAAACAGCTTGTTTTTCTCAATACGTTAAAATACAACCGAGTCAACAGCACAAAGTGACTCAGCAGTGCCCTGGCAGCCAGGAGGGCCAAACGTGTCCTGGGGGGCATCAGGCCCAGCACAGCCAGCCGGGCAAGGGAGGGGATTGTCCTGCTCTGCTCTGCACCAGGGCAGCCTCACCTCGAGTGCTGGGGCAGTTTGGGGCACCACAGTGTAATAAAGATGTAAAACTGTTAGAGAGCATCCAAAGGAGGGCAGTGAAGATGGTGCAGGGTCTGGAGGTGAGGCCCAGTGAGGAGCAGCTGAGGGTACTTGGTCTGGAGGAGACTGAGGGCAGACCTCACTGCAGTTACAAGTTCCCACTGAGAGGAAGAGGAGGGGCAGGCACTGATCTCTGCTCTCTGGTGACAGTGACAGGACCCGAGGGAATGGCCTGAAGCTGTGTCAGGAGGGGTTAGGTTGGCAATTAGAAAAGGTTCTGCACCCAGAAGGTGGTTGGGTGCTGGAACAGGCTCCCCAGGGCAGTGGGCACAGCACCACCAGCAAAGTCCCAGAGGTGTTTGGTCAACACTTTCAGACACAGTGGAATTCTTCATCTTGAGTTGGACTTCACTGATCCTTGTGGGTTCCTTCCAACTCAGGATATTTTGTGTTTCTTTCCTTCTTCTATTTTGTCCAGATCAAAGGATTACTCAGCTCTTCCAGCCAAAAGGCTCTGGCATTTTCTTGTGAAGCAAGAACTTCTTCAGGAGACTTTCATAAGATATATATTCACAAAGAAAAGAAAGCAGAGTGAGGTAAACAAAGGATGTAGCTTTTTTTTAAAAAGAAAGCTCAGTTATAACTGTTCCTCAGTCTCCTCAGGATTTAATTTTTCTTCCCATTTTTCATTGACATTTCAGTTTCTCTCGTTTAACAGTGTTTGGATTTTTTTTCAAAATCAACATGACTGACATGTTGTTGATTGAGATATCAATTGAACCAAATGTTTTTAAACAAGACATATCTCATCTTCATGTATCTGAATACTGTCCCAATAACCAGAACATTTGCAATAGCAGTAATAAAGGAAATTTGGATTTTTTTTTTTTTTGGTGTGTCATACTGAAAAAGAAATTTAAATGTGCTATTCCTTTGTGTATATGTATATATGCATGAGTAATATATACATATAAAAGTAATATTATATAGTAATATATAATATGGGGCTCTACAAATTGTACCAGTTACAACTGCTGTGTTCTAACTGAAAATTTAAGCCAACACATAAATACCATGGGAAATAAGTATATGATTTAATATCTTTTAGAATTCCTGTAAGTATGGAGTTTGTGTGTGTATTACTCCTCCATTTATTTACTATATCATACATTTTGTGTTCATCTGGGAAGCATTATATTTTAAGTGAGTTTGTTTAGATTCCTGTCTTAGTTCCTGTGCCTTTTATAAAAAAGTTAAAAATACATTTGTCATCATTTACTGACAGAGTGGCCTTTAAAATCTAGTTTGGAATGTTTCATTCTTTTTTTATATTTGTTTGTGCATGTGTTTTGTGTTTGTGACTGTGTGATGTTATGTAGTCTGTAGAAGATCGTGTGGAGCAGGTCAAACAAAACTGCGTAGCAGAAGATCACAAAAACAAGGTAGTATCCCTTCTCCCAAACCTCTAGCACATTCTTAAAAGTTCTGTGGAACTGGCTTTTCTTTTCTAATGTGACTAACAGAAGCTGTGTGTTCTGTGTAGTCTGTGTGACAGGCTTTTAATCCGTGAACTAACTTCGGATGTCCTCATAATTGGGATGAGCGAGCACCTTGTAAATAGTGTTGCACACACAACTTCGTGTTTCTTACACTCAAATATCACTTTTGGCTTCTAGAACACCAAAGAGTATGAGAAGTCTAAAGTTTAGCTACTGAAACAATGCTAAGGCCACTGAACTTTTCCTGCATGAACTTTGTATAGATTTTTGCACTCTGAATGTACTGCGACAAAACGGATTTTCACGCTAATTGAAGTTTCTTATAAATGTTTTGTAGGTTGAAGCAGATCTTGGCTACCCTGGAGGAAAAGCAAAAATCATTCACAAAGAATCAGATATGATAATGGCATTTGCAGTTAACAAGGTAAGCCTCAAATACTACAAGAAATGTAATGGAAGATCTTAATTATAGTTAGTATAAATTTTGTATTTGTGCTGCATAGGCAAACAGCAATGAAATTGTTTTGGCATCTACACATGATGTTCAAGAACTTGATATTTCAGCTCTACTGGCTGCTCAGTCATTTATATGGATTGGGGAAGAATATGACAGAGAGTCTAAAAGGTAGGATTGTTTCTTTGTGGTTATATTAATGAGAGCATTGATTTTCTGTGAGGCTGCATCTGTAGTACCTGTGTTAGCACAAATGGAGTATACGAAAAATGTTAATTACTCTCCTTCAGGAGGTTTCAGGTTGCTTTGCAAGTGAGGGAAGGCAGGAGAATAATGACTGTCTTTAGGCATGTCTGCACTGCACAGCAAAGTAAAACCCCATATGGTGCATAAGGTAATGAAGGAAGTGCTGCCTTGGGCACCCTGCAGTTCCCTTGCATCAGTGCAGCGTGGAGGCAGCTGTGGAAGCTGGTGCTGCTTGTTCCTGTCCCCTGCATTGCTGTGCATGCATCAGCTGCAGCGAGCACTCCTCTGTACCAGCTCCCTGCACACACAGGTCAGGAGCAGCCCAACAATATTCTTCTCAAGGGAGCTTATATTCTTATATTGGGATCATCTCTTGAGATTAATCATGGGTAGATTTGGGCCACGTGGAAAGGATTTGTACTACACAAGGGCAGGAATTATCAATTTATAGCCTCATTATTGTCACGTTCTCTACCCACTGCCATCAGACTCCTGACAAATAAGCAAAGCAGCATTTGTTTGAAGCAGAACCGTTCCTTTACAGTTCCGATGACGTTGACTTCCGCGGTTCTACCACAATGCTGGCTCCTTCAACTGCACCATCGTTTGGAGTGAGTCAGATACAGCCATCTCCATCCATGCCCTGGTTAGGCACTGGGCAAACCAGCACCGGAGCTGGTGTGGTGAGTACCTCTGTGTGTGCAGCTCAGGAGAGCCTGACTCCCATCGTGCGTTATTTAGTGGAGAGACCTAGTGTGCACTAGTCATCATACTGTCAATCCAGTGTTGACATAAAAGGCCAACAGTGGCCAAGGCCTGGCCAAAAAGAAGGCCAAACTAAGCATTTTCCCATACGCTGTGGCACAGAATTATTGGGATAGAGAAAATAATGGGACAATCTGGGTGTTCTTTTTTATGGGAACTTTGATGTAGGACCACGCAATTAATGTTAACTTAACAATTTTTTTAACTAGGGGACCCTCACTGATGCCATGATGATTTTTGTCTTTTCTTTTATACCCCTGTTATACCTTTTTGCAACTTCTGTATTCTTGGTGCTTTTGCCTACATTCTTGGACTTGTTTGTTAAGCTAAGAGATGAAACATTTTAGAGGCTTTGCAGTTAGGGTGCCAGTGTGCCCAGGCCCCAAGGTCCTCTCCAGAACACATTTTGTAAACTAAGATAGAACCATCCAGGGGAAGGTTCCTTGGGGAGGGGGGCTCATTCGAGCCTCTTATTGGGGAATTTTGATAGATATGCTAATTAGTAAGACCTAGAATGTAAGACCAGATATAGAGGAGGGGGATTGGGGTGGCCATTGCGGGGGTGCAGGGAGGTGTATTCGACCTGGTCGTGGTGCACCCAAGGATCCTTACAATAAATACCAAGGTAATGCCCTTTTCCCCTTCTAACCGTGCTCGCCTCTTGATTTTAAGACCAGGAAAAGGCATCATCACCATGTAATAGTATAAACAAAATTGAATATTATGTGTCGTCTTTTTCAAAATTATTTTCATTTTTCTTTGTTTCCTATAAAGCTGATTAAAAGAAATCTGAACAACGTCAAGAGAATGGCTTCACATCCGGTCCATCAGTACTGTAAGTGAATCACTGGCATGGAATTGATCATTTTCTACAAAGTACTGTGCTATTACTGATCATGTGTGGACGTTAGATCTCACAGGAGCACAGGACGGCAGCGTCCGGATGTTCGAGTGGAGCAGACCCCAGCAGCTGGTGTGCTTCCGGCAGGCCGGGAACGCCAGGGTCACGCGCATGTACTTCAACGCCCAGGGAAACAAGGTGAGGACAGCACTGCGGGTTTGGGGGCTGGTTTTTATTCCTAAGGAAACATTTGGTTGTGCTGTGCCCTCTAAAGCAGGTTTAACTGGTGCCATGCAGAGCTGCTGGGATGCCCTAGAAGGATGGTACCATACCGTGCGTTCTGGCTGCATGTGGGAGCTTTGCAATAAACCCTGGCCCTTGTTCCCCTTTCTCTTCTCTCAGCTTCACACTTCCATCCCGTGTCCTATTTGCTGCGTTGTCACGCTTTTTGTTCTCCCTCTTCAGAAATCTCTGTTCCCATGTGGTGACCTTTTTAAATCACTATAGCGGAGAGGAGCAAGAACCCAAAAAGACACAGGCTTTGGCCAGAAGTGACTCTGTGAGGGATATGAGATGCAGAAAAAAGAGGGGAGAAAGAAAGAAATTGGGAGGAATAACCACCTCTTCCGTTTTTTTGCCCATTCTATTATTTTAGCAGGTCTTGTCTGCGTTTTTACTGACAAAATATTTAACTTCATTGTAGTTAAAAGCCATAAAAAGTGAATTAAAGGAGTTTGGGCATGACTGTACATAGCTATAAAACAGCAAAGGTGAAATAGCTGAAAATATAAAGTATCTCTCAGCATACCTATTTTCAGGTGGCATAGACTGTAATTTAAACTTATTCTAAAAATGTGTTTTGATTATATTTTGAAATATTGCAATCTTACTATTAGGTGGGAATCAATCTTAAGTCAGAAATTAAGATGTACTCATTGTTGCTGTGCTTCACATGAAGGGCACTCAGGCAGGACTCATGAAAAACTCAACTAAAAATAGAAAATACAAAAAATAATTCTAAATATTTCTAAAAATATTTTGTAAAACACTAACAGAATATGCTGCATAGAATATACAATGTTAATTGTTATTCATTTTGGTTAATTTTACCATTTATGATAGAACACAGTCTTTCCACAGTTGTTCTCATCATGCTTTTATGGCATGCTGTCACGGGTCTTACTTTTTAAAGCATTTTCAAGGAGAGTCATGCAGTAATGATGCCTTTGTTGGCTTTGGCATCTGACATCAGGATTTGAAAGAAAAGCTTCCCCGCTTTCTCCATTTCCAGAAAAGAACTGAGAGCGCAGGAGAGTATCAATCATTAAATAATCACTAAACAATTAGCACTGAACTCACTTGGCTTCTAAACTAGTTTTTTTTTTAACTTGACAATCATTTTTATTGCTATTCAGTTTGCAGGGAAAAGTTTGGTGGTTCAGGTGGGTGTTTCCTGAGGTCAGCAGTTTACTGTCATGCACTGAGCATCCAGTAACCACGAAATACTAATGCTAATAAATGCAGTTTGTTCCTTGCAGTGTGGTGTTGCTGATGGTGAAGGTTTTCTAAGTATTTGGCAAGTAAACCAAACCACCTCAAACCCTAAGCCCTACCTGGTAAGTAAACAGAATATTAATATTGTTATTATTATTAATATCATCATCATCATCAGTCTTTAAAATTTGAGACAGGCCCAGAGCATACAACTTTACTGAGACATATTTGATTTTGCTTGGCATACTTTATCAAAACAACTGCAGAGTTCCAGTGATACATCTTTGGAAAATTACCTGCACAATAACCATAAGCTACAGTAATTACAAATACTACTTCAACATTACCCTTGTTTAAATTAAAAATCAGAGTCACAAGTAATGACTTTACAACCCCAAAACTTAGTAAAAATACATTCTTCAATGCATTTTACTGCTTCGTGACAGTACATGAAGACCATGCTTAATTTAAAATTCAGCTGTTGTCATACGCTATACTGTGGACTTGTTCTTTGTCACTTATTGCTGTATCTTTTCATTTTATACTGGATTTTAATCCATTGTTCCATTCTCAGTTCCAAACTGTCAGTTTTTCAGCTTTGTTTGTGTTTTGCTATCACTGACATCAGACTGACAGTCGTTACTTTTGATGCAAACAACAACTGGTAAGATTGCATTTTTCTGTTTGTTTTGTTTTTACTAGAGCTGGCAGTGCCACAGTAAAACCACAAGTGACTTTGCATTTATAACCTCTTCAAGTCTAGTTGCTACATCGGGACAATCCAATGATAACAGGTGTGTTTCAAGAAACAATGAAGAATTTCAAGACTACTTATTCATCTCCCTTAACTTGCTGAGCTCTTGGGCGTTAATGTGTGGCTGACATTTTAAGGCTCAGTGTTTTAAGTTTTGGTACAGCTTGAACTTGCCAGATAATTTCTCTGAATATCATTCCTTCGGTTGCTTGTTTCCCAAGTTTAATTTGTGAGGAGCAGTCAGTAGTTAACCAGTTTTTTCAAGTAGTATTCCAAATGCAACTACTTTGACATGATGCTGTTGCTGGGCCTAGAAATATGTTCAGCAAAGCAGGATAATGTTTCTTCTCTGAAAAGAGTAACTTCTATAATTTCTTGACACAACCTATGATTAGTACACATTTTAAAGGTAGAAGCTATAGTTCTAAGAAGCATAAAAGAGCAAAGAATTAAAACTCTTAGTTCTTTGGATATGCTCTCCAATGACTGCAGAGTGTCGAGGGCTTCTTGTTCAGCTCTACCTTCTGGACTGCCACAAAACGTGAACACTTTTGGAGTCATGCCACCCCACGAATCACTCAGCAATAGGCCATAACGACTTCTGGTTTTTCTCCCTCAGAAACGTGTGCCTCTGGGACACCTTGGTTTCATCTGGTAACAGTCTCGTACATGGTAAGTACTGCGGTGGAAATTAAACCTCTGCTTCTTACTGACTGAGGAAATAGAGCTTGTGTGTGCATTTGGGGCAAGGGGAAAACCTTTTACTGGGGAGCAGGGCTAAGTATGTGGTGCACACTAATGCATGCACCAGACTGGTTCTGTATATTCTCTAGCATGATATTAATCTGCTTTATTATAAAAGTATAAAGAAAGAACATCTTAGAATGGTTTGGGTTAGAAGGGACCTTAAAAATCATCTCTTTCCACTCCCCTTGCCATGGGCAGGGACATCTTTCACTAGACCAAGTTGCTCAAGATCAGCTATACTTTTTTTAAACTGGAATTTACCTGAACTTTATCTTTTATATGAATTTTAGATGTATATAAAATACATAAATGAAATTTATGTGAATGTTATGTTTTCTCAGATTTTAAATTTGGGTATGCCCCTGTATTCTAAAGTAACTCAGACTGCATTTCATGCTTTCTTGTGCATTAGATCTAGGTGTCTCTTATGAGAGCAATAAGCTGTGAGCTGATAAGACATTACCCATATGACGGAACATGTCTGCAAAGTCAGAAAATATTGCAATTTATAGAAGAAATGCATTTTAAGATGGAGAGCTACTTACAGTTTCAAACCTATTAAATTCTGACATCCTTCTTCTTCAGCCTTCACTTGTCATGACCACGGTGCCACAGTACTTCAGTATGCACCCAAGCACCAGCTGCTCGTTTCTGGCGGCAGGAAGGGATGTGTCTGCATCTTTGACATCCGGCAGAGGCAGGTCCTTTTCACCTTCCAAGCGCACGAGTCGGCTGTCAAGGCCCTTGCACTGGATACTTCTGAGGATTATTTTGTAACGGGCTCCGCCGAAGGCAACATGAAGGTAAGGGATGGAAGAGCTGGGTTCTGCAGGAGGGTGTGGGGCTGAAGCAGTGCATTGTCACCTGTGAACAGCCAGGTGAATGCAGCAACAAAACAAAACCAAACCCAAACCTACCCTTGATGTACAGCCTGCTAGCTTTACAGTTACCATGTAAACTGAAATACACCGGGAGACTTCTAAAGCAAGTAGGTTTTGTCCTCCACTAAAGATTAGTCTTTTTAAGGCTGGGAGACTGAATTTAAGTGGATTAAACAAAGTGCACAGTTCTGAAATCTTACCTTTGTTTTTCGCTCGCTTAAAAATGTTCTGGCTTTGCCGTTGGACATTTGTTTGTAACACAGAGGGCGCTCAGCAGCTTCAACATTGTCTACAGTGTCTGCATCACCAAGTTCTATTTCTTCTCCTGATGCTGGAGCCCCAGACAGCCACTGCCATGTCAGAGTAGCGAGAAACAAACACCAGCACGAAACCAAACAGAACAAAACAAAACAACCAAACCAGAAATACAGTCCCTGTTTTAAGGGGCTTTTTAGCTGAAATCTAAAGGAGGGAAATACAAGATGGTAAAGAGAAGGTGAATGCAGGAGGACTGTTTAATAGGGGCTTTCATGGCCTGGCCTTGATGAGGCTCCTGCTCCTTAGGACACAACAGGCAGCTGGGCTTCCAACTACTCTGCATGTTTCATAACTGTGCAGCTTACTCTCTGCAGCATTCCTCAGCAGGAAGGCATTTCCAGCTGCTGGAAAGCTGACAGTAATCATCTTGGGTGAAAATGCAACCTGTCCATTTCTGCAGCTTTCGTGGGGGAAGCTGGGAGGAGGATTCTGATCAGGTACCACAGGGAAGCTTCACCCTGCCCAGTACCCAGCTGGGCCACAGTAAGGCAGCCTTACACTACATCAGGAGCCTCTCAAGACTCTCAGACTTGTAGTAGTTGTTGCAATGAGGCAACAAAAAAATACCCTTTAACTTTGCTGAATAGAGTTTACAACAGCCAGGACTCTTAAACATTAGGGGGAAATACAAATCCTTTAATATTCATCTCCTTTTGTTATTCTTTTGATACAGGTGTGGAGACTGACTGGCTACAATTTAATTCATTCATTTAAAAACGAACATGCTAAGCAGTCCCTTTTCAGAAATATTGGTGCTGGTGTCACCCAGATTGAGACTGTGCAAGGCAATCGTATCTTCTCCTGTGGAGCAGATGGCACGCTGAAAATGAGGGTTCTTCCCAACGCTTTCAATGTACCTTCAGGCATTTTTGACATCCTGTAGCATTCTGTGAGCTAATCCTGGTTTCTATAACGTCCCTTTAAGTAGCTAAAAACACAGTGATACACGCTGTGGAAAGAAAACCTTGTGTTTCCTTTCAAAGCAGTTACTGCGGCATCTAGTATGACGGGGAGAAAACCAACACTTTTACAACAGGTGTATTTTGAATACACCCATAAGGATCACTGGGGTGCAAATGCATGTCCTGGATTGGAAAAGCAAGGAATTCAAGCCAGTAGTGTTGGTCGTGGGGGGGTTACTGCCCCGCGACCCACACGCTGCATTTGGTGAGTGTTGTAAAGATGCTGGCAGTTGTCAGTCACCTCACAAGCACTGTGGCTCCACAAGTCAGTAAGCATTTCTGACGTGATTCTGATGACTTTTATTCCAGTTTTTCCCACTAAATGAAGCATGTCTACAACTTCTCATTGTAAAATAGTTTAGTTTTAATTAAGGGTACTCAGTGTATTTGATTTCTGCAGAAAGTGTAATGGATGCAAACGCCGTGGAACATGTGCAATCAAGGACGTACTGTGAGAGATGTATCATTTTATGCTGAGATTTTTTTTTTCCAGTTAGTATTATTGCACAGTTGATACTGTAACTTGCACATCAACACATTTTTAAATGCGATGGGGTTTAATTTGCACACTCTTTTCCTTTCTTTCTGAGCTATGTTTTCTATTGGACACCTGCCTTTACTTTAGGAATGTATTGTAAGCACTAAATGTTTGTAGTGAAGACATCCATCTTTCTAGTCAGCTTTTAGTTTTGAAAATCATTTGTCCAGAAAATACTTCATTAAATGAAGCTGTTAAGAGAATACCAATGGAACATATAATGCCACATTTCAGATGAATGTCAGGCTTTATGTGGCCAGCTAGTAAATAGTGGATAAAACTGGTAATTAAATTATTACCAGAGTATATTGTATAAACTATGCAGAGTTCAATATTGTTTGCTTGTAATATACCTAGCTACTGTTGTCAGATGCATTTTTCTGTTGTAAACAAAAAACATGTTCTTCAAGGACTGGAATGGATGTCTGTGTATTTAAATGTTAACAAGCTGTCTTATTCCTCCAATGAAAATTTTGATGTCTGTGCTGTATTGTAAGATATACTAGAATAAAAAGCACCTTTCTCCAAAGGTGATTTTAAATTGCAGCCTGTGAAGTAGGAGAAGTATGAAAAGAAAGAAGGGTAAATGTCACTGTTAAGTTTTCCCTTTGTAAGTTAAATAAATTACTTTTATTTCATGGAACAGCCCATTCTAGAACTCGTCCTTATATTTAAACAGATTTATCTAAATCTCCAGTACATTGACTGGATACTTCCTGAGTTAGCTGTAACCTGACCTCGGACTGTACTGAAATAAGAAAGATTAGCTGTTTACATTATTTTCAGCTGTTCTAGAAAAGCACAAGGTTAACAGAATGAAGTTCCACAGCTGCAAGAAGAAGAGAAAAGAGGTAGAATTTCCTGACCTTTCTTCTCCAAGAGGCTGATCCAAGTGTTTCAACAATGTTATGCAGAAGTTTACGGTGCTTTGAGGCAGGTACATTAGCTAGAGAATATCCCAGCTGACCTGAACGGTGTTTTCCCAAGTACATTGCTGACTTTGGGGCTATTTTAGCTAAAAATGTTTACTTTATTAATACCACAATTCAGTTTTTGAAACAACACCACAATCAAACAAACATGAAGAAAACTACACCCCAAACCCCCACACTCCCCACAAAAGTCAAAAGCAGCCCGCAGCACTGTAGCTCTGGAGTGTGAAGTGTCACCCCCTTTATACAGGTATAGATAGAATTGTTAGCCTATGAGTTTTGATGTATACACTAGTTCAAAGTATTAATTATGATTTTTTGTTCCCTTCTGCATCTCTCTCCTTAGCATGCAAGGCCTTAGTGATAACAGCAAGTATCCTGAGAAGAGCCCAGCCATCCCTCTGACACACACTGGAGCTTAGCTGCAGCAGAGGAATTCTTCCAGCACATTTGCTAGACAAGGTTTTGCAGGCACAGACATTCCCAAATTCATTAATGCCTTTGACAGTGCCTGGATCACACAGGTATTAAACAGCTCAGTGCAGTTCAGGATTGAAATAACACTTGGCTTCTAAATATTTGGGTGCGTTCCATGAACTTCAGCAATATCCACAGGCAGCTTAGAAATTCAGGTAGGGGTTTTCCAAGAGCATGGTTTTGAATCCAGATACATAAAACAACAGTAGAGAGTTTTGTTCCAGTGTTAAATTCAGAAATCTTAAACACCAGAACAAAATTAATGACAAAAAGTTCTTATGGTTTCTCACCTCTAGCTCTCAAAAATGTGAATGTGAATTGGCAGTCTCTAACTTATGGTTAATAACAGATTAAGTCACTAAGCAGTGTGATGATTCTTAAAATAGCAGCAAGAAAATATACCCTTCATTTTATGCTTTCATTTGTATGGATGAGTATGGGGACATGTTATTTTAGAAATATGCCTTACTGTAATTAAATAGTTATAAGCAAGTTATACTGGTATGGTTTGCATGGCAGTGAGGGGCAAGGAAGAGTCTGCAGCAACAAAAGAAACTCAAATACTGTCAAAAATGAAATTTGACTCATAAAGGTTATGTCTTTAATTTTAAACCTTGCTACTTTTCATCCGACTCTCCATTTAAGAAACACGATTCATGTGTGTTCAGTGTTTAATGTCATTATTCCTATTTTCCTTGTACTTTAGCTGGATTTTGCTTTCGATTATTAACACTTGATTTGACTTGTCAAACATGAAGCTTTCTGCTTCTTTTCCTATTTAAACAAGTATTTCCATTCCCATTATTTGTCCAGAAAAAATGTTCACAGAGAATCCATGGAAATTTAATGAAGGTGACAAAGGTATTTGTACACAAAAGTTCATTATTTAGGTGTTTGTATTAGACCATCATCACTGACTAGGAAATGACTGCAGAGAAGATGATTGTAAATAAAAGTTACAAATAGTCTCTGCTGAGCACGTGACCATGGAATAATCAGTGTACATTAGACAATTATCAGCTGAATAATGGGAAAAAACAAAAGTGTGTCTGTGCTGCATGCCAGCTGCAATAGCGAACAACAATTTTTTAGAAGGATGAGGATGTGCTCTGTGAGTGAAGTGTGTTTACACAGAGGCACCTGATCTCCCTTCTGTGCACACTCGCAAACCCCCAGCAGCAAACAGAAAATGATACCAAGTGAAGAGACCCCCAGGTGTGTGCCACTGAGCTTCCCACAGAGCCTTTAGTCAGCGGTGGCCTGTGGAGAGGGATTCATCACCAAAATGCACAGGGTACATCCACAAGCTCCCGTTCTCCCACGTGTACAGGTGCCTGTCCCGCACGCTGTAGGAAAGCATTGCCAGAACAGACTGTGAGGAGCGTAGCTTAAACCTCGCCTCGATCTGCTTCCCGCTCAGTAAATCGAAAGCAAAGCTCACTGTCATGTCCTTGGTGTCAGTAACATACACAATGCCCCGAGCTACGAACGCGTTACCAGCCTTGCTTTTGGGGTAGGTGGTGTTGATGTGCCGATGGACCGAAAACCTCTCCTCGTTAACGTGTGCTACCATGATCGTTTCGTCAGGGCTTGAGGCATATATAATCCAGAGCCCCTTCTCATCCACTGCTACTTTGAAATACGTCTTGGAGTTAGAGAAGAGGTAGTTCCGGCCCTGGTGTAAGGCTTTTCTGATGGGCAGGGCGCCCAGCGAGGCTGTATCAAGCCCGAATCTGAAATGAGATGCAGCAAGGATTCAGCAAGGGTGATCAGAGCTCGTCTCCACACACACGGGGTGGGGAATCACTGAGAGAGGTGGTGTGGAAAATACTAGCTCAAGGACCATTCTGATGTCTTTTAAGATGAAAATCTCAAAGAACCTTCCGAAACACCAGGAGAAAATTCCAAAGGGATAACCAATCTGGAAGGTGCACAAGAGCGTGGATTTGCTTTGGTAGGTTGCACTTTATTTAGTCTATGAGCTTTATTATCACTAGGATGAAAGAAGCAACTAAAAGAAATGGGTATGAAAAAGAATTGGATATGAGGTGAAGACCCAAAATTGGGAAATGGAATCTGTTCAAAGTTTGGTTTTGACTAGGTGGGAACTACAGGGAGAAAATGTGATTGACCAAAGCAGCATGAATTCTGGGCAGCTTCACCTAGTCTTAAGGTTCCTCTGATGAAAACAGTTCCGATAATGCACTGATTTACTCAAGCAGACATCAAAGGAATAAAAATTCTACTTTTGCAGAGCCAAAACTGTGACCTTATGCTGGCCTCAATGGGACAGCCTGCATACTTCCACCTCTGATGTATAAAATTGTTTTTATTCCTTGAAATTCCGTAATAGGTTGATAATCTGAGGGCAGCAGCAGTGAGCAGCTAAATCACGTTCCTCTACTGGTTTAGGAGGGTAATCAGCTCCTCCTGAGACACACGTGCTGTCAGCATTGAATCACCCAGTGCCACTGTGCTGCAGCAAAGGCAGGGAGAGCGTGGCTTTGTCTTTTTCAAAGATGCCCTCTGCAAAGAAGGACATTTCAGTGTCTGACTTCTCCTTCACTGTATAGCTCCATCCTTCAAATAGAGGAAGGAAAAATACTGCTCAATACAGGAATCTGCTGCACTTACAAGTATTTTTTCTGAAAAGACAGGCTTAATCACAGGAACAGTTCAGATCCAGGAACAATGCAATACTGCAAGGACAATTGTTCTGTTTAGGCTGCATTGATAGCATCTACTGGAAAAATCATCCTAAGAGAAGTCAGGAATAACCAACTTAGATCATTCCCCTCAGCTTTTGTAAAACTCACATCTGCAGCACCTCCATACTCCAGCAGCATGTATGTGCAGTAAAAAACAGTTAAAAGCTGGAGAAGATTTGACAAATGTGTGTGTCAACCCAGTTACTCTTGTTAATTGCTTCACATCTGCAAATAACCTTGTGCCAGGGGTAGAAGGACAGCCCTTAACAGGACTAGTCACTCAGAAATGCAGATTTTCTTCATGATTCTTTTCTATAAAGAGCCAACGAGATAGAAAGCATCTCAAGATTCATTAGAAATACACAAATTCTGCAGCACACAACACCCTGTCTTTTCCTGTTTTATGTGAAAATTCTGAAGGGAGCAATGAAGTGAGGTTTCATTCCCAGGTTCTCTTGGGCTCCCCCAGTTAAGGATAGTCCAGCCTGGAACTCCAGATGCTTCCAAAATTCTTTAATCTTCTGACATCTTGGGGTAAATGACAAGATCCTGTCTAATAGTTTCATCAACCACCGGAACTCAAGACAAAAACACTTTCCTGATCACTAATACCAATGAAGTCAATCAAAAATAACAGAGATAGTAAAGCATGTTATGAAACAAAGTAAAGAAAATGAAACCATCACAGCGCTGGGGGGGTCTGACCATCAAGAGAGAACCTGCCAAAGGTCACACAAACCTAGTTTTACCAGCTTTTAAATGTGACAAGAAACTCCTTTTGAATGTTTTTTTCAACATTTGCAAAATGGACTAACCAGATCCTCACCTATCATTTCCATTAAAACAATACAAAAACTCCCAGAAGCTTTTATGGAGCCCAAAATCGAGGACTTCACTGTCACAGAATCCATAGTGCCTCATACTGTCTGTGCTGAAGGTGAATAATCTGAATGAAGAACAGAAAGGCCATTTCATAGCAGCTCCTTGAGAGGATTTGAAAATTCCACAGATGGTTTGTGTTCGTCTCTAGGTGAAGTCATTTCCCAGCTAAGCAAGCAAAGGTGAGGGATCTCTGCCCTGTCACTGTGCATTGCTTAGACACTGATGGTCCTTTACAGACCACCAGGGACAGAGCTGAAAGATATTAAAAGGAGGCTGCCAAAAAGCAAGCTTGTGCTTGGCAGAATAAATATTATAGAATCCCTGCAGCTTGCTCACATTCCTTGGCATCCACACGAATATAGGAAGGCAGCACTCACACCTGCTTGGGAACAGACATCAAAGTATAGTAAATGTTCTTGGCTCAGACATCAGAGTCGTGTAAGAACTTGAAAGCACAAGCAATCTTTCACTTGCCCTTTGACTGTCTCTGGCTCTTCCCACAAGGTGAGATTTTGGGGTTGATTTGTATTGTTTGTCTCTGTCCTCAGGAGAAACTGAAACAAGAGATGTAATCCCCAGCTCCAGTTCAGGGAGATACATCAGAAGAGCAGTAGAAACTTCTTATTAGGAGGAAATCAAACGCTGGAGCCGCTCCTCCCCGGTGGAATGTGCAATTCTCCTGGTCACCCTGTCCTCAGCAGGTGCCACAGTGCATCATCCCTGTGTGCCAGCAGCATTCCCTGCTGCAGCCAGCCAGAGCAGGGCACAGCAAGGGCTCTGCAGAGCTGAGTTTCATGAGTGGGCCCCAGTCACAAAACCACCCACCGGTGCCTCCCACCCTGCAGCTGAACCACCTCTGACTCATATGCAGGTAGATGCACAGCTTATTCTTCTAAACCTAATCCTTTCTTCTGGTACCCAAATTCCTCAGTCAGGTCTCATTTCTTTGGTGTGATTATGAACACAGCAAAGAATCCAAGCTGAAGAACACCCACAGCAATGTAATGAACACCAGAACCTGTTGGATCCCAGGACAGCTGAGAGGAGAATCTGTTGTCCTCTGTGCACATGGCACGTTGTTCATCCTGGGGCCCCACTGCTCTGTGATTTGGTGACTGCAGAGGTGAACCCCTGAGACACAGAGCTCAACAATGCCCCAAGAACTGTCAGAGCAGAGCAGTGGTCTGGGGCTACTCCCCCAGCTTCCCTCCTCCCACCACATCTGCACGCACAGGCGGCAGGCTGCTGGCCTGCCTTCTGGGTACAGATTGCAAAGAATGAGGCGTTCTGTTCTGGAAAGAGCTCTGAACCATTCCTCCACTCTGAGGTCGGACCAAAAAGAAACACAAAATGCTACAAGGAGAATTGCCTGCTTTTCTGAGGTTCACCTCTGGCACCCAAACCCTTCGCTCCTCCTCCCACGGCATCACTTGTGTTAGGCCAGCTATCTCTGACTTACTTCCAAATGGCACTGGTTCCTGCCTTCTGGTAGTAGAGATGATTGTTTTGTACTGCATGCCCACATCCATGGAAGAATCCTCTGATGTTAATGACCCTGTAGCTGTCATTCAGCAAGGCATTGGAATTCTCATACTCTTTTATGGAGCTTCCTAAACAAAGGGGAAAACATGTTTAAAAGAAAAGGGTTATCAATTGGTCCATCTAATTTTGAAATCTCTATCCTAAAGTTCAGTCCCTACTGAAAGTCCATCTCAATCAGCTGTCTGACAGACAACAACTGTGCTTGCCTTTTCAATATTGATTCAGCTTGCTGGAATGTGAGAAAAGAATCCAGAGACACACAAAAAAATCTATAGAGGAGATGATCAAGAGCCTGCTTTCCACAGACCTAATGGGCCCTCATTCTGAACACAGTTGATGGGTATGCAGAAATATTTCCTTTTCACACTTAGGCCCTGGACATTTTCCTGCTCTACATGTAGCTTATGCAGCATCTGACTCATTTTCATGCCTAGCTAAATGAAAAGGCAAAACTCTGAGCTATACTTTGGGGAAGTAAAACCATAGGAAACAGAAACTCCTGAAAGAAAAGGATAAAAAGCCATGAACAATAGACATTTAAACTTGGATTGGTTATTAAAAAAAATCAAAACAGAACAAAAACCAAACATCAAGCTATTTTCAAAATCTGATGTTGACTCACTCTGAAAATGTCTAAAGATACTACAAATGCCTGCAGCCATATGTGCAGTCAAGCATTATACAGGCAATATGGAAAACACTCTGAAAAAGATGTGGGTAAAAACACATCGTACTTAGGAGTTTAGGTTGAAGGGATTAAGGAAGCAATGTCAGGATAACGATGGATTTTTGGTCAGTGACTACCACTAAAAATACCTGAAAAATGCGTGGTGAGCCAAATCCTTTCATCACTTATGTTTGCAGGTTCCCGCATCCAAGTGCCAAACGTTTGCTGCACACTGGCACAGTGAACAGGGCTTCCTACAGACCTTATGACACGTTCTAGAGGGGAAAAAGCACATGTCCATGATCTGTGACACCACGAGAGAAAGTAGCACTTTAAGTCACACTTTGTAGCAGGTTACCATCTTTTTTTGAAGGACTGGGGGTTCTGTCTTCAGCTTTTCCAGCCAGGGTATCGTCATTTGGTACAGCAGCTGTCTCACCTAGGGTCGAGGGAGAAAGAGAAAAATGACATGTTTTACCCTCTTGGACATGACAGATGGGCACAACAGTGACTCCACAAAAACAACAGCTGGGATTTTGCTTCATCTGGAAAAAAAAAATGCTTAGGTTGGTCTGGTCAAAAAATGAGACAAGAAAAGATTTGCCCTCACTTCTGCCAAGGAAATGTTCAGGGGTGTTCAGGCTGACATTCAACTTTGAGGAGTAACTACTTAAATCAACAGGTTCAGTTCCTTAGCTGTGAATTTCTGAGTAGCCACACAGGAAGACAGAGTTGCCCCTTTAATGAGATCACTTCAGACAGCTGAGGCAGCTGGCAAATAGCTGTTTTGGCAGTAAGACCAAAAGCATTTTCTTGGGCAGGGGTGGTGGTTAAACTCAAAAACTTCATGCCCAAATCCCCACAGCAGCAGAGAGGGGGGATGCTCATGCTGTCAGTGCCCGAGACAGCACTGAGCACTAACACATGCATAATGCACGAGGCTGGCATCCACACCACTAAAGAAACAGGAAGAAATACTGAGAGAAATGACACTTTCTATTATTTACACACATAGATGTGGTTCACATTAGAATCAAACACCTGGGAATATTTTTCCCCACCCCGCAACAATGTAAGGAGTAACTGGTCGGATTTTCTCGTAGCATTTACTGTAAAAACAATGCCTGAATTAAATTAATTATGGACCCTTTTCTATAAAGCCAGGTATCTCTTCTGCCCTTAAAACAATGCGACACATCTCAGTTTGCTTAGAATGAATAACCACAAGGAACAGTTCTCAGCTTTTTGCTGAGGGTTTTCCTGATACCATTGCAGCCTTGTTTTCTAATTCCATTCCTAACTTTCATCTCCAGGATTTTGCACTGCTTGACACACAGGCTGCAAATTTTTTTAGACTTGTATTTGCATTGTTGCCTTCTAATATATTTCTAGGATTTACAGGTCTGTGATGAAGTTTAAGTGACAAAGACAGTTAAAAATAGGAAAAAACTCTAAAGGAATGCTGAAAGGGCACCATGACATTCAGGAAAGAAAGGACAGATAATACTGCATTGTTGTTTTCTCCTTTAGGTCATATCCTCCTTTTGTTCATGCAGAAGAAAACTACTCCAAGACAGAGCAAGAACAACATGTATTTCTGCCATCCATTATCGAGGGCGTTTGGTGAGGTAACATTGAAAGTTTGCAAGTGATCACAGTGTCTCTCCAAGTGAGGCACAAACGTTCCCCCAACCATGGCAAGCTGAGCACCTCCAGCCAGAATTTACCAATCCCTCAAGATCCCCTTCCAGCTTCTGACCCCGAAATGTTGCCAGAATATTTCAAACAGCAAAATCACTCAGCAGAAATCATCAGTTGCAACGCACAAGTTGATTTTCTTGGGCTGAGTCTAATGGATGCCGTTGACTGAAGGAGCAGTTCCCTGTACAGGAGTTTATCTAAAACTATAGGGCAGTCAAGGGCCAGGGCAGCGTTTGCAGCAAAGCTGAGTGCACTGTTTGCCTTCGAGAATATTTGCAATACTTCCAGCTGTATGCATTAGAAAGCAACTAAAATTCAAGAGACAGTTTTCAGAGATTCTTACTTTCTTTCCATCAAAAACCAAGATAAATATTCTGCTGATTCCTATAATAAAATATTCTGGTTGCAAGTTAATGGAGTTTACAAGACATTAAAACTATTCATTTGGTCTGGTGGGGGAAGGTGGGGAGGATGGAGCAGAGATGTTTTGTTTCTTTCAGAATTCACTAACAGTACCATAGAGAAAAAATATACCTGTGCTTCTAACTAATTATTCTCTTCTCTTGAAGAAATTAACCTTTTTCCAGATTCAAAATTTAATTTGAAAAAGCCAGGCTTGTATTCTTATGCAATAAGTTAATTACAGTTGTAAATCAGCATGTGTATTCTCTTTCCTTGAAAGAGAGATGAATATTTAATTACAAAATCTGGATTATTCATTGAATTTTGGTAATAAGATCTCATGGTTTGCTTAGTCATAAAACATAAAAGCTCATTGAGGAAGATCTCATCTTTGCAGAGTTATTTGAGTGTAACTCCCATTTTCACACTGCGGTTTAAAATCCATCAGAAATCCATCAGCTAGCTTATCCTCCAAAGCATTTCAGTTTGCTTCAACACTTGCACAGAGGCCACCTGGGCAAATGGCTCAGTTATCTCATACAACAGCTCATGCTTTTCTGAATTTCAAACAGGATGAGATTTCTGCTCCAGCTCTCTCCTGCCCACTGTAAGGAGCCTCTCTGGGCTCTGTTCTGACACTTCAATATCCAGAATCAGGGGTTTATATTTATATCTAAAATTAAAAATTCATTCTCTAAAAGCCAAAAATTTCACCTTCATTTCTCTTACTTTCCAAATTTATCCCATCTAATAGAAAACACCATTTGTAAATGCTTTGCCTGAGCATTAGCAAAACAATTAAAAGACCAGTATTGCACTAAAGGCAACCTGCTGCCTTATTCCAACTCTGTTTCAGCAAAGCACCTGAGCACACGTTCAGCTTTAAGCTTGTGCAGTTTTACTGATGCCAGCAAAACTGAACACATGATACTGATTTGTGAGCCTTGAAGCTGTGGTTTCATCTTGAACCTGTTCATAATATGGGAGGGAACACTGGGAAGCACCAACCTGTGCAATTGCTGCAGATGTTCTCCTGGAGCTCTGCCTTGGCTTTACCTTTACGTTTAGCTGGAGGCCCTGGGGGTCCAGGAGGTCCAGGGGGCCCGGGGGGTCCAGGCTCACCTTTTGCACCTGTGTACAAAACCCAGTGTGAGGACACAGACCCTCCCCAGGCAGCAGGAATCCTGCAGAGAGCTGCACGTGTCCACAGGACACCCACAGAACAGCCTCTCCCTTGCTTAAGAGGTTTCTGAGTCCAGAAGATGGCACAAGAAACTCTCTGAAATGCTGTTTGTTGGAAGGTGAACCAGGCAGAACTTCACAAGGTGTAGGACATCAGTGCATTTTATCTGCCTGGATTACAGGCCCGTTAGAGAGTCACAAAGTATTTACCTGCTGTATTCTAAGACCTCAGTTTCAGATGCTACACTGCTGCAATTTCACACAGCTTGTATTTGGCTGCTTCACGTATTCCTGAGTGGGAATCTGCCCCTCATTTTCTAATAGAAATTAAAACTAAGCTGAAAGAAAGAGCAGGAGGAGGCCAACGGGATGAAAGCCTTTTGGAAAGGGTGACATTCACATCCACCTCAACCCAAAGGCCAAGCAGAAAGGTTTTTGTGAAGGCTTGCCTTGCAAAGAGAGCAATCTCCCGGGCACAGCAATACTCAGCCTTCCCTGTGTGTACAGACCATATTTGTACAGCTTGCTCCTGCCTTGCAGATCACAGTCATGCCCAGAAGGGGAGCAGATCTCTTCCTGCCAAGTACAGTGCTGGGAGAGACCTCCCCAGGGCACCCTCCGTACCTTCTAACATCACATCGTTCGCGTCCCCCTTCTCTCCCTTGGCTCCTCTCGCACCTCTTCCTCCTGGCGTCCCATCCTTGCCAGGTAAACCCCTTTCTCCCGGCTCTCCTTTCAGCCCTTGATCACCTTTTGGTCCTGGCAAACCTAGAAATAAAAAGCATTTCAGTACCAAGAGCACTGCTCCAGTATTAAGTACCAATTAATGCATATTTTTCCTACAAACCATATTTACTCTCTTATTTATTTCTCACCTGTATTTAGCTGGATAGCTGTAATGTTTGTTGATTTCAAAGCAGAATTGTAACCTAATATGAAAGGAAACTGTACCTATTTTTCCTCTTTTTCCATTTGTTCCTGGTTCTCCCTTTTGTCCTGGCGTGCCTGGGACTCCATCTGACCCGTTGTAGCCAGGCAGCCCATCAAGTCCAGGGGGCCCTGAGCAAACCAAACAGCATAACTGAGTTTTCACTGTTGAATGCAGTTTACCCCAGAATCTGCTATATTTACAAGCACTATGCTTATATCTATAGTTGAACCCCAGCAAAGCATGACTCATGTTTTTTCTGAGACAGAGATTTACTCCAATCAGACCCACGGAACAAAACCAAGTAACCATTCATAACCATGAGTGAGAACTGAGTCAGAATTAAACATGAAGGGAGGAAAAGTTATGGGGGAGGTGGGAGGGTGTAATCAGTAACCAATATTTTTTAAAAAGGTGGTTTTAGTGTTAAATTGTAACATTCACTTCCTTGGGGGGTAAATATATAGATTCATCTATTCATCTAGATGTTACTTAAACATCTGAATTTGGTTTTGGTCAAATGTTCTACTCCCCCTACTAGAAAATTTAAATGTCTCAAACCTCCCCTCTATCAGAAGGGGTGTGAGCTGACTTCAATGCAGGCATGAGAAAGGCAGGCAGTCATTCAACCCTACCTTAACCTAAATAGCAAAGGAAGACAATTTTGGGAAAGATACATTTCCATATTTCAGTATTTTGTACCAGCAAGTGTTTCAATCACCCCCAAATGTTACTGCAGTTGTCCTGGTATCTTACCTGGGGGGCCTGGGGGGCCTACAAGAACAGAAAAAAAACACAAGAAAGAAGAAAAGGTAAGAAAACAAAGCAATGTCAAACTGAAGTGATTAGCAGTAGATCAGAACAGTAAAAGGGGAAGAAAACCCCTTCAATTTCAAAATGAGCATCTATTTAACTGCTTTACATTGCAAATAACTACCTGAGCATTAGCAGTAAGTCAGACTTACCAAAAGAGTAACACATTTACTTGTAAATGTTTTGCTTTTTCAAATTTCAGTTGGTAAAGGTTTGACAACAACCTCTGCACTGTAACCCCACTGCCAGGGTTGCCTTCACACAGCCAGGGGTGCAAGACACCCCACAGTCAGTATATTTCCTTTACAGAAGCTTTCTCCAAAAACCTGTTCCCGTAGGAGAAAATTGGCTTTACAACGATGGACGCAATTAATTGTGATGGACGTCACAATTAAAAATCCTGGTGAAAATACACATTAAAAATACATGCCACACTTCTCCGTGTTTTACAGGCATTTCACTGCAGTTCAGGATTCAGACTACTTAATCAGGAATAAAAAAAACCAAGAAGTCTCATCATTCCTATCAACAGTCAGGCTTTTCCCATGTGCCAGTTCTCCAGCCTGGATGGAGCTTCCCACAGAAGCTGGTTGGTACATTAGAAATTGGCCTTGCTGCAGGCATTCAGCAACTTGGAATACAGAAAAATCTGTCCCACTCTCTGACACAGCTCAGTTGTAGGGCCTCTCAGAATGAGAGGCAAGCACAGCGGGTAAGAGCAAAGCAAGATTAGCCAGAACATGTTTGTGATTTATCATCTGTGATCCCCAACACAGATTAAAAAGAAATAGAAAAAAACCACTAGAAGAGCACAAAGGTGACAGGTGCAATTAAAGAACCAAATTAGTTCTGTGAACATTGCTATCAAAAGTCCTGTTTTGTTTCAACCAAACTCTTTACAACAGAAAATGACAGTAATTAGGAGATTTCCCTAAAGATGGCAATTTCCAGCATTAATTACAAAGCATTATGAGTAAAGTGAAATCCATTTTACAATACCATTACAGGAATCATCCCTTTTAATCAGTGCAGGCAGTGACATCAGTTAACAGCTCTCTGCCAGTTTTCCAGTCAATGGCCATTTCTTCCACACTGTTACATCCATTAGTGCATTGAATTACTCCCTCATCCCAAAAACTGAGGCTCCTTGCACAAGCATAAGATCCATAAGAAAGGTGCTTGAAAAGCAACAAATGTCATTGAGGCCTACAGCAGAGAAAGCCACTCATTTAATGGTGTTAAGAGAGAAAAAGGTGCAAAAGGCACCAAGTAACATGAATCCACAAATCTGAAGCCCAAAAGGAACAAACTGAGATTGTCAGTGGTTCAGCCACTGGTGCAACCAGAACTGATCTGCTTCAGAAATGTTATTTACCATCTGTGTGTACAAGGGTAATTCCTACTCATGTTTAATCAGTTGAGTCAAATGGACCTCACTGCCATTTGAAAATTCAAACCAGACAGCAAGTGAAGCATTTTCTTTAACTCATAAAAACTGGCTTCTTTCTAATCTTCTCATTTCCAAAAGGAGCACAACCCATACTGTGAGAGACCTCAAAGCTGGACCGTAGCTCTTCCATCGGCTGCTACCACACACCCTTCAGCAAACCCCATAAAACTTCTCACACCTTCTCCTGCCTCAGCCATCAGCAGCTCCAGGTCCTCACTGGTGACACGTGAGACGCCCTGCAGCTGAGGGAATGAGTTTTTCCCTAAGTCCCACTGCTCCACTGCAGTTGTAACAACACGAGCAAGTTTCTACCCCCACATGTTCCTCCCGTGTGAGGCCTGGAGGGCGACACACACAAAAATATCATGACTAAACCTCAACTAGTATTTTAAACACCCAAGTCTAAAAGACTTGCTTGTAAAAATTACATGAAAGAGAAGTGGCTAGAAGTAGCATCACCTGAGTTCCTTAAATTGCAGCATTTATATAAAGAGGGTACAGATAAGTTCCAAAGTGGTACCTATTAAGCTTTTTTTTTAATATTCTGATAAACAGCAGGGTTTTTGACACAGTTAAGGCCCTCAGGTTCTTTGGAAACACTCTTTCTGTGTTCCTGGAGGTAACATAGAAGTTTGAGGCAACAAACATACCTGTTAAGCATATCCCTTTTGTGCTGTTACACAAATCCACCATCACCCGCACCTAATATTGCAAAGAAAGCAAAGTTGAGAACAGTGTATTTCATAAAAGTACCTGGTTTGCTTTACCCACAAAACAATTCCCAAACCAAAGGTACAACTGTCCCTCAGTGTTTATTAGAATGAGCTACTCAGAATAACTTTAACACTGTGGCACCATCCACACTGAGCACCATTGAGTGCTTCTCTCACTCAATCTGTTCAATAATAAACCTCATTTTAATCCTGACTGAAAATATTAATAAAATCTTGGGCAGACAGCTCCATACATCACCTAGTCATTAAATTTCCCTCATTACTGTAACACGTGTGGCTGTCCATGTATGGACTCTATCAGTGGAAGGCATTAAAAGCCAACACCAGCCAATAAAAACTACATTCAATTTTATTTCCTATTTGTATTCAGTGATGGAAACTTTTCCAGGAAGAAAGATGACCAAAATATTATGACCATGAACTCAGGAAGTCCCTCAGCTCTCTATGGGAAAGTCTAATTTTTATAGCCAGGAAATAAAGAGTCACTATTTCAGGGCTGTGCAATATGTGATAATTCATGAACCATTTCCCCAGAGCTGTGCCTTTGTCCATCTTTGGACAATTACCCTGCTTACAATTGATGGGATGCACAAGTCCCAAAAGACAGCAGAAACAAGTGCAAGGCAATCTGAAAGGCAGACTGAAGTTTAATCCTAGCAAGGTTATTTACCACTGTCAGTCATTATTTTTAAAATTAATGCATCATTAGTTTCAACTGCCAAATCTAACAGACTCAAATGGAGGACAATTGGTTTGGTGGAAAGGATCCTTTTGCTGCAACACCAAACCATATTTGACAGAGAGTTCCTGTTCTGATACATGCTGAGAACGTACTGGTTCCAGACTGTACTGGGACAGTATAATTTAAATTCCAGACTCAATTTAAATTAGCTGAGAAGTGCTGAGGAGTTTTGAATATCAGAATATGCTTGTTTTCTTTGCCCTCACACTCCTCAAAGACACTTGGCTCCCACCCTGCAATTTGTAAAATGCACATGGTCCATGTGCACTTTAATTCTAACTGCATTTTCATCTAAATAGTTCTGTTGAGGTTGTTGAAGTGATTACAACCGGCTTAGGGGCCCTCCAGTTATCTCAGCAGCACTCCTTTTACCAGTCAGTGCAGGTTAAAAACGTGGCACTCAAGGAGTGCAAATACCCTGTGACAGAACCTCCAGCTTAGCTCTGAAGGATGAGCAGGCCATTCACAGCCAGCATCATCACTAAGAAAAGCTACAGATAAAATTATCTCATTTAGATGCTAAAATTTTAGTTTTCTCATGGAGAGATGGTGGGGGAAAAAAAAAAAAAAGAGAACCTAAAATATGAAACAATTACTCAGTTAGCCACCAAAAGCCATTACCTCTTGCACTGCCTTAAATCCCACTCTGAACCTTACTGGCCTCTTACCCTCCCATCAGTCTTTCTGCAGCAGCAGTTTTGCCAATTTCCTGCTTTTACTCTCTTACAAAATAAATATATGTACACACAAATACATAAGCAGGCCCTGAACAAAACAGATACTCCTGTTATTAAAGCTAACATATGGTTTTTGATGCCTGTGGTTATCCCAAACATCCGTGAGCAGCTCTGTCCTGAGCAGGGGCTGTGCAGAGCAGAGGGACAGTGACACCCGCAGAGCCCTGCAGAAATCCATCCCTGCCAGAGGGAACCTGCTCAGGCCAAGGCTCCGTTCGGGCTCGCATCCAGCAGGGGCTGCTGCGTCCCTCCGAGGCCACCAGCGCAGCAGGGCTCAGCGCAGCAGCCCCGAGGAACTCGGTCTCACACTGCAAAAGTAGCCACGTCTTCGATGACATTAGTGGGAGTTAGATTCAAAGCACAGAAATGCAGGAGTGGGAGGAGGGGGCGCTTGAATATTTTTGAAGGACTTTTTTCCCCTTGAGCAAGTGATTCTGCACACATTCCCCACACCCTTCTGAGCAGCAGCCAGAACGAAAAACGTCCCATGGGAGTGCTGCAAGAACAGGAAGGCATCAAACCCTCTCAAGCAAATCCCTGCAGGACACAGAGATTTCAGTGAAGCACATCACACCCAGCAGTGATCACAGTGCACACTTAGAGGCACAAGGGCACAGCCTGGCCACACGCTGCTGAAATACACACCACATGCTCAGTGCCAGCAGGAGAGGGCAATAAAACTGATGTAATCCATAGGTGGTACCTACTGACAGCAGAGGAACACAGGCCCTTGTCAGGATCAGAATCCTTTCCCCAATCATTTTATTTGTGGTTCTTTCGAACTCAAAGAAGCAATTCGTATCAGAGCAAAACAAAGTGCAGCTGCCAAACTCAGGGATGACTTCTTAAAAAAAGTTATTTAAGTGACAGTTTTGAGTACAAAACCATGTGATTTTACAGATTTTTACTTTTTTCAGAAGTCTCGTACTGCAAATTCTAAACTCAAAGCACAAGGACTTAAAGGGCCTAGCTAAAAGAAAAAATTATTCTAAAGCCCAAACAACATCCTTATCAAAACTCTATTGAACACCTGTGCTTGACACTCTCATTAGCCCTAATATAAATGGAGATGCTATCACTGTAAAATGAGGTTTGCAATAGTTTGTTAACAAAAATGCCATCAGAACATTACTGAAGAGGTATTTTCTGTAAATGACTTTTTAAACCAGCACTATTAATACACGTGTAAGAGCCTGAGCTACACTTCCCTGCTTTTTTGTGGGCCTAGACCTGCAATCCTTCCTGGGACAGAGTTTCCACTAAGGTTCCCTTAACAGTAATATTTTTCTTGCATTTCTTCTAGCTCAAAACTCAAAAGCTTTTCAATCTATTCAAAATTTTTCAACTACATGACATAGTTCCTACTGAGCAAGATCACCTTTTCACTGATGTGCAAAATCTGTGCTGTTTAGCCAGAGAAAGGATTCATCAAATATCACCTTAAATTTAACACTTACTCGGAAGGGAATTATCAAAGAGATGTCAGGTGAAGTGATGTCCAGTGCCTCATGCCGAGATGCTGAACAGCAGAAAACACACGGGGGTTCTGTTAGGGGTGTTAGTTTGAAAAACCAGAAGCCTCGGAAACTGGAAGTCTTGTTACTGCAGCGAAATTTTGGGGTTTCGCTGAACCCACAACTTCCCTCCCTTTGCTCGCGTGACTCTCGTTGGCAAAGTTTGCCGGTGCCCTGCCGGCCCTGCGGCGCAGCAGCTCTGACACCGCAGCAGCTCTGACACCGCAGCAGCTCTGACACCGCAGCGTTCGCAGCGCGGGCGAGGGGCAGCGCATCGGGCGCGTGTGCTCGCTCCAGCAGCGGCCGGGACGCGGCCAGCGCGCGTCCGGAGCGCTGCTGCGGCCGGGACGAGCCCCGGCTCTGTCTCCCCTCCCCTGCCCTCCGTACCGACACCATGGAGTAGGTCAGCAGCATCAGCATCTCGTCGCTCTCGGCGCGCACGTGGCAGCGGGCGCGCTCCCCGCGGCGGCTGCGCTTGGCG